>JAVXUP010000643.1:0-387067 GCA_033070095.1 Escallonia herrerae | reverse complement strand
TGAGTTTAGCTTCCAGTAATAGCATTTACTGTGATTTCCACCTTCTCACTTCCATCCTTATTTCCCTATCATCAGTCATTGGTTGTTCCTCATCATACACAGGGGGTGTGTCTCTTCCATCTCTTCATCAACCACTAACATTGACACCTATCTATGTTTGCAATTATGGGCAGGTGTAAACACCTCATCTTACCGGTAACAGAGACCTTTTCTTCTCCTATCATCAAAGTATCCCCTGGTCAGCCTTTGGGGGGTGGATTTGGTGGTGTAGGAAGTAGGCCTTTATGGTGGGCATTGGCTAAAATAGGGTTTCAAAGTGGAATTGGGATGGTCAACAATGGTTTTGGTCTAAAATTAGAAGTAGTAACTGAAGTTTTTGTAGTGTTGGGGTATGGAGGAGTTGAGCTTGGTTTGACCACAGTTCTGGGACTATGCCAAGTGTTTTGAACACTAGCTTCTTGTTTCCTAGGCAAGTAAATTGCCCTAGATAAATCATAGAGCTCAAAATTTTCAATTTCTAGCCTTATGTCATCTCTCAATCCCCCCACAAAACTTTGTATGTAATACCCCTCATCAAACTTACAAACTTCACTGACCAACATGGACCTTAGGGCTTCAAACTCATTATAATGAACTCCCACAGTAGAAGTTTGTCTCAGTTTGTGAAATTCTCCAACTATGCTTTCTCTAAACAAGCTAGCAAACCTAGCAGTGAGGTCCTTAACAAAATCAGCCCATGTCACTCTTCCTTTGGCCTTTGTATATGTACCAAACCAAAATTCTGCTTGGCCATCAAAGTGAATTGATGCAAAGCTCACTTTGTATTGTTCATCAATTGGGTTAAATTCAAAAAACTTTTCTGTATTCCTCACCTAACCATAAGAGTCTTCCCCATTAAACCTAGGAAAGTCTAATTTAGGGAGTTTTGGGAATGAATTACCATTGGGAAAATTAGGAAAAACTGAGAATCGGGGTTAACTTTTAGTGTATGGTGGTTATTGTTTGTAAAGTTAAGAAAAAATGGGTTTCTTTCTAAAAATTTATGAACAAGGGATTTTTCAAATTCTCATTTTTATGTACCCAAACTACCCCTCTTCTCTAATTTTGCAAGAGACAAAACTGCCCTTATTTAATTCCTCTCCCCCATCTTGTTAATCATCTCCATCCTTGACCCTATTCTCCCTATCCATGCTAGATTAGAATTCCCTCCATCTGCATCCACCCTACCCCTCACTCACCCATGAACTCCCACTCAGATTTCTCCCCAAATACATAAGCTCTTTCTCCCCCAAACTCAAACGCCTCCCCCTTTCCCACACGACACCCACCCACCCACCCACCAAAGCTGCCAAGAGATAGAGAGAAAAGGGGCATTTTAGATTCATGCATGCCACCCTAAAGATCAGAATCTGAAGTTGGGCATTTGTGGGTGTTGTATCGGCTTTCAAGCTCGAATGTCTAAAGGTACCTTCTCTAATATCTTGGTACTTTTATGTTGATTCAATATATTTTTTTTATAAAGTGATTTGTTCTGGCAAAATGCTTCAGATTTTGAGTTTATTAGGATTCGTTCCAATAAAATGTTGTTGCTTGTTTTTGGTATTATATATGAGAATTTTGTGAGAATGTTCATTATCATACTAGTCGCAATCTTTCATGATTATGGAGGATCTATAATTTTGCTCTAAACCTAAAAATATGATTGTCTCTAGCATTTAGATATGATATTTGTTTGTGAAGATAATTCTCCCAATGATCGTATCTACTTGTAGTTACAATTGCCACTTCGTTTCTGGTAGCAGCTCAATCTCTCATGACTGATTGTTGAAGGACATTAATGTTTCTTGTAATACTCAATTTGACTTTCCAATGCCAGAATTATAGAAAGATATCGCTTTTGTTTTTAAGCTCATAGGGGTTGTAGTTGGGATGGTAGAAGTTGTCGTCTGCAAAATAACAACTGATTAGATGTAACTATTCTTGTTAATTTATGTTAATACTCATTGTCAATTCTGGGCATCAATTGCATTTATAATTTTGTCTTAGGTAACAAAGTGTCTCTAATCCCAATTCCAATGACAAAACCAATTCATTTTAATCTAAATGCTATAAATATGGTGGCATTGTGCTTCTACTTATAAGATATCGCGTGTTACAAATTCACAAAGGAAGACAAACTTCAAGATATTCAAACCAAACTCTCATGCGTATTTGTTAAAGGACAATGATATATCTAGTAATACGTAAGTTGAATCTCCAGTAACAAGACTATAAGAAGGTAGGGATTTCGTTCTTAGGCTGACGAGTTCTATAGTTTTAATGACACAAGTCATAATCTGCAAAAACGCAAGTATCTGGTTACAACTATACTTGTCAATTTGTGTAACTATTTAATTCTTCATTCGGGTGTCAAATGCATTAGTAATTTTGCCTTAGGCGACAGATAAAGAAATCATTATATGAGATTACCAAAGATATGCCTAGTATAAAATGGTTGAGTCAAATACACGTACTTTGTCGATTTAGCCCTAACTTGCTATGAACTTGATTGGTTTTTTTCTTGTCTATTCTCAGTTGGTTCTCAATTGTGAATCCCACGTGAGAAGACCATACGAAGATATTATGCATTTGCAAGCTTGTAGAGTGGTACCATAATATTGAGAAGTGAGTTGGGTGCAGAAACAAGTCCATTTTGCATCTCTTAAGTGTAAAGAGGAATTATTGTTTTCTTTTACACATTTTTATCACCACTGGCTCTCTTTGTTAGTTGCGCACTTAGGGCTTTATTTCTACAAAAAAACCCCTTTTGTTTCTGGAAATTTAGGGATTTGTAATTCCTCTTCATGTATTTCGTTCAGGGAAAATAAGAATATGGCAGGAAAGGCATATGTTGCATTTATTGGTCGAAGACCAGGAAATTATTCCACTTTTGATGAATGTTCTGCTCATACTTCGAGTTATGAAAATGGGTTTCGGTGTTCTTTCTCTTCTAGAGAAGAGGCTGAAAGAGCCTTTGATGCCTTCCGTAAAGAAAGTGAGATTTGCAAAAAAAAGTAGAAAGTCTTTTAAAATGGGAAAATATTTGAGTTGTCTTTTCTACAATTTTATCTTCTACTTTTTTGCTTACATATTTTGATATTGTATGTTTCATGTGTATGCATGCCCACTTTGTCAAAAATTATGTGAGCTTGCCATTTCACTTTCTAAGATTGACATTGGGCGTCACTTCTACAGATGCCCCAAGTTTGTAAGTGTTTACTTGGTTAAAGTAAGCTTAGCATGTAATGTTTGCCTTTATTCTCCATCAGTTTCTAGCCCATTTGTTATTTATTTCCTAGTAGGATTGCAAGGGTTTCTTCACTTGGGCAGACAAGATATATGGCAGCACCTGTTCTTCAGATGGTGATGCCACCTCTATTAATTCTTTAGATGTTAAGGCCCTTATAGCTAAGCTCAAGAAGGTGACGAAAGAAAGGGATGATGCCCTTCAAAAGCGTGACATGTATTTGGAGCTCTTACACAACTTTGAGGACATGAAGCTTTGAGAAATTTTAAGCCAACTTTCATGCATTTGTCAGACTTTGCTGTGGTTTTTTATGCATTTGGTAGATTTGCCTGCCAACTGTTTGATGAAATATTGCTGAGAAGAAAGTTGAAATAGTTATGCTGGTGTTATGCAACTTGCAGAAAATATTGTTATTCATTTTTTCTTTTTAAACCAACTTTGATTTGTGTTGTCTTTTCCATTAGAGAAAGTTGAAATGGTGATGCTGGTACTAGTTACGTTGCAACAAACTCCACCGTTACGGGTCCAAAAACCTACTACTCCTCCATTATCGCTGCATCAGCTTCGCTGTTACCAACTACACCACCACTATTTATTTTTGTAGCTCAACATACGTTTGCGAGGAAATGTAACTTACATTCGCAAGGATCAGTATTGATCTAATTGCGATGTCTTTTTTAAGTTCGATCTTGTTTAGCACTTTGGGAAGGATGCAGGCTTCTACTTCATCCATCGTGTCCTAAATCACATGAATTTGAGGCTAGTTAAATTAGAAATAGTGAGGGTTTGCAAAACCCATCAAATGAGCCTAACCTTTAAATATCATGTCATTGTACTACTAATGTTTATCTTAACACGAGTCAATTTATGCAACAAGGCAAGTCCTAATATGCAAAGATGCTTGTCATTTTGTGCAGGTATTCAAGTCATTTCGTACAGATATTCAAGTCATTTCTTTTCTGGCACCCAATTCAATAGAAAATTTTACTAATTCAAAGGCCAATTCTTCGCCATAATTTATTGCAGTGACTCCATTTCAATACACACTAGATTCTGATTTCAATTTTTATAGGAGCTTGGCAGAATTAGTATTGAGTTTTTTTCCCTTAATTAAAACTTAATTACCAATCTACTCAACTTTAAAGTAGAAACGCTTTTTCTCCTGAAGTTGTGGTTTGCAACCACGATTTTGGTTGAAATGAAAACCTTTGGAAAACACCATGATGAGTAAAGCAAACTTGGACCCAAAGAATTGTGAAATTCATCTTTGCCTGCACAGTAACGATCCATTGCTTCAAAAATGTCTCGTGGAGTATATGACATTTCCAGAGTTCTTACACAACAAGGATTAGAGCACTCTATGCCCTTGGCGCTTCATCCACTATACATACTTATATAATGCTTGATAAAGGACCACTTCAATAAATGCTACGTGTTCAATTTGTTTAGATGTGACAAGTCGCTGCAAGTTTCTTTAAAGTCGTTGATGAAAAGTCCTTGCAGATATATTAGTTCTTGAAAGGATATATGCTCATTAAGAGCTTCATCAATCATTGAACCATCATTCTAGAGTGAAGGACAATTCACCATGAAAAGAGTGAAGGAATCATAAGCATTACACCAAGATCTCATCGCGCTGAGAGCTCCCGTGCAATAAGCGAACCTCGCCACTTTGTTTGTCTATTATTTTAAAGCATTTCTTTATGTACTACTTTTATGGCTACACATGTGTACTTTGCGTAATTGGTAGGGTCTACTACAACACCTATGTAGCTTCTAATCCATTCAAAACTATATATAGCGTGCTTTTAGCTCCGTATTGTTTTTCCCATTATCCAAAAATTAGTTCACCTTATGTGTATCATAGTACATATTAATCTAAATGCTACATTAAACCATCAATTACGAGCACAAACCATTGTATACTTATCATGCATTAATCTAAATGCTACATTCAAAAAGAAACCATTACATACCATTTCTATACCATCCCGAAAATGCCAGGCCATTAGGATACATGTTTTCAAAATAGCTAAGTCAACATGATGCCTTTACTAAGGTTAGGGGACTTTTTCATGAGTGTGCTAATCTGCAAAGCTAAGTTCCACATGGTGCTTGTACTCCTTTCTTTGCCCTCAGTAGATGTGGAAGGGGTTTCCGAAGGTCTATCCATGACTATACCTTCCATCTCAGATTCATTAAGCAGCGGTGATGGCATGTGATGTACAGATGCTATCTTATTTATTGATGGAAGGGCATTTGATTCTGGTGTATGAGGTCGATCAAATCTCTCTAGTGTGGAAGATGATGGTCCATGAGAAGATGGTGTCCTGATTGTGGAATGGGATGTCAAAGGCACATGCTCTATAACTATTACAGGTGATGGTGAAGGCACAACCTGCACATAAGGTTAGACTGATGGCAGTACGGGCAATGTTGATGCAGTATTTGGTCCCGATGTACCTATCGATGCCACGTTGACCGGCTCCATGGTCGGTCTCGGTCCCTTTTGACGTGTACATGGTGGTCATCGTGGCTATGTAATTGCTTGTATCAGGTCTTGGATTCGTGGCTCTAGCAGTGCACCGACTGAAATATATGGGTCTCAGTCCGTCATCGCTCAATCAGTGCTGTGATAAAAAGCATGGTCAAGTCTAACCTCCATCATCTGGTAAAGACCATAAAAACCAACTCGCACTAAGTACTGCATGACACGTGCATGGGGCTCCATTCTTCGATTCCCACCGTGATCCCGAATTAGTGGGCCTAGGGCACGCCAACATGTCAATACCTTATCAACCTGCATTCATTTTCTATATCAGTTAAATTAAGAAGGAATCATTATAGTTGATGACGTGCCATTCATGTTACAAATCAAGTATATCTCCATTCCATACATAGTTAGAACGATGAAAATGATGGAAATGTAGTACACGAGGATCGACGGGCCTTGGATTTACCAAATGCTCCACAATATCCTCATGTCTTGGTCCTTCCTGTCTTATTCCCTCCATCTCTACATCTAATGCAAATTGTACGTTAATTAAAGTGAAAAAGAGAAGCAACATAGACTTCACTTAGTTGGGCATAGTACCATTATACCAAACCACTAAAACATAATGCATCTCATGTTTCCAGCAGCAGGATACACAATCCTTAGTTTAGCAGTATAATACATAATCCTTAGTTGGACTTCCCACGCTCTTTTATTGCCAAAAGTTGGTCCAAGCAGCAATCGTAAATCATCTTATACTTGTACTGGGATTGCACAGTAAGGCTATTTGAAAGAGTAATGTACGTGCTTAATCATCCTGCCAGTAGAGTCTAATTCTTTAAGCTTCTTTTGTCCAAACTTTCTAGAGAATAATTGTACCATTTTGGGAAGCTGAATTAGTTCTTAGAAACACGAATTAAATACAGACCATTCCTAGTTATACTTTTGCTGATTTCAAAATGCATCTCGATCTAGACAATCTAATGTAAAGATTCCATGGGATCAGGAACAGATAAAATAGTTGGTACACAATCATGGCGCATGAAAAATATAGAGATGCTCTCAATTACAACTAAAAGTTCATTGGAAAATAAAATATTCCTCTGTGTTTTCACTGAAAATCTACAATAGGATTGTGAAAGTGGAAAAGTCACATGTTTGGCAGCAATTCGGAAAAAAATAATTTGATATTTCTTGGGTTGTGCATTACTGTAATATGAAATCAACTTCCAAGGCTTTAT
This sequence comes from Escallonia herrerae, assembly GCA_033070095.1. Classification (NCBI taxonomy): domain Eukaryota; kingdom Viridiplantae; phylum Streptophyta; class Magnoliopsida; order Escalloniales; family Escalloniaceae; genus Escallonia; species Escallonia herrerae. Next base: position 380,046 of record JAVXUP010000643.1, on the reverse strand, counting down.
GTTGGTGTAAGCCAGTTTGTTATCCACATCATGAATTATTGGCAATCATCTACTGACAACCAGGATGAAGACATCAGTTGCTAAGATTATCTTAGAAGAAGACTTTTTGAAAAACAGATAAAAATGTTCACTGCAAGGTACGACTCCGAAAATCGGTGCAGCTATATATGTTGCTACCATGGTGCCGATAAAATGATAACATTGGTCTTGCCCTATCAACAATCACTTACTTAAAAACTTCATTGCCACTTCTATGTTTCATTTCCACCTCATATGAAAGTACTCTTGATTCTAATTCACCATATCATCCTCAAAAAGGCATCTTCACGATTGTTTTACAACAACTAGGAGTTATTTGATCGATTATCTAGTAAGAAACTCGTTACTCATGCTTTCCTCATTACACACTACAAGAAATTTGCCATTTCTCGATGAACACGGTTCGTTGAGAAAGGGTGCCTATTCGTCAAGAAATACATACAGCGATGAAAAAAATTCGCCACGAAGTTCGTCAAAGACTCGCCTCAAGAAATGTATTTTTCGACGAACATATGTGTTCGTCAATAAAAATCATATTCATTGACGATTTTATACTTCATCAAGGAATGTCTGATATTTAATGACGGACTATTTCGTCGAAATAATTCACTCAAATTTGTCGCTAGATATTCAAGTTCGTCAAGAATGGGTTACTTTATCGACAACCTTGGGTTCATCAATAAATCATTCATCTCACAATTTTTTTCCTTGACATCTTGACTTCGTCGATAATGGTGACATTTGTTGACAACCTCAAGTTTGTCAAAAAAAATTAATCGTCACAATTATTTCTTGACATACTTCCTTCGTCAATAATGGTGACATTTGTTGACGAACTCAAGTTCGTCACAAAAAACATTGACCGTCACAATTCTTCCTTGACATCTTTGCTTCGTCGTTAAAAACTACATTCAACGACGAAAAAGTTTGTCATTACTTGTTACCCCTTTAGCGATGATTATTTTGGTCTTTGAAGAGCATCAAATTATAACGACAAATAATACAAAGATTTTATTTAACAACAAATAATAGAAAGATTTAGCGACAAAGAGTAGAAAAAAATCTTAATCTAAAACATAAAACTAATGCTATCCATTACAAAGATTTAGTTGGTTACAAAGTGAGGACATAAGTACGTATAGCAACAAAGCTCGACATATATCCTAAGTACAAATTAGAACTAGTCAAATACAATGCACATGTTGATGTAAATGCAACCATCTTAGTGGTCGGTGACGCATAAAATATCGACCATTTGCTTCATATCATGTCCAGAGATGATCCATCCGTATATCGCATCCAAGAACACCGCAACTAAAAGAACAATGATTGCAAGTCTGCATTAAAAATGAAAAGAGGAATAGAAGTATTTGTGTTAAGATGTTGCTTAAACCTCTCCATACTCCATGCAATCCACCACCCATCAATTACATCTTTCTTTTTTTTTTTTACCACAAATGCACAATCAAATTACTCAATCATGTTTAGCCTCTCAAGAAGCAAGTAAAAGATAGCTAAAGAAATTAAACTTGTTCTATACACCATACAATGGAAGTTTACAAATGAAATCTTTATCTAAAAAGCAATACTCCACCAGCAATCAATGTAATACAATCGTATCCTTAATTAGAACTAAAATTTAGGATACACTTATATTAGTGAAAACTTGGACCATGAATAGGCCGGCTAAAGAGAGCGATTGTGGGGAAAAAGATTGGATATAAAGTGGAAGCTAGGTAGAATGAATCCAAAGGCAGAACCAAAAAATCACCTCCAGAGCCAGGCTCAAGTTCAGCCACTGGGCATGTTCACATTACAAGCCACCATAATCGACTTTGGGCATCGAAATAGGAGACAAGTTCAGGTCGTAAATATGCATGAATCTAGACATTGTAACACACAGGGAGGAGTTCTTGAATAAACTTATATCCAAAGCACAAGATCATTGTGAAGGATGTAAGTATTTTCTCCTCAACAAAGTAAGGAGAACATATGCAAACAGTACTGGTCAAATCAGTGCTCTCTTCGCTACTAGTTTATCACCTTCTAGCATCTTCATTTAAACCAAGAGCTATAATAGAAAAATTACAAAAGATATGGAAAAGCCTTGTCCATGAAAACAAGAAAACAACCACCTCGCATTCCCTAATATCCTTAAATTTACACTTTCCCATGCATCCAACTAACTGCATGGTCATAAAGTGTGATATTTGTGATCTTCAAGCATGGCGATCTATATACTAACACAAAGTATTGGACTTTGATACATCCTTTTTAACATACAGAACTTCTAAAGACTGACATGCATGTAAATTATAGTTCAGGCTATTACTAACATTTTGTCAGGCATACCAAACATCCATGCAAACAACAAAGCTAACAATCCAATTCAAGTTGACTAAAAAATGATGTCATGGCTTCCATAAACCGGTCATACATGTCCACAAATGTGTCTTTCTATGAAGTGGATTCCCAAAATTCAGCCTGCAATTGAGAAACGTTAAGCTTTCTGATTCACGTAAGGATGATAAAATGGCCAACATGAGAATAACTACACAAAATCGATAATTGCTCACACTTTCTTCCTTTGTCATATTGATTGTAGCATTTGTTCTTCTATCTTTTCTTCATAGTTTCATAGTTCATCTTCTTCTACCTTCATTTACATAATAAGTTGATAGGTTACCCACATAAAGGGCAGGTAGCGTGACTTTTTCACCTAAATTACGGAGAACGCTACAAGAGCTAATCTCCCTAATTGGATGGATACTGAAGCTTTCACCCTAAAATGACCGAGTGTAGGCCATTGATAAAGCATAATGGCTTGTCAACAAAATGTGAAGTAACCATGACACCCAGGTTATCTAGAAAATAGGACATAAACAACTTGTCCTCTACATAAAAACTCCAACACTTCTCAAACAGGACCTATAAGGTCCCAAGGACTCCGATAGATATCAATCTGGTCAAGAGATTAGAAAGGTAAAAGTGAGATAGTTTGTTGAGATCTCTAAGAAAGGGCAAAGATCTGATTCACTGAATTTACCTTGTTTTCCATATTAGAGGACAAGCCTGTGTAGCTTATCCTTACAAAACCATCGTCCACTACATGGTTTACATCTCATTACTTTATGTTCTTTGGCATTTTTAATCCAAAGGACTTTTATCTATAATATATGCTCCCAAACGAAACCTGTCTTAACTCTTAACCTGTGCATTTTACCAACTTTTACAGTTCAACTACTTATACATTCCCATATTCCATGACGAGAAAAGGCGGACAATCAGCAAAACTTTAAGACACATACGTACAGGAAAAATAGGTTTGAATCATGATCATTGATTCTTCAGAGAAGTATCATGTGTTACTTTTAGTAATTACTCTCTTCATGATTATCATTAAATCTTCTATCTACACATTCCGCAACCTTTAAAATCACAAGGAACGCGCAACATGATAGACAAACACTGCATATTCAATCATGCTAAGAAAAAGTATGAAGTGCAGCTCATGACATGAAGTCCAATAATTTTTTTTTCTAGCATATGCACACAAAGGAAATCTCTGGATTTTGTGAATCAAAAGAGAAATGGAAGTATTATTTGCATCACCTATGTCTCACTAGATATAAATGATTGAATGAAACTAGAAAACACATATAACTTTATGCCAACAAGAGCATTAAATGTGTCACCTATCTTAGAGACATTTAAGGAGAGCATGAGGCATACATAGGTGTATAAGGATCTAATTAAGAGCAAATATACATTCTAATGGTCAAAAATTTGCTCACAGATTCAAGCAAAAGAACCACGAATGCTATAGACATAAACTCAATGTGCGCTAATAGATTGACCATTTTTGCAAGAAGCATATTAAAAGCATTTGAAGTGCGGGAATAATGAAAAGAAGAGCATTAATAGAACAATATAATTAATCACCTGACAACTTTTTGAGGAGTAAAATTGGACTCCCATAAATGATTCATAACGATTCCTTTCTAGGAAGCTCTAAACTGGGTAAGCCACTCAGACTTGTGTTCTGATTTGGATGAAACCCCAGCTGATCCTACTAAAACCAAGAGTTGTACGTGCTTAGGATACTACACCAACAGTGAAAAGGTGTCAATGGACACGAATATGGATTGGGGAAGCATACTCATAAGACAAGAAATAGCTCAAAATCAATGTTGGAAAGCAACTACCTTGAGAGCATATTTAGCTGCAACATATCCTCCAAAAGAGTGTCCAAGTAAAATAAAGTTGCCAAGGTTCTTGGCTTTGCGCCATTTCTCAAAGGAATCAATAAATCGTGCCTCAGTTTCTGCAATATGAATCCTATCAAAGTTACGTGTGCTACCATAGACATTTTTCAAGTAAAGAAGTTAGATCAGCCCTTAACCCATCAGGGATAAAAAAAAATTCGACTTGTACTACACAATTTACCAAGATGAAAAGACTGTGGAAGGATATAGCACAAAGTATAGAAGTTAGAGCATGCCTATTTTGAACTTGCATATCGAATTCCATTCCAGTCAGGGAAGAACTAAGCTACACACAACGAGAGAAAGCTGCCCAGCTTGCTACCAAATTATTGTGACAAAACTACTTAGCTACGAGTCATCACTTTCAATATCAAAGCTAAAGGGTGCTGATGCCGCTCGTCTGACTAACAAGCGAACTATCAAAGACTGGACATCTTTTTCTCGTAGAATTTGTGATTTTCCAGGCACCCAGATTATAAAATTATTACTAGTTGGAAAACAAGAAGACATGCGTACATGTAATATAAACTGCCCATACAATCCCAAAAGAAGTAGTTGAACCACAATAATGCCACGGTATTGACTAGACTATTGAGCAGCCCCTTGGACAATAACTCTCGGTCTTCATTAGCAAAACCAAAACATGTACCTTATAGCTTACTCGAACTGCTAGGGTAAACTATTAGAGAAAACTTTAGAATATCAAACAAGTATCCGAACTTCAAGCAAGCTTGGTTTGAAAATAAGCTATCAGAAACAAGCAATAGCCTACGATAATTAGTACTCGTATAAAACAAACTTTCAGGAATCGTCAGTCTAACAAAATTTGCACCAAGTAGAACAAGAATTCAACTGAAGCACAACTTATACTACATGAGCGACTCAGACAAAAACCTTACCTACTGAAAAACTATACAAGAGTCCTTAATTTGATTACATAAACTCAAATTTCCATATTCAAGCAGATTATAGTACAAGTTGGAGAGCAAAACACGGCATACTTGGAAAAAGTCAACTGCTATCTACATACCTAATTAAATTAACCAAACATTCTCTGTCTATGTCCCAATGTAGCAATAACCCATCAAAATTGGATATTAGAGCACCACGCGGACTAAAAAAGGAACGTAGACAACCCAAAAAAGTACTTCACATTTACCCTTTCAAGTAAGGCTCTCATACATGAAAGTAGAGAAGCTCATATATGACATCCATCATCTCCAGTAAGGTTCACACACACACACACACACACAGATATATATATTGGTTTTTCAATTCTTAAGAAAGCAGCCTTCGTGTTTGAGATCACAACCATCCACTTCAATTGTTTTCACTCCCCAAAAACCTTAGCTAGTAGAAAACACTATTACTTATAGTCCACCACACAACGGCACCACATTCACTGATTGTCACTATGTAGCAGTTGTAAACCCCTAACGAAGTATAAAAGGGCAACAGAGTGGTCCCTGCAGCTCCATGAGAAACATCGTATTTCCAATTGTAACTAACTTATGAAAATAATCGGGCGAGGTTAACTAAGTATTCCTCGTCGCCGGACATCCAAAGCAAGGTAGCACTATTTTAAGAATCCTTTGTAACCTCATCCTCGGGTGGCACTATCCAAAAGTACCAACCACTATCCTCTGTATGGCATTACTAGGTGCATGACAAATGAATCCAAGTGTAATACGTTCTCTAATTGATCCACCAGATAGATCAATGATGCACGAACAATCTAGGACTTCAAAGATATTCTGTCATAGATAGCAGTAACTACTATAACTAATAGACAAAAAAACAACCATTACAGGAACCATCAACTGTGATTATGCAATGCAAGACTGAGTAGGAAGTGAGATTTCAACGTTTCATGCGTAATGAATGTCGTCATAGGTTAGAGAGCACTTCTTCTGGCGGAGAACAATCAAATATAAAAAGTCTTTTTTCACAAGTTCGTCAAAGGTGGTGCCACTGCATCTATCGTCGCTTATGTTGATTTTTATCATTTCTAACAATACTACTGGCAAGTGGAAATTTATAGTGAAGAAGAAATAAACCACCTCAAGCAACTGAAAGCAATTCACTGAGAGGTAACTTTATATGACCAACCCAAACTTGTATGGGTCCGGTCCACAGGCATCAAAGTAATAATTCACAAAGTACAATGCTTACTTCTCTATTTGCATTTTACTTGATCAAAATTCATCTCCTCGCAAACGAGCTATTGGAGAGAATAAAATCATCAGATCACATAATAATGTGTATAAAAGTCACAAAACTCGTGACGATCATTGTGAGAAAGTCATAACGCACCCCTCCAAAAGAATGGAAAACCAAAGAGACACAACCAATATGCCACGTGTCAATTATGCTTTTGAATTATTAAATACATACATTGACGGCATCTGAGAGACGGAAGAATCACATGAAAAGATTAAAATTAAAATCCAGAAGATGGCATACCAATGTATGTAGTATACCACTTAATTCTTTTTTTTTCCTCTCTCTTTAAGGAAACTTGATTCTGTGGAAGGATACAATACCCATTTTTCTCACCTCTATTATTATCTTTAGTAGCTTGTTTCAGGTTTTGCATAATCTTTTCATATTAACGTGATATCCATGAAGAAGATAGTACCAATGCCTCAACAAACAACTACAAATAATTAAATCCATCCAAAATTTAAGGGCTACAAATAATCAAAACCCTAATTAAACCCCTAAAGTTTAAAGCCTAATCTAAACAAATTATACAATCAACTATCAATTGAATCAAATCTATTCTAAAACTACAAATTTGGACAATCGAATTGAACTATTGAAGCATCAGTTTGAAAAAAAGAACTTGCCTATGTTGATTGCAGATTTGCAGGGGTCAGAGAGAATCGAAGATATCGTCGCCGACTCGTTGCCTACCAGAAGGATGTTGGCCGGTCGAGCCTTCGCTTGTCACCGGCCTCCGTCGCTGGTCACTCGCCGGGTCTTCTTCATCCCTAATTATTAGTACACAGAAACTAGATTTTGCTTATAACTACACATATCAATGCACAGTCATACCGGTGATTTGTACCTAAAAAAAAAACCGGTGATGGAATTTCTTTCTTTGTCTTCAAGGATTAAAGTCCTTGTCAGAAATTTGATTCTACCTTTCCAGGTGCAAAGATGCTGAACGGTTGTCATGTCAGTGAAAAGTTTGTTGCTCCGAGTCTTAACTCTGATCCGTAAGGATCAAACACACAACGCTGTTCAGGTTCACATGAGCTAAAAGAATTAGATAAATATATTACCCAACAATAATTAATCCTAAAGACTTGGTATATTGCATTGATTGAATAATTTAGAACTGTATCTGGGTTTATGCAACTGCATATCTCCTCAAATTCTGTATATTGCCTATCATCTTACATAGACAAGTCATAGCATAGAAGGAATCCTATACACATGGTCTTGTACTTAGAACCAAAATGAAGGTTGACATCGAGCACAAGAGCTTGTTGAATACAATTTCCAAATTTCAACAACCATGACAGTAACAACCTGTGTAATTGGTGCAAAAAAAATATAGAGAGGAGGACTCACGTTGCTAAATTGGGTCGATATATAGATGTTGCTTGACTGGAACTCTCAAATTTTTCCCTAATCCAAGAGTAAATTATCCAATGGGCTTGAACAATTGCCCTGATCCTAGAATTGGAATACCCAGCAATGATGTTAAAAGAGGGCACAGAAGAAAAAAGTAAGAAGGAAGAAAAAAGAAAGAAAGGATAAAGAAGAAAACTCAATGGTGCACTGCTGGTGTAGCGGAGCTTCAGATTTCGATCTTTAGGGTGACGTGCATGAATCTGAAATCCCCTATTTTCGGTCTATCTCTTAGCAGCTTTGATGGGTGGGTGGTTGTTGTGCGGGAGGGGGGTAGGCGTTTGAGTTTGGGGGAAAAAGGCTTGTGTATTTGGGGAGAAATCTGAGCGGGAGTTGCGTGGATAGGAATTAGACAGAATGGAGTCAAGGATGGAGATGGTTAACAAGACGGAGAAGAGGAATTAGACGAGGGCAGTTTTGTCTCTTGCAAAATTAGAATAAAGGGGTAGTTTGGTTACATAAAAAGCGAAAATTTGAAAAATCTCTTGTTCAGAACATTTTAGAAAGAAACCCATTTTTTCTTAACTTCATAAACAATAACCACCATCCACTAAAAAAGTTAACCCCAATTCTCAATTTTTCCTAATTTTTCCATTACCATTTGTTGTCCGGGTATAATCCTTGTGTGTGAGCTCAGGTCCCTTGGGTGGCCTAACTTGTCTGGAGTTGAGCTCTCTCCCTCTCGAATATTAACCAATTGTTGCATCAACATCTGCATCTCAGCTAGAGAGTGCCTCACTGCAGGTAATTCTTCCCTCAAGTGTTCAACTGAAGCTCGCAGCTCTGGTAGCTCAGAAATGGTTTCCTTCAGGCTCATTAGCTGGTCGTTTAAGGCACTGAAATGGTCTGGGAACTGAGCCTCCACAAGGCTCACATGCTCATCCAACTGGTGTTGTTTACCCTGTCTCGTTTTGTACCCTATTAGTACTGGTTTGATGATTTTGAGAGGAAATAAACCTGCTCTAGATACCAATTGTCAGATTCAAGCTATTGAGCTTGAATCTTCTGTAATTTGTAAGAGGATTTTAGTGATGAATAGTCGTAGAGACAGAATTCCAATTTCTTGGCCAAGGAAGAAGAGAATGAGAAACAGAGAGAACGGGAAGGATAGAGAGAGAAAATCTCTGAAATTTCATTAACCGAATGATTCTGTTCTCGTGGCTACTCATCATAAGGGGTTGCAACCAACATCCTGATTTTGTGGAAATTGAAAATACCATACAGAAAATGAAAATAAATAAATTAAAATAAAATAAAAGAAGATAATCTGGTTCAGGCAAGGATCTTCCTTGAACTCAGTACTTGATCTCTCTCATTACAGGGCTTTTACGGGGTAAATCCCTGACACCGGGATACACCGTAGCTGCCGGTGGTGGGCTCGTTCTTGGCCGCGGCTATTGCCGCTCGCCGTTAGTTTTTTTTCCCCCCTCAAGTCTGATTTACCCATCTGCCGGGGGCAGTATGGGCTAGCCGGCGTCGCCTTCTGGCATTCTCCGAGGCAGTCGCCGGTATGCCTTTGCCCTTTGCCACGATGCCCAAATCTTCCGCCGCCGTCTTCTTCTTTTCTCTTCTTTGCGTCGACTGTTGCCTTCTCTCCCTTCTGCTTGTTTTTAACTTTCTCACCCTTTTCTTTTTCTTTTGACTTTTCTTTTCTTCTCTTCTTTTTTTGTTTCTTTCTTTCTTTTGGGCCCACTTTTTTCTTTCTTTTCCTTTTCAGATTCCTTTTTTTTTTTCTTTTTTTTTTGTTTGCCTCGTTTTCTTCTTCATTTGTTTGTTCTTCTGGGCCCACTTCTTCCTTTCTTTGTTTCCTTTTCAAGAAGCAGATTTCCTCCTTTTTTTTTCTTTCTTTCTGTAACTGCTTTTCTTTTTTCTTTTTTTCATTGCACGTTCTTTCCCTACTGTTCTATTTTTGACACAAGCAATTTATCAAACTTTTCAAAATTTGTAACCTTGTACTTCTTTATAGTAGTATTTACGGGAGGAGCTTAGAAAAATACGGAGATCGGCATCTTCGTCTTTACTTCCCTCCAAACCTTGGCGTCCTTTGTACGATTACTTTTTGCATCCTTGACTGATTTCGGAATGATTTCCTTCAAAGATTTCGAACTTTTCGAGCCTTCTCTCTTCATTATCAAGGAGAACGGAGACCAATGGATTAAAAGTATAACTTTGGCCGTTCATCCTCCAACTATAGGGATATTGACTCAGGATCGTCCTCTTCATTCTGACCTGGCTCATTTGACAAACTGGTGCGTTGAATCTACTACACTCGTAATCACGTGAAAGGCTCTAGCTACAGCTCCAGTTCGGATGTTTTATTACTACAATCATCTTTCCACGATTCAGCGGAAGCAGCTTCTCATGCCATGGAGACGTCTTCGTCTGATATTCGGCTACTCCGACATAATCTTGAATCTGGCCAAGCTACTTGGGGAATCCCTTCCTCTAACTTAGGCAAACATGCTTGTGTCGAAGGCTACTAGGAGTGGCTCAAAGACACGCTTGTGAGAAACAAGACTTTACTTGATGAAGTGGGGATTTACAATGCACTACACGCCTCATTATTCACTTATGATAGAGACAAGTACATCCTTCAAGCATTCTGCGAATCCTGATGCTCTTCTTCAAACACGCTTCATACTACACTTGGAGAGATCTCTATTTGTCTTTGGGATTTATGAATGATCGGGGGACTTCCTGTTCACAGATGGAGAATTATTCTTTGAAGATGACCACTCTGGGGATGGTCCAAGTTCTTTTGCAGTGAGAGCCAAGAATCTTGATCATACCGTAGCGACGAGTCCTCGAGCAAGAGGTGGCGGTAAAAGAAAAAAAAATTCAACAAGTGCATGAAGTTACTCTGTCCCTTTCTGCCTGTGAGGCTATGCCTATCCTTGTAGGGATGAAGCCTCCATATGTTCTGCAAGCAATTGTTCATCAGAATACGAGTCCTTTAGTTTCTGAGTTTCAACTTGAGGCGAAGATTGTAGATTGTCAATAGAAATTCCTCATCATGATGTGGAACTTAATAAAAGAAAGGTTCTTTAAAGTACCCTTGGAGTGCGTGGCCTCGGTCAAGTAAGATGTGGACTCACTTTTGAAGGAAATGGCTAACGTCAAAGCATTTGAACTTTCTTTTTTGGAGAAGCTTATGAGTTCATTTTTTTGTAACGTCGCTAGCTATGAGGCCATAAGGTCTTCCCGATATGCATCCAAGGAGTAGCACTCAAGTGCCTCTCACCGTCTTGCCGAGGCAGAGACAAAATCTAGTAGGAAGAAAGAACGTGTTGATTCTCGCAAAGCACATTTGGCAAGGATTGACGAGAAGCACTACGAATTGATGAAGCAACTTCGAGAGCTAGACAAGCAGAAGGAAGCACCAAAGACATTTATAATACCCCGAACCTTGGTATTTCTTGCCAGTTATTTTAGTTCTTTAGCGATAATTTTTGCACCCAACATTTAGCGTCAATTTGCATAAACGATATTTTATCGACAACCTTTAGCGACGATTTATAATGCTCTTAAGTTGCAAGTTAATGAGGTGGGAAGAATGTAATGCCCGGCGGAATGTTTCATTGGTCGATGAAAATTTTATTTTAACCTTAATCTAAGATTATTTGTAACGCCCTCAGAAATCCGAAGCTCCGCCGCCCCGAACTCCCGGGTCGTTAACCTACCAGATCACATCAAACCTGTTCACTAACACATATTCCAAATCATCTAACTCAGCATCAACTCAGATTTCTCAAGATACTGGATCATAATTGCTTAGCTTAAACTATTACAGCTTAGGTTATTCGCAATTCAAATTTCCTAAGAACAATTATCAGTACCGACCCGCGGAGGGGTCTTACTATACAGTGGTGATGGGCTCATAGGAATCTCAGACTCTAAACCCCATTCCCGAGCAATCTACTGATGATCAAAACCTATAGAAAGGAATCAAACGAAGGGTGAGCTTTTGAGAGCTCAGTAAGGTCGCTCAACGACCAACAAAAGAATTACAAGACGATTCCAAGAATCCAACTGACGGAGATATCTAGAATAATCCAAACAGTCACAACTCAATGGTTTCCAAACTATATCAAAATTAATCATAATAAGATACCAAAATCGCCAAATACAATCACAACGGGTCACAAAACAATCAACAAAAGATCCTTTTTTAAAGTATTCAATTCCAAGATACAATGATGGTTTTCCAAAAGATTTCAAAATGTACACAGATCAACTGAGACAGTTCTTTCCAAAATACACTGAAGGTTTCCCCAAAGAATTTCAACAGAAGCATAGATCATTTCAGATAATACTTTTCAGACATTTCCGTAATAGTCACGGCACTATACAGAGTAGAGAAAATAAAAAATCAACGTTGATCCTGGTTCTTTGCAATGCCATTATGGCAAAGCACATAAGTGTACACAAGCATTATATACCAGAATAATTACTAGTCCACTCAGGTACTAGCCTAAATTCCATGCAGGATTCAGACCAGCCTTATAACGCCTGCCTCAGAACAGAACAGATAACCCAGGTCAACACAGAAAAATCAACAATATTAGTGAGCTTTAACATAAGCTCAATCACCGAAATCAATTCGGATCCCAATAACAATAATCATACTGGTAAAAGTCAGCATTCGAAATTTTCAGAAGAAATCAGAATTTTTAGAAGAAAATCACAGATAAACAACGAAGACGATTGCGAATAATTATCGATTTTAAGCACAACAATCAGGAAGAACGGATACAGACAATTGTCAAATCTGCCCAGCACACAATAATAGGCGAGCATCAAAGATTTCCAAATAATCGATCCAGGTTCAATATTAGGATTTTCTGGGCAATAATAGACTGACAGCAATACAGAATTCAGAGTTTGGTATTAGCCATAATTAGATCAAATGAGTACTCACGAGTACGAATTATCAAAATAAGGGTTCGGACGAAAGTCCTTCTCCAGGGTTCAGATAGAATCCCTTACCTGGATCCGCAGCTAAATTATCCTAACCGAAAATCTTTAGCTTTAACCTAAACAGAATAATCGAATCATTAGAATACAGCCTATAGATCAAGATTATAACTGAATACGAACTCATACATACTCCCAAAATGAATCCCTCGCACCGTGAGGTGTAAAATTACCAAAGCGCCCGTGAGGTGTAAAATTACCAGAATTTCCCTCTCGGACTTAAATCACCTAAACGGTCTTCCCGTAAGTAGAATCACTGAAATAAGCTTCCCATATGTCAATTTATGCAAAAATATCTTTCTTAGGTCAAATTATCAAAATACCCCTTCGGGGTGACAAATTACCAAAACACCCCCCGTTACACTTTAATCATCAAAATGACTTTTCCAAAAGCAAAGTCACTAAAATAATCTTAATGTATGTAAATTTACTTCAAAATACCTCTTATAGGTAAAATTACCAAAATACCCCTTTGGGATGGTAAATTATCAAAACACCCCTGGGGGTTTTCGGCACCAAACAAATCTCAAAAATATCTTAAACCACTATTTTAAACATCCTGATGTTATTTATAGCATAAAAAGTATTTTAGAAATTTTTTGCCCGAAAATCTTGAACCGGTGTTCGGACCGAGCGCTAAAAGGCCAGTTTTGTGAAAAATACCTATTGGCCTTGGAATGGCCCAAAATTTTAGCTAATGAATCATATCTGTAAGATAAGATATGCATAAAATTTAGCGCTCAAAATATCTTGGTTTGATATGCTAAATAATTCGATAAAGTTATCTAATCGGTGCTCCAATTTAGCACTCTTCACGGACTCCAAAAATTCCCAAAATTTTCCAGAGCGTAGAGCTCGTAAAATTATTGGGGGTTACATTTTTGAATTTTGTCTAATTTTGTCTCTAACTATTTATTAAAATTCATTGAATACCTGTTTAATTTAATGTCCATTTTTAGTGACAATTACACTTACTATTCAAATTCTTTCACACACACACACACACACACTAAAACACCTAAATCACATGCACACTCCATCTTCAACCTCACGACTGGATATATGCAGTTATGACAAATCCATCTTTTCACCCACGGTTACACCCCATTTCTCATTCCTATAACTAAAACCCACATTCTAACACACTAATACACAACATATACACATTATTACACATATAATCACCCATACAACACACCCGTACGCCAAGAACACACACACACACACACACACAGAGTTTGGTGACAAACACTTACCGAACCCACACAAACTCACACCCTAACCCCTCGGAAGTTCACTAAAGTCACCTCCCCTTTACTTATATTCACATCAACATGATCAAAGATTCAAATTATACATACAAACACACTGTCGTAGCCATGAACACACACACGAGCACACCTATTACACACACAGTTACAGTCACGCACTCCTGGCTCCAAAACACCCACCAAATCCTTCGAGAACTCACTGAAATCCATTCTTTCTCCTCATACATAAAAATTTACACATAATTACGCAATTTGCACACATCTATACGCTGAAACCCCAACATGAACGCCTGCAACTCCCCTACTGTTCCACCGTGTTCATGGCTACCCCATCCACTGTAAGAAGCTCAAATTAAAATTGAAATTGTAGACTAGGGAAGAGGGGGGGATTACCTTCGAGTTCCTTCTTCATGCTCTCTCTTTCCCTCAAATTTCCAGTCCCCTCCCCGAAGCTCTATTTTCTCTTTTCTGCTACTATTCTCTGTTTCTTCCCTTTTGTTTTTCTTTTCTTCACCGGAAATCTTTATCCACCCATTATTAAATGATTAAATTAACTTAGTCACTCAAGCAGGTCGGTGGTGGCAAACCCAAAAAAAACATGATTTTCTAAATTATTTTTATAAAATTACAAAAAGACCCCCCAAACTTTCCAAAATTACGAAAATGCCCCCCAAAATTTCAAAAATTATATTTTTGCCCCAAAATTCTTTTAAGCTTCCACAAGCTTCTAATACCCGAGTATTGCTCAAAATTAGCGCCCGTTTATTTTTCGGGTCACGGATGACTATTTTAATCGGTTCTCGAAGTTCGGGATATTACATTATTGTGGTCTTTTAAAAGGAATGTGGGTGAGATGAGAACACTAGCTAAGTGTGGGGGGTCTTTAGAATTATTGCAACCTAGGGCAACCATATATAAAGGAAGTCTGAAGAGGGCAGCCGTCCTGGCAAATCTGTCACCCCTATACGTGAAGTCCAGAGAGGAAGAGAGAGAGAGAGAAGGAACAAGGCTAGGCAAGGGAAAATTCACGGTAATGAAATTCCTAAACTCTCTCTTTAGTTTAGCCATGAGTTTGGACGTTTTATATATGTATTTTGTGTGAAATTGGTAGCTTTCGGTGGTATTTGAGTAGAAGACTGTTGTAGAGCAGAATAAGAGTAAGTTAGGGTTTTAATCACATCTCCTTTATTTCAAATCCAATTGAGATGATTTTGCTCTTTCTAAAAACCTTATTGTGTCGCCTTCAACTTTGTAGTTTTGATTTTTGTCATAAATCAATGTTTGAAAATTGAAAAGTGGCTTTAAATTCAATTCACTGTAGAAGTCCAGAATTTTTGGTTTCTGGCAGCCATATCGATTTATCATAAAAAAGTTAATTACTCATGGTATTTTTTGTGAAATTTATATTTCTAGAAACCTCAGAAAGTCCTCTTCAACTTTTTAGTTTTGAAGTTTCTGATATTCATAGTATATCTAATCCAAAATAGTCATTGAACAAAACTGGTCTGCATAGAGATGTGCTGTTTGATCAGCCACTTCGATTTACTGTAGAGAAGCCATCAATCATTGGATTTTTGTGAGTGTTATATTTATGACAACCTTAGAAAGTCTAATTTAACTTTTTAGTTTTGATGTTTTTAGGATTCATTATGTTTCATCCTTAAAATGGTCAATCTACAAAACTAGGGTTTGCTGAAAAATGCTGTTTTCAGAATTATAGATTAGTACATTGCCTAAGACTTTTTAAGCCACTTCTAAGAATATTTGGGCAAAGTACAAAACTAAAACTACCCTATTTTTTTGAATACTTCGATCTAGAAATTTATGGGATTTTTCTAGGCATGTGAAAGTTCTGAAACGACCTTATTTTGAAAATAGGCTTTTGAATTGTTTGATATAGCAAACAAAATTATTTTTAGCTGGAAATTCTACAGTGGTCTAAACACACTGAGAGGCTTAAGTGTCTAAAATTTTGTGGCATTACAGCACTGATCGATATATTTTGAAAATAGGAGCATTAGCGCTCAATTTAAGGAGCAACTTAGGGTTCCGAGAGGCAAATTTCCCAAGAGGCCATTATGGTCGGAAAATCCCACCTAACTGTTTAAAATAGTCTTTTTGGTTATATCGGCATATGTAACTGTACGTTTGAAGTCGAGGGGCGATTTGGTAATTTCACTTACTTGAGGAAAACTTAATGCTTAGGGGTACTCGAACATCAATGAATAACATCCGTGTTAATTGTTATTTAGGTTTCGATAGATAAGAGCTAGGACCGGATTTTGAACAAATACCAGAAGCAGTTATTTAGCGAGGTAAGTACTCCTGCATATTCCTCCGTATACCTTATTTTTCGTCTATGTATATGTATAAACGATTTATTCCAATTGGAAGTTTTAAAGACTTTCACATGCTACTGTTTTTTTGTGTAAATTGGTTTGATGAGACAATGCATAAAAAATGCCATGGAATATTTCTCTGAGTAGTCTTTTAAAGTTGTCTTGTGTTGAAGAAGATGGTATTTCTGACTTGGTTGCTGTGCCCCATATTCACGGGAAAAAGTTGGATTATGGGTCCTGGTCGACAAGACGATACGTTGATGCACATTACTGTTTCTCGTGGTTCTCCCTTACGTGCCCAAATAATATTTATTCGAGGAAGGAGTAGGGATTGTAGGCCCTAGTCAGGGGGAATGTACGCTGACCGCAACATACCTAAGTTATGATGAACTGTGATAGTTGTTAATAAGCCTTCTTAATGTCATGCCTATGCTTTGAAAATATTGGATGAATTTCTTTCATAAAGTATATACGTATAGTATCCTCTGTGAAAATGTTTACTAGTTTTAAGTCGAAGAGAAACCATGGCATGCTTTTATGAATCCCAAAACCTATTTTAGGAATGTGGTATGTGTACTTACTGGGCCCCAAGCTCACTCTTTTATAAATGTTTTCAAGTGATTATCTAGATGGAACCGGCACTGATGAGGGCCACGAGGATGTAGCTATGGTAGACGACTGCTAGAGGACTTGAAGTCCTATTAGATTATTTAATAAATCATTTGGTGAAGTGCTAGTACTAAAGTTGTAATTTGAGATTTTTCAAAGCTTAGATCTCCACCGAATTTAAAATGACCTTGTTAGTTGTTAAATAAAGAATGCCATTGGAGATTCATTGAGAAATTATAAACATGATTTTAGAAATATTATAGATTTAAATTACTTGGTTATAGATTCTTGCGTACAGGTTGTAGTAAGGCCTGACAGAGCCCTGGGTGGATGTTCGGATGGGCTTGCGGCCGGTCACGGACCTAGCTCATGGGCACACCCGTGGGTTCAGGTCGTGACACATTGCTCAAGCAAGATGAAGAAGATCTATTGAAGCTGAACATGGAAATTTCCAAGATAAGAGACGAAATCACTTCACTTGAAAACATATCTCCCTTGAATAACGAAGACACAACAACTTTGGAGAAGATGAGAGCACTTCTTGAAGACAGTAGAAGAGAACTAGGAGAATTCAACCTCATTGTCTGATTCAATGTCATGCTTAGAAGCCCCTTCCCTTTTATTTTATGTAATCAGACCTTAAGAGTAAATATCTTACCTTAGTTTGAATGGGAATTAAAGTAGTATTATTTTCAAATACTAGCTTTAACACCAAAAGGACTTTTTTTTTATTATGACTGAACTTAGAATTTAGGTCTAAGCTGCCTATGTACCCAGAAGGGATCAAGTCAAACGTAGTTCAATGGGAAATTTTTTTTTCAAGCAAGAAAAATTGTTAATCAAGATTTCTTACTCACTTCAAGAGGTATAGCATCACCAAGTGGAAGTATAAGGTGCATTCTTCGCATGCAAAGTCAATTTCATGTGTCTGAGATAAGCTTGATAGTGTCACAATGTGCTTTTCCTTTCTCATGACAAAGTTTTCATGGATGAAGGGGAAGGATTGGTGATGTGCTGATGCGATACCAGCATATTTCTTTGACTTTTTCCTCCGATGCAAAGTCCTCTTTTCATTTCAAGACATCGCAAAATAGTCATCATACTGTCGAACCCCCATTTATAAGTTGATGGTTCGGGCACACAAGTGCAGGTGATGACACATATTTTTTTGGCACCCAAATGGTTTTTCTGGATTGCTCTTTGTAATAGCTCTCATCCATGTTCAGGGTAACCATTAATGAAATAGGCCATAAAACCTTCATGGAAGAGTGCATGTGCATTTTCTTTGTTAGAGCAAACTTGTAAGAAGTTTCTCGCGCCAAGACATCTTGTGTATCGATTGTGCTAAGGACCTTGTCCAAAGGCAGAGAGCGGATCACAACTAGATCTTTGGATAGTTCTTCCATTTTGCGAGAACACATCTTAGCAGCAAAATAGTCTTCGATTGAAATATGTGTTGTATGATGTCTGCTGGGAGTGCATCTATAAGGCTGACTTTCTCTTTTATTTTTACCATATGTGAAATTTATTCAGAGTTTTGTTGACACCTGCCTTTTGTGCAATTGCTTCCATTAGACATTTGTTCCTTATCATCCCTATCGTGTAGCCATGGTCATCTCAAAAGCACGTTGTAGGATGTCCTCGATCTGTCACATAGACTAAAGCACTCGAACCTATGTCTTTAATTAGCAGTTCTAACCTTGTTATGCCAACAGTTTTCTGGCCTCTGTGGTTGAACCTTTGAATCATAAGGCTAGCACTTCCAAGATCATCAATCGAAATTGCAGGTTCCTTCATTACTTTGAGAGGTAAAATGTTTACAATAGAGTTTGAGGTTGTCGAGTCAATGCCCACATGCATGGAAGTTATAACAGATGGACTAGGAGGAAAAGCATTTGAGTTGATTACAAATTCGCTATCATGACCTCCACTGGCTCGAGCGAACCAAACTAGATAGTATATGGAGAAACTTAAGATAAATTATTACATTCTTTCTGATGCACAATAGGCCCAGTTGGTATGTAGGAGTGAGTAGAGCCAAAGGTGACATAAGTCTGATTTGCAGAAACCTTGTCTTCATAGAGGATAACCTTTCCCTGACGTGCTAATTCCATTATCTTGTCTTTTAGAACAAAGCACTTCTCAAAGGGGTGGCTAATTAACTGATGATATTTGCAGTAGTTAGGGTCATTAACTCGGCTGGCCTGGTCTGATCACTTTATTTATGGCAAGTCAATTAGCTCCATATGAAGTAGATCATCAAGCATGCCAAGCACATCTGAATTGAGAAATGCATTTCCTGTAAAGAAAGTCTCTTCCTTCCTTTCTCTTGAGGAACACTTCCTTCGTATACTTCTTTCTTCTTACTCTTGGTAAAAAGTTTAATTAGCCCACAGTCCACGACCATGGACTCTTTGCCGTCATATTTGTTTGAAAAGGGTTTGTCCCGAGTGTCTTGGTTTTCTTTACTCTTGCAAAAGTCCTAAATTGGCAGACCTTGGTTTTCATGTGTAGCAATACTGAGCTCCATGTCATGAGCGCTGGTCGCGAGATCCTCATAAGTCTTCTATCGCATTCCCTGAAGGATATACTGTAGTCCCCACTGCATCCCTTGAATGCACATCTCGATAGCAGAAGACTCACTTAAATGATCCTTGCAATTAAGACTAAAATTTCTCAAACGGTTGATGTAGTTGATCTGGCTCATCTTTCCATTGACGTGAATTTGTAAGCTCAATTATGCTGACTGTGTGACGAGTGCTGTAAAAACGATTGAGAAATTCTTACTCTGACTATTCCTAACTGTTAATCGAGTGAGGCTAAAGATCAGTGTACCAGTCAAATGCATTACCCATCAAGATTTGACAAATTGCTTGACAAGATGATCTCTGTAGGTCCCTGCATTGTTACATGTTTCCATAAAGTGAGAAATATGCTGTTTGGGATTGCCTTTACCGTCAAACTGTTGGAACTTTGGCAGCTAACAACATATAGGCATCCTTAGAAGATTGATCTTTTGGGTATACGGTTTGGCATACGTGAGGGAAGACTTTGTAGACCCTTCAAATTTGTCCTTGATGGTACCCATGATGAACTCCCTCAGCTCGTCAACAGGAATAGAACCTTCAGACGTGAGTTCAAAAGCATTTTTTGGTTCCATCTTCTTGTTGGAATCTTCTCTTTCTAGGACTTCTTTGTTCTTACCCTAATTGGTATTGCTTGTCTCTCCTTCTGAGACTTCTTTATTCTTATTTTTATGGGCATTGCATGTCTCTCCTTTCGAGACTTCTTTGTTCTTACCCTTATGGGCAATGTTTGTCTCTGCATCTTCCTTGCCCTCCAACTTACTAAGGAGTGTGGCAATTTGAGCATCATGATCTTGGGCAGTTTTTGTGAGTAACTCAAATGCTTTTGCTAGGCTCACAAATTGTTCCTCAAGAGTCAGAGCATTAGTCATCATGATAGGCATGTTGCTAGAGAAAGTAACATTAGAGCTAATGGACTACGGCGAGGCGACCTTGAACTTTGGGGTTTTGACAGGAGAGGTTGGCATAGATTCACCATTTAAAGTGTCTTCTTCATCATCCTTATGGATAGATGGAATCATAGAGCTCGAGGCGAATTCTCAGACATGGCGGGGTGCGATAGAATATTCTGAAATAGCATTAAGATCATCATCTTTCACTCATGACAGACTCGAATCAGGAGTCTTTCTTGATACATTGGTGTCAAAGAGAAAATTCTTCTTGAGCGAGAATGCCCCCTGCGAACTTGCTTGAGCTTTGGCTTTAGCTTGGTTACGAGTCTCCACGCCAATGCCTGGAGCCCCGGAGCTCACAGTAGATGGAACTTTGGAGTTGGCTACCTTAGAGCGAGTAATTTTGAGGTGTTAATCTTCAGAGCCATTGGATTAGCAATTTGAGATGATTTTTGTTTTTGTTGATAAAGAGAAGAGATGAGAGGCAGATAAGGTCCCACCGAGCGTGCCAAAAATTTGTACACACGAAAGTCGAGTCTAAAGATAAGATAGGAAAATTAGTGACAAATAAAATTTATAATTGATTTGAAAAGGTAAGTACAATTCCCTAAAATAAATCTTTGTACAAAGAAAAGGCCCTCTAATTCTTTTCTTGAACAATGTTTGATCGAAGGATTGATAGCTTGTTTCCGGATCAAACGGCGAATTTGATTGAGTTCGTTGGAAAATTGATGAATTCCACAACGAATGACTTGAGTGTCTGACACGACGGATAGCTTAAATGTCTGACGCGACGAACGACTTGGATGTCTGAGGCAGCAGATGACTTGAATGTCTGACGGGACAGACGATTTAGATATTTGACGCGACATACGATTTGAATGTTTGACACAATGGACGGCTTGAATATCTGACGCGGCGGACGGCTTAAATGTCTAGCGTGATGAACAATTTGAATGTTTGACGCAATAGATGACTTGAATGTCTGAATTGACGGATGATTTAGATGTCTGACGCAGCGTACGACTTGGATGTCTGACGCGACGGACGATTTGGAAGACTTCTTGCCTAGCTGACTTGGAAGACTTCTCGACCCCTTCTTTTACTTGTGGACTTGGGAAGAATTCTGTCTGGCTGACTTAGAAGACTTCTAGCGCCCCTTGCACCCCTTAGGGTCATCCCATATATATATATATATATATATATATATATATATATATATATAAGGGTGGATGGAAGTGCTCTTGTTGAACTGTACCTCTTAAATGCTTATCTCTTAGTTTTGTAAAGAGATAAATACCATATTACACGTGGCAAATTTTTATTCGACCACGTAGTGATACACGTCTTAGCTACCTATTTGTGATTGACTATTTAATTTAATAACAAATAAATGATGTGTTAATTTATAATTGGCATAAAATTTACCCTTCTACAATAATATTTCACAAAATGGAGAATGCAATGAATATATTTGTTTTGGCATGAAACTGTCATTGTATTGAAAACTGTCATTGTACTGAAAGATAAGTTAATTATTTATCTTCTTTATGTTTTCAATTCATCGTGATGGAAGTAGCTAATATGAAAAATTTTGTGTTACTACTCAAAATTTTACTCGTGATGCAAACTTGGATTTATTCTGATTATGTAGATTGAAAGCTGAAGTGTGTCTAATAGGCGACAGTCGCATTGACGGTGGCAAACACTAACAGTACCCCGATTCTCGGTGCCGTTGCTGCCACCACTAATAGTTGTTGTGTTGGGTTACTTATCACCGCTTGCTACGGCGGATGATGGAGACCACTGAGTAAGATTCTGAGCGCCATAGCTTTTTGGGAATGGTATTGGTGGCCAAGATGTCGTTATTAACACTAAAATCCTCGCCTAGATTTTTCACTACGGTTTAGGGGATACCAGGAAAATAAAAAGGTTGTTGTGGTGTTGGGTGTGGACGAAGTTCTGGCAGTAGTACAAGGTGATGGTATAAAGAAAGGCTGAAGAAAGCTAATGCTTAGTTGGGATAACGTAGAGGTAACATGCATATTGAAACCAATTAGACACTTGAGTAACTTCTAGTCTTCTCGATCAATTGAAAAACACATTGTGTTTATAATCATGGATGCACTAAAGGAATGAAGAATGTATTTTTCATGTCAGCCGAAGATAGTGCATATGGATATAGAGAACAAGACAAAGGTAGGAGGTATTCCTTTCATAAACTTGTCACACCCCCGACCCGGGGCGGACCTTCACATACCATTTTCAAATATTCCTACTTACAACAATATAATATGCAAAGCATTTTACCAAATATATAACCCCAAAGAGATAATCAGAGCTCTAAATCATATCCCAAATCAAAGCAACTGCTTTTTATCAACAAAGTTTAATAATTGCAGTGAAAATCTAATAACAATAATTTCTTCCCAAACATTGGGTTCCCAAAAACCACTAAATCAAAAACTATTAGAAGATTCTTACTCTAAAGCCACTAAAAGAGTCATAAACTAAAGTGCATCTCCAAGCTCAGCATATAGCTCCTAACTCTTCTACGTTTTCTCAGCTTAATCACCTGTAATGGGAAGGGAGGGGGGATGGGGTGAGCTTAGCAAAGATCACACACACGTGCTCACACACACGCATCCACACCCACATGCACGCACATAGAATACAACACAATTATCTAGTAGCATATAGCTAAGTCCAAACGAAATATATAGAAACGAAAGTACAAAGACGATAAATAATCTTATTTTGGGATATCCAACCCATCAAAGATCAAATCAAAGTCAAAGTCAAGTGAACAAATTCAAAAAATTTGAACTAATAATCAAATATGATACAATCATGTAATACCTGACTGTAAAGCACGTTAACCTAAGCACACAAATGTTCAAAGTTCAAAGTTCAAAGTTTGCATACCGGTGGCAATTGTCATATCATGTGATGGCATCACGTCAACCTAAGCACGTGAAAGTTCTAAGTATTAGTTCAATGTAAAGCGGATCTAAAGGATATTAGAGTATCTCAAAGGCAAGTGAGCCACAAAAGTAACAAAACTTTGCATTTAAAATAGGATGACTTAACGATCTTAGAAAATAGTCAATTTTAGACTTAAATTGAAGAGGACACAAATACGAGTTTAATGAAATTTGAACCGGTTGAATTGGAGTTTGTATAAGCTGATAGATATAGCAAGTTAATAAGACAAATGCTAATAGAAGATCAAGGCACAAGGCCTAACAAATCTGTGACACGTGGCAAGCCACCTAGGTTGCACCCCCCGTGATGAATAATAAGAAGAAAAGAGACTTTAAGTTTCTGTACACAAAATTATAGAGATGTCAAAAGGGTAGGCTGCCCTGACTTGGCCTTAAAATGGCCCAGGCTGGCCCAACCTTGAATGTGAACAGTGCAGGCCATATGGCATAGGCCGATACTGGGGTAGGGTTCCCTATAAGGTGTCAAGGCGGTCGGGAATTGGCTGAAGAGGCCGGCCAAGGCGACGTTATTAAAGAGAATATTCTAGACATCAAAGTCAATGCGATGGTAATCTCGTCCGACTTTTAATAAAATCACATTTTTTCTTCTTTTCCTTTTAGCGGACAAAGAATTTGATTCTTCGTCTTCCGCTAATTTATAAAATATTAATAAAGCTACAAAATTTTCAGTTTAGAGCTACTATTGAAAGGCTTTCTTGCTAGTTCACTGGTCTGCATTTGATCCTTTATTAACATCGCCCTTCATCCTATCAACTTTGAGTTTGCTCAAATTGATTGTTTCAGAAGTTAGAAGAATTCATCAGAATTATCATGGAGAATGGTCGGATAAGGCCGAAGAATTGGGCAAAAAAGCCCGGTCCAGCCCAGCCCTAAAAAGGCCCCGGTCAGGCCCTACAAAATGGTCCGACCCGAAGTCAACCCGTTTTTTAGGCCTTGCTTGATTAGCCCGGGTCTAACTCGGATCTGGCCTGGCCTTGGCTTGGCCTTGGCCTCATTTTTGCAAAATTTCACTCTTACGGTTAATTTGGGTGGTATTTTCGTCCAACAAAGTTCCAACCATTCTTTTATGCACTTTTACACTTTTATTCTTCCCAACAACTATAAATAGCTAGTTTTCAGAGATATTTTGGTCTTTTGTGAATTTTAAAAAATCTATAAATTCACCCCCTCTCCTTCATATATTTTTTACACCAGTCTTCTTACTCTCTTTTAGCTAAATTCTACAAGCTTTCTTGCCATTCTTATTGTTACTAAGTATGAACTCTCTCTAATTTTAACAAGTATTATTTAATTATTTAATGCTTTTATTCCTTTCGATTTAATTACTCTTACTAATTTTATTTTTCATTCTTTTCAAACAATTTTAGCATCAAATATATCTCGATTATTTAGATCACGTAGCAAACATTTAGCACTACCACAAGCACCAAAATTTTAAGATCTGCCATTAATGGGTAAAGATATTCAAGCCAATTGGTAGTTTAACCAAAACATTTCAGAGTTTGAATAAACACCTTGACAAGATACCCAACATTTTAGTCAAGGACGCAGCACGGTTGGCAATGCTACTGGGGCAGAATTTTATCCTGATGAATGGTCATCATGCTGAAAGACCGAACAATCCTGCAGCTAGTCCGCCAGAAGTCCAAAAGGGGAAGGAAAAAAAACTCTTTGTTGAATCATCTTGAGGATATTATGGTTGATGGCGTTCGAAAATCTCAATGTAAGTGTTGTGGTAAATTATTTTTGTGTGATAATGGTAATGGACATCTTAATAATCATTACCCTCGGTGTGGACCTAATCAAGGCCATGCAATTCTAGATATTATTCATAATGAACAAGCTTTTAGTTTTACCGATAATGTTAACCACTCTAGATAAATGAATACTTACGTGCAACCTTAGTAGAAAAAGGTTCATAAAAACACAACTACGTCTCATACACTTAGACAGTATAATGCTGCTAAACCACGCTTGATTGATTATTTTGATAATTTTGATGGTAGAGTTAGTCTTACTTTGGATGTCTGAAGATCTCATTTTACTCTAATTAGTTATTGTTAGGATTAAGCGCTTACCACTGCACCAAAAGAAATTGCTGTTAGTAAGGGCACAACTTTATTTCCTTATAATCCCGGCACAGCAGCCAACGCACACGGTTGAGTACACAAGGGAGTAGATGGACGCGGCCAACCTTTGATCTGCCAACAATCCATTCCCTAGATTCACAGTGGGGGACTCGAACCCATGCCACCAAGACTAGTGGTAAGGATTGGCCCAAATAAATCCATATGAAGTAATTGCAAGGGTCTAGAAGTAGATACCATTTTCTTCAGTTTGTGGGAGACTTTCTTTTTGGCTAGCAAAGATGAATCTCTAGATATGCTCACTTCATTTGCAAAACGTGTTCAAAATCATAAAGGTTATTCGATAACCTACATTCGAAGTGATCATGGTAGAGAATTTGAAAATTCAAAAATAGGAGTTTTGTATGATGACATTGGTATATCACATAATTTTTTGGCTCCTAGAACTCCTCAACAAAATGGTGTTGCCGAAAGAAAGAATAGGTCTTTGCAAGAAGCAACAAGAACAATGCTTAACGAATATGGATTACCTAAGTACTTTTGGGCGGAGGCGGTCAATTGTGCTTGTTTTGTACTTAATAGAGTTATTTTGCGTAAAATTTTATTAAAAATCCCTTATGAGCTTTTTAATGATAAGAAACCTAAGGTGAGCTTTTTTAAGGTCTTTGGATGCAAATGCTTTATTTTAAATACCAAGGATCACCTTAGCAAATTTGATTCCAAAACTTATGAGGGAATTTTTCTTGGTTACTCTAATAATAGTATGGCATACAGAGTTTATAATAAAAGTACTTTGGTTGTAGAAGAATCCATTAATGTTACTTTTGATAAGACTAATCCTTTTCTTCGGAGGACTAATATTGTTAATGTAGATGACATGAGAACTTTGGACATAAGTGAAACGCTACAAGACATTCCCAAAGAAATTGATCTAAGGAAGCAACCATCAAGCTCTCAATAGGGAGACAAGGAAGCAAGCAATGATGCTTCAAATTCGGACAACTCTCAAGTATTACCAAAAGATTGGACTTACAAAAAGGATCATCTAAGCAATCAAATCTTAGGTAATCCTTCGAGTGGGGTAAGAACTCGACACTCACTTCAACAACATGTTAATTTAGCGTTTCTTTCCCAAATTGAACCAAAGAACTATTAAGGGAGACGGTGGACACCAGTATGCGGGTCACTCAAAATAATATGATAGGTTGTTCGTGATTGCCCTCCTAATAGGGCAATACCTAAAGACATGCAACAATTGATTCTAAGAGGGACTCATTGAAGCCTAAAATTATTATAAGAGCGTGATAGTTCCTCTGAGGTTGATGAGGTGTATGAGTAGGGGTGGAGTCCGCTTTTGAAATCGGACCTAAAGTATGATTGAGAAAGGGAAGGATGATGGGGAACTAGTATTATTTACATACTATTGTAGAAAAAGGTTGTTTAGTGATGGAAATGATTAGCTGTTTGAGCATGAAGGTTAATATTATGGTGTGCAATTTCAATTATCGTGATACTCCTTCCTCAGAAAGAGAGAGAGGGTTCCCAATCGAGAGGGGCCCTCAATAGAAGTGATTATGGTGAATGTTGAGGATGTAGGTGGAAGGAATAAGCATAGAGTTGTATTAGGTCAAGAAGACCTTAAGAAAGAGCTAGTGAGACTTTTACAAAAAGATTGTGGGAGTTCCAACGGTACAACTGGTGACTGCTATTATGACAGCCCCAGTAAAAGGAAGAAAAGAATGTAGATCTAAGCACTTTAAGGATGCCCGTTGAGTAGAATCTCACGGGAGAGAAAGCGGTTAGTATAGACAACTACGTTGAATTGAGAGATGGAGAAGGTAGTTGAAATAACAAGATGTGGGGAAATATTAGAAGATAATGTTCGCTAGCTATACGTAAAAATATGGTGATAAGTGATTAGAAGTACGAGAACAAACAAGTTAAGACAGTAAGAGTACCTATCGAGCCTATATTATTATAATAGGTTCAGGTAACATGTTGATGATATATATTTCTGCTCAAATTACAGAGTAAGTTGGAGACAAGTTTCTCATACTAAGTGGAAAGATAGAAATGTGAAAAAGCATATTAGGGCAATTGGTGAGTTGTCCTATTATTACTATCCCTTATTAAATGATGATATAAATGTTCTAAAGGTGGAACAAGTTGAAAAGGGTTCGAAAATAATTTTCCAAAGGCGAGTAAGGAGGCTCTGATGGAGAATTGCTACTGGATTAGTAGAAACATCATGCGATGGATGTAGATAATAAAGAGGTCTAGGAAGAAGGAAGGAAGCAAGGACGGAAATGAGGTAGAATCCAGGAACGAAACTAGAAGGGTGAAAAGAAAGGTAAGAAGAGAGTCGATGAAGAACAGCTCGGACAAAGTTCAGAACCAAGAAAAGGAGATAGAAAATATAGATGATGTGGATTGAGGCACGAGGGTGTGAACTATGCTAAGGCAAGTAAAGCATGTCTTAAGTATGAGAGCAAGTCACTGAAATAATGTTTAAGATGAAGCAAGAAAAAAGGCTGTTTTAAATGTCAACAACCAGAGTATATTGACCGGACGGAGGTGCTCTAAAGGAGGGTGATGGTCAGTGAAGTAAGAAGAAATGAGGGGTTTATGAGACTATGTATTGGATATCAGAAGCTAATTAAGATGAGAGTTAGGAATAATTACTGATTGCCTGACCTAGAGGATATGTTGATCAATTGAAGGGTGCTAAGTGTTTTCTTTATGTGGTTGACCTTAGAGCGGGTCATTACCGGTTAATGAATAAGGAAGGATGAAGTTGTCAAGATTGTGTTTAGAAACAGAGACGGGCATTATAAATTTTTGGTGGTGTTAGGTGGATTAATTAATGCCCCTGTGGCGTCTATGAATTTGAGGAATCAAGTTTTTGAGAGCACTTGATCATCGTTATATGTCACCTCGTTGGTGACCTTAGGGATGGTACAAAAGGCAAAGAAGAATTTACGCAGTGGCAAGCTTGATAAATTTTAAGAAAGCTAAGTTGTATGTAAAGTTCAAGGAATGTGAATTTTTACTAGGAAATATGGATGTATGGCATTCATGTGGAAGCAAAATAGGAGATCTGGGCAAAGTTGAAAAGGTGACAAATGGGGAACTTCGTAAAAATCAGCGTTGAGATTAGTAGCTTCCTAAGTTAGTCGAAGGCTACCAGGGAGTTAGTGACAATGGCTCTAAGATGCCCTGTTGGAAAAAAAATGGATTGCGATGATTGTTATGCCAAGTTAATAAGAATGTGAATAACTCGAAATCAAAGTTCGAGTAAGGAGAAAAGGAAGTAATAGTTGCTTCACATGAAAATGCGACCAGCGGATCTTAATCAAATCAAGGAAGCTTAAGGCCAAGGTGAAAGGACATTGAGATCCAACGAGGAATTGTGAAGAGTACTCATAGTTTAGGGTACTGATTCACTTAGGGGAGACGAAAATGTAACCTAAGTTACGGCCCAAAGAATTTTGGTAGCCTAGCATGAAGAGGGATATATAAAAGTTTGTATCCCGATGTTTGACCTGCTAACAGGTAAAAGTGGATCATAAGATCGCCAGATAGGGGCAACCACTTTTTGCACCTGAGTGGAAGTGGGAACACATTATGATGAATTTTGGTGTTAAGGTTACCATGAACAACTAAGAGATATACATTCATCTGGGTTGTAGTGGATATGTTGACTAAGATGTCCCGATTTATGTTGTTCGGGAAGAATGTTTTCCTAAACGACTTATGTTAAGCAAGTGGTTAGTTGTTATGGAGTTCCAGTAACTATTATCTCTGGCAGAGACGTAGGGTTCATCTTTAAAGTTTGGAAAGGTTTTCAAAAAGAAATGAAAACGAAGTTGACCACGAGGATGGCCTATTTCCTCAAACGGGTGGCCAATTAGGACGTACGATATAAATATTACAAGGGTGTTGAAGGTCTGCATTATTCATTTTTGCAGAGCATTGGGGTGATCCGATATCCTTAACCGAAAATGTTGCATGTGTACGATATAAATTTTACAAGGGTGTTGAAGGTCTGCATTATTCATTTTTGCAGAGCATTGGGGTGATCCGATATCCTTAACCGAAAATGTTGCATGTTGATTTATTAAAATCTATTTGGGGAAACAAAAACTATTTCGCACGAGACTACGCAAAGAAATAGGAAACAAGGTGATCGGAGAAATCTTACTGCAGAGAATTAGCAGAAAAGTTATGCTGACAAGAGGCGTAGGATGTTGGGGTTTGAAGTAGGTGACCTGGTCAATTTTATAAGTGTTATCGTGGAAAGGAATCATTCGATTCAGGAAGTGGAGGATGTTGAGTCCGAAGTTCATCGGACCGTTTAAAATCCTGCCTAGGATTGAGAAGATAACATCAAACTCGATCTACGTTCAGGATTGAGTTAATTGTGTAACGTGTGTCATGTGTCAATGTTGAGGAAGTATGATCCCAATTCTATGCATGGGATCTTATGCATGAGATCTAGTTAGAATCAGTTGAAATTCGAGATAATATCTCGTATTAGGAGGCACTGGCGAAGATAGTTAATAAGAAGGAACATGTTGTACAAGAATGTTGGTGGGTAAAATCATGCGGTCAAGGAGGTTACCTTGAAACCCGAGGCGTTAGTGCGGTAATAATGTCCGCACCAAGTTGTAGAATGAGGTCTATCCCTATTTCGAGGACGAAATTTATTTAAGGGGGAGGGTGTGATACCCTGGAAAATGCTAGAAATTAATCTAACTGTAAATTTGATTAATTAAGGGGTGCTATTTTTATTAAGTAATAATATGTTGGTGATGATTAAGTGTTAGGGAGCTAAATAGGGGGTTAGTGTGGTTTTGGGGGTTAAAATGTAATTTTGGAAAGTTAAGGGGCAAAAAAGTAATTTTAGAAATATGATGAACGGGATGCATATCTTTATTAAGTAGCATCCTTTTGATGATAATGAGGTGTTAGGGGGCTACATGGAGTGTTAGAGTGATTTTGGGGTCATTGTAATTTCCCAAAGTTGAGGGGTCAAAATGCAATTTTGGAAACTTGAGGGGCCAGTGTGCAAAATTTGAAACTTTGCAAAATGTGTCATAAACTGATGAAAACAGGCCATGCACGATGGCCACCTCCTACTTGCTATAAGCTGAGTCATGGTTAGGAATTGTAGAGTATTTGGGATAAGCTTATGAGAAGGGAATTGTCAAGAAGAAAACTCTGGGGTGCAAAATTGAAATGACCCAAACTGAAGAACATGAAGAACACGCACTGTAGCAGCTTCAGGAAGGAGGGAAGAAGAAAAGAGAAGAAAAATGGAAGAAGAAGGAAAGGGAGAAAAGAAATTGCAATCTAAACCCTAACGAGGTATGATTTTGAACGAAATTCGTGTAAATTTAAGGAATTTATAGGAGTATATGTCACATATATATATATATATATATATATATATATATATATATATATATATATATATATATATCTCCATATTCGGTTGTATAATCTGATTGGGACAAAGTAATGATGATGAAATCTCGTTGGAATCACGGATATAAGACATAAAACAACAATGAAAGGGGAAAACAAATTAGGGTTTCGAATTGGGTTGATTTTAGTGTGCGTGGGTGTGTGTTCTTCAATTTCAAAAATGGGTATAGATTAATGTGGTGTAATTATATAAATTGGGTGGATTTAGGGCATTAAAATGTAAATTTCAATGCGATTGAATGATTAAAAGTGAGGAAAAGTGAGAAATCCATGCGTAATTATGGCATGAGTGTACCTAGATGTGTGACGGGCTGAAGGAGGAAGAAGATATGTGCGTGTGGCCAAGGTGTGTTAGTGTGTGTGATGATTTGAATAGTAACATGTAATTGTCGCTAAAGATGAAAAGTCATGAAGCAGTTTCTTATTTAATTTTTAAAAAATAGTTAGAGTCCGATTTAGCCAAAGTCTGAAAAAAAGACCCCAGTTATTTTTAGGAGACCTGTGTCGTGGAAACATTTTAGATTTTTTTGAGGTCGGGAAAAGGGTGAACAAATGAGGTGATTTTGGGAATCTCACAGTGGAATTTAAAGTACCAAATGAGTACGGTTTCGACCAAACATTTTATGGGGACCTTAGGATCCTGAGAATTTTCATTTTCTAAGATTTCGGGTCATTCCGAATTTGTTAGCTATTTTTGGCTGAA
The DNA here is from genome assembly GCA_033070095.1 of Escallonia herrerae. NCBI lineage: Eukaryota > Viridiplantae > Streptophyta > Magnoliopsida > Escalloniales > Escalloniaceae > Escallonia > Escallonia herrerae. The sequence goes on along the minus strand of JAVXUP010000643.1, from coordinate 348,150 downwards.
TGGGCTTTTAAGCGCTCGGTCTGGACACTGGTTCGGCATTTTTGGCAAAAATTTTGTAAAATACTTTTTTAGCTAGCAAAATTACATTTTTGTAAAATAATTTTGTAAAATGGATTTAGCAGGCCTAAAATAGCATTTTAAAGTACTTTTGAGACTTTTTTGAGGCCGAAAACCCTCAGGGGCATTTTGGTAATTTGCCACCTGGAGAGGGGTATTTTTGTAAATTTACCAGTAAAGATTTTAAAGGACTTTTTGGTCCGGAAAGGGTTGTAAAACACCTAAAAGGTAGTTTTGAAACTGATTTGGGGCGTTGCGGTGATAATGAACCCCAGGGGCATTTCAGTAATTTGTTGCCAGAGGGGGTATTTTGATAATTTTTCTATAAAATGCTTTGAAGAACTGTTGGTTTGGGAAGGGGTGTAAAACATCCTAAAATTTGTTTTAAAGTAGTTTTGAGATGTTTGCTAGGGCGATGGCCGCTAGGGGTGTTTTGGTAATTTTTCCTTTAAAATTTTTTGAGGGAATATTTGGTCTATAAATGATGCAGTACGTTTAAAAAGTAGTTTTAAAGCAATTTTGGGATGTTGGTGATGTAGCGGCCATCAGGGGGTATTTTGATAATTTGTCATGTTGGCACTAAATTTTTTAGAAGCACGGGATTTTGAATGTGATTATGATCGATAACTCAGCCCGGTGATGTCACCTGGGTTTAGGGTGTCGCATATGGGGCACAACAACCAAATCAAATTCACATTTCATTCAACATGTATAGAGTGTAAAACATAACATTCCATGGCATTCTTTGAAACTTGATTTCTCGTCAAATGATTCAACAAGAAAACATGAGCAGTACAAGACCTTTAAACTTTCATTTGATTAAATCATATATACGTTTATACATTTTGCAAACAGAGTATACAGAGAAACATGGCATGAGTACTTAACTAGAGAGCTAGGCGGTTTCGGTTCCCAAGTCTAGCCCTAGCCCTTATCTATAGGAACCTAAACAATAAATCTTCTGGATGTTATTTATTGCCATTCAATTATGCCTAGATGTTAAATTTTCCCAAGCGAGTAAAACTACCAAAATACCCCTAAGCTTGTGTAAAATTACTAAATTATTCCCGATGCCTAATGTACCGTTACACACCCAATGCAACTCAAAATATCCTTTTAAACAACTAGGTAGGTTTTTCAGACAAAAATGGCCTTTTTGGAAATTCTTTGTTCGGAACCTTAAACCTCTCCTTAAATTGAGTGCTAAGGTTCCTATTTAAAATATATTTAAAATGCCATGAAATTTTAGACGCTCAAGCATCTCAATGTGTTTATATCACTGTAAATTATTTGGCTAAAAATAATTTTGTTTACTATATCAAACAATTCAAAAGCCTGTTTTCAAAATAAAATCATTTCAGGCCCATTCCATGCATAGAAAAATTCCTGAAAATTCCATGTTGACGATTTTGGAAAACTAATGAGAGTTTTAGTTTTGAACTTTGCCCAAATATGCTCAAAAATGACTTAAAAATCTTGGACTGATATGTAATTCTAGAAACAACATTTTTCAGTAAACCCTAGTTTTGTAGATTGGCCATTTTGAGGAAGAAACATGAGGAATCCTAAGAAATTAAAAACTACAAAGTTAAAGTAGACTTCTAAGGTTTTAATAAATATAAGGTTCACAAAAATCCAATGAGTAATGACTTCTCTACAGTAAATCCAAGTGGCTGATCAAAACAACACATCTATGTGCAGACCAATTATGTTCAATGATTATTTTGGAGCCGAAATACTATGAATCTCAGACAACACAAAACTACAATGTTTAAGAAGACTTTGTGAGGTTTCTAGAAATATAAATTTCACAAAAGTCTCATGAGTAATTAATGTGCTATAATAAATCAAAGTGGCTGCTAGAAACCAAAAATTCTAGACTTCTACAGTGAATTGAATTTAAAGTCACTTTTCAATTTGCAAACGTGGGATTCTGATAAAACTCAAAACTACAAAGTTGAAGGCAACACAATAATATTTTTAGAAAGTGTAAAATCATCTCAATTGAATTTGAAATAGAGAATATATAATTAAAATCCTAACCTACTCTTATGCAGCTCTACAGCAGCCTTCTTTTCAAACACACCCATATCTCACCCTCTGAAACACAAACAATACACACACAAGCCCTAGCACTTACACATCAATTCCCCTCTAAAACACACCAAAAACCACAATTTAAAACATTCAAATGAATGGCTAAAATTACAGAGAAGAGACTAGGGATTCACCTTGAAAATTCTTGCCCCAGAAGCTTCCTCTTTCGCTCTCTTTCATTCTATGGCTTTTGTGTACAAAGAGGCTTAGTGAATTGTCTTTGATGGCTAGAAACTATAATAGGGTAATTATACTAACCCAGAAGGAATTAAATTTGCTTAAAAACCCCTTGCACTTTAGTCACTTCTTCCTAACTTCACCCACAAGCTTTAACATTACGAAAAGACCCAATTTAATTATATTAAAGTAAAAATAAAATTTTATCGACACCAAAAAGTCCCGGGTATTACATTCTCCCCACCTTTAAAAGAATTTCGTCCTCGAAATTAAATGTGTCTTATACTCTCCCAAAATAACTTCTTGCATTGTTTCCAATCCATTACGCTTTGAGTGTGCTATTTCAATAATACATCAAACTATGTCCTTGCACAATCCACCTAACAGTAACGGGTTTAATTTTAAGCCTAAACAATTTCCAGTCACATATGAATTGTGTTCTATGAGATCCGAACTTTAGTTTTAACTTCCCTTGTCATCACCACCCAACATTATACTATCATATAGGGGATCGAGGTCTATGCCTACACAAGCTGCAAATAGAGTCATCTCAATATTTACTAAATAAAATTTCGCTGACAGTTCAGGCTAACTCGTAACTAAAATTTCTGAAATTATTGGAACGCTTTCTGCCCATTACATCACCCACACTTTTATAATATTTTTTTGTAAATTTAAATTTGTAAAAATCCAAAATACCCTAGAAAAAAATTGAGTAATGTTTTAATGGTACAAATAAGTCCTAGCTTTAGTTTGGTGATTTTTAGAGTTGATTTGTTATCATTTCTCTATCGCATAGATTTTAGCAAAACGAATAATTTAAAAATAGTTTTGATGTCTTTAAAATTTTTATTTTAATTTCTATAATTTTAGTAAGTACTCTAAAGCTGTTACAAAAATTGTGTTACTTTATTTTCACTGAGAAACAATTATGGATATATATGGGTTTTCATTTTATTTAAGGAAAATTTTTTAATTTGAAAATATTCAAAATTTTAGAAAATCCATATTTTGACTTTTTATAATGTTTTTACCAATAAATGTTTTTATTAAAATTTATTATGAATTTTGGGATATCATTACGCATTAAGTAGCGAACATGATTTTCGATTAGGTTGGTCATGTGCGAACCCCGCTTTGAGTCGTGCGATTTTGGAGTTAAAGTGAGCACGTGGTGGGTAATCGATATTAGGTTTATAGTATTGTAGCATAGATTGTGTTCTACCAAACGGATTGCCAATCTAGGTTATTCAAAGAATTTTGATCAAGGTTGCGTAGCATTGCATAGCGTGGATCGATGTAAGAAATTTTATTCAAACCCTATTTCATTATTCTCATTTTAAATGCTTATAACAACAGTTTTACAAGCTACATTGAATGTTGACTTTTATGATTCATATAAAGATGTTTTCAAATTGTCCATGAAACCCTAATTTGAGCCTTATAGAGATTGTTTGGATTTTTTGTTTTATTCTCATATGTTTATTGATTCGACCATTGTAAAACATTTTGAGTTGTACTTATCTCTGTTACATTCTCATCTTGGAATTCATTGTTCATTTCATCTGTTTAATTATTGCTCTTTGTAAAGCATTTTCAATTGTATTTACTCCTTCTAAATGTTGACATGAATTAGTAATTTGGGAGTTATAAGGATGGTGCGTTTTTGGTGTTATAAGGATGGTCACTTGGTTAGGTTAAACTACTACCTAAATGGACTAGTTAGTGTACATATGCATATGTAAAGCGTATCGAGCACTGCCAGAGTGACTTTGCTATAGTGTATTGATCATGTTCAATATTACATATTTCTTTTTATTATACCTAAAGCGTTTTGAATAACTACTGATTTAAGGGATTGAGATAATACTCGTCCTTATGTTTATATCGAATTGCAATGATTTCACCAAAAACAAAATCCTTTGAAAAATTGTTATTTGACTTGAATGTAAAATCATTCGTATTGTTCGTCTATATTGAATTGCAGTGTTTTATTTGAAAATCCTTTTAAAAACTATCATTTGATTCTATATGAAAACTTGTTCTAGTTGTTTTGATAATTTTTAAATCTTTGATCGAACTTACCGGGCTATCAAAAGCTTACTCTCTTTTTATTTCCTTTCTGCAGGTGATCATCAACAATAGGATACTTGGAGTGATAATTAGAGCCCGAATAAGAAGTCGACTGGAAATGTTATTAATTATTTTAGCTAAGCCCCTGCGAGGGAAGTAATGTTTAACTTATTTTTCTGACTATTTAAATTTTAGTGTTTTATATAAGAAAAATGTAATTGATAGTTTGGATTATTGTAGAGGTTTTGATACACATCGGGGCTTTCTTATCAAATTAAGGTAATTAAATGATTAAGTGATTGATCGATCGATTGTTTAACGTTCTGAAAAATTTTGGGATATTACAGTAAAACATACGATAACCAAGTAAATAAATATGTGTATAACAAGAAAGTTGGGTTAGTGCGTATTCATGCTTATGACTTGGGATAAAGAGGTATCCAAATTGACTATTGGTTGGGTTCTAATTTGTTGTATGTTTAATATGTGAACATATTCTTTGTTGACACATTTGAAGTGCAAAGAGGCTAGTAGATGTAGTATTCCTTTCTTATTCTATGTGTTTAACATGTGTTACCTCTGTATCAGGTTGTTGCCAAGGTGAATGGAAATGGATTAATTTCGATCTTGGTGGTTAATATTGATCATGTGCATGGGCGGTTGCTGGGTTGATTTGGAAATGTGCATGAAGATTTACTAGGTTTCGTACAAACTCATAAAAAGTCTCTGGCTTCGCTTCTTCTTTCTAGACAGATGTGTTATTGTTCTGGATTTGAATAGATTGTGGTTGTTTTGTGATCAATCAAGTCCTAATTTATATTTACCTTGCATTTGGCTTTTACTAGCTATATGGTATGAGAAAAGCAATGCAAGAAACAAAGCAGATCTATATACAGGCAGTTGGCAATGTGGGCAGTGTCTAGCATTTAGTTCTCCTTTTCTTTTGGGTGATAACTTATGAAGGCGATAAGTATCCCTGACATAAGTGAATTATTTTTTAAAAAAAATCTAAAACAAGTCTATGCTGGTAGTCGTACATGCCGGCATAAGTCCATACATTCGAACAAAACAAATGCAAAATGAAACTTATAACGGCGCATGGGACCGTTGACATAGTTCCAATTATTCAGCAAATTAATAAAATAAAATGATACCTACCGCGATGGTTTCTTAACGCTGACTTTGCTATTTAATCCAAATATATAAGAAATTAAAATTTAACCTATGCTGGCACCAGTAACCGTCGGCATAGGTTTGGACCACTGCTATTGGTAAAATCAGAAGACGGATGGGGAACACTTTTAAGGACGACCGACCGCTGGTATAGACCCCTTCAAGCGTCGGCATAAGTTTACCAAAACGAGAGTAAAGGCAGCGGTTGTAAAGGCTTACAATGGTGTTCACTTATGCCTACAACGTAGAGCATTGTAAGCCTACAATGGTGTTCACTTCTCGCGGCGCGATGCGGCCGCCAACGTAGAGCATTTTCCTTGTAGCATGCGCACACACACCCATTGCAGACAAATAAACACACACTCAAGCATACATTACACACATTTGTTCACCCATAACACACAAACACACCCACTTCATACACACGTATTACACTAACACACCCACACTCATACAAACACACGCACACATACTGACACACCCACACACACATTCACCCAACACAATCATGCATTCAAATCTCCCCACACCCACTGCCTCACGGCAGTGGGTATTCCCTTCTTCTTGTTTTTGTCCCACACACTCACATGCACACTACTTTAGTTCACCCACACATGCATATATATATATGTATATATATATATATATGTATATATATATTCTACACACATACACAGACAACACACAAACACCACTATATACACCTATTTACACCCACATGCACACAAGACTTACACACACTCAGCAGCCTTCACTCCCCTGCAAACACACATTTACAGGCATGTAACACACTATACTTATACATTACACACTCGCATATACTCACACACACACATCACACACGCACCCAGCAACCCGCCCCCCCTCGGCAGCCTTACACACACACATGCGATAGTGCACACAATTTACACATTCTACACACCCACACGTGCACAAAAACCCACAAACTGACTTCACGCAGTCTTCCCTCCACTCACACACACACACAAACACAGAGTTCACTCACCTGCTCACACATTACACACAACATCTCCACAACGTCACACACATACATCTAACACAACATAACCATACCCACTGCCTCATGGCAGTGACCCTTCTTCGCAGATGTGCATTCTCTATCTACACCAAACAGCCTTTCATGGCTGTTTATCTCTTTCACGACAACTGTTAGTGTTGGTGGTAGATTGTTATGTAATGTGTTTGTATTGATTGAGAAGTTCAAGACCCAAAAGGTTTTGTTCTTTGTCCAACATTGGAGAGAAAATGAACTTTCTCTCTCCTTATAACCAAGCACATGGTACATATCATTCGAATTATTTTGAGATGCGCGCGCGCATGTGGCGCATTGTGTGTGCTTTAGTGGGCGCACTTAGCACTTTGCATGCTTGCCGCGAGCGCGTATAGTGCGTTGATTTATATATGATCTAACGGCCCATAATTTTACTAATTTTTGAAATTGTTTCTTTCAATTATTTATTTTAATGACTTTGAAAGTAATTCCGAAAAGGCACCAGAAATAACAGTTATTTCTGTTATTTTTTGAATGGTTATGTCTCTTCATGAAGGGGTGGCTGTTGAGCTCATATATAAGATTCTGAAATTCAGAATCAATACTACTTGGCATTTTCCAAATTTCGTATCTCAAAATTTTTAGTTATATACACAATTTCGAGGAGCATTCTGAAACGAATCTTCAGAATTGCTATCTGCAGATTGTTGGTTTGAGTAATCCTAGAGGTCATTTGCCATTAACCCGGTAGCAAACTCTAGTCGAGTGGGGGCAAATATCGCCTTAAAGATAGTGTCTTTAGACGCGCCTCAAGCCATTGAATTTCCGCTTTCTTTTTCCTTTTCTGCAACTTCTCTCCAACAATTTTAAGGCCATAATTGAAGGGAGGAGAATCAGCAATGACAGCTTTCCAAGTGATGAATCAGGACTTCATGAAACTGGATAGGTTTGATGGAACGAATTTCACCCGTTGGCAAGACAAGATGATGTTCTTACTCACTGCACTAAAGGTTCAGTATGTTTTGGATCCTAATCTGCCACCACTTCCAGAAATTACTGACAACGACTCAGACAAGACCAAAGCAGCGCGAAAGAAACGTGAAGCGGACGAACTAGTTTGCAGAGGACACATTCTAAACGCACTTTCGGATCGCCTCTATGACCTGTTTACATCGTCCAAGTGTCCAAAAGAAATCTGGAAGGCTTTGGAGAACAAGTACAATAATGAAAAGCAAGGCGCAGATAAGTTTCTCACTCTCAAGTATTTCGAATTTACTATGAATGATAGTGAATCTGTTTTGGATCAAGTTCATTAGTTGCAAATCCTTGTTTCCCAACTGAAAGACCTAAAGGTCGTGGTTTCTGAACCATTACAAGTGGGGGCTATTATTTCTAAATTGCCTCCTAGTTGGAATGGTTACAGAAAGAAACTTCTGCATACCACAGAAGATTTTACTGTTGAGCAAATTCAGAAACACTTGCGAATTGAAGAGGAAACTCGGGTTCGCGATAAAAGTTTTTCGATGAATTTTAACTCAAAAGTAAACTTTGGGGATCAGAAAAAATTTCAGAATGAAAATTCTGGTGCAAACAAGAGGAAGATTTCTGAAATAAATGACTCCGGCAACTCTGGCAACTCCAACAAGAATAACAAGAAGAACAAAACTTGTTATAATTGTGGGAAAAAGGGACATTTCAGGAAGGAATGCAGAAGCAGGAAAAGGCAGAAAACAGAAAATGCTGAAAGTTCCCATAATGCAAACGTGGTGGAAGACGACATCAATGAAGTGGTTGCCATGATTTTTGAATTGCAGATTGGGATGATTACTGAACTGCATATGGCAACTTCGAGCAAAATTTCTGATTGGTGGTATGATTCCGGGGCTACAGTTCATGTTTGCAACGAGAAGTCCTTCTTTAAGGATTACGAAGAGGCAACGGATGGACAAGTGGTGCTGATGGGGAATCATAGTTCTGTCAAGGTTTTGGGCAAAGGGAGTGTTGAACTTCAGTTTACTTCAGGGAAGAAACTAGTTCTACTCAATGTGCTCCATGTTCCAGAAATTAGGAAAAATCTTGTATCTGCTAGTCTTCTTTGTAAGAAAGGCGTTAAAGCCTTGCTTGAGTGCGATAAGTTGGTCCTGTCTAAGAGTGGAGTGTTTGTTGGAAAAGGATACTCATGTGATGGCATGTTTAAGTTATCTATTAATAAAAACGTATCTGATTTGGCTTACTCTGTTGACTCCTTTTCTTTGTGGCATGCTCGTTTAGCTCATTTAAATTTTAGATCATTAAAATTTATGTCTAAGCATGGTTTGATTTCATATAATCATGTGGAAAATGCTAAATGCCCAATCTACATTCAAGCAAAGTTGTCTAAACAACCTTTTCCTAAGGCCGAAAGAAATACACAACTGTTAGAACTTGTGCATTCTGACATTTGTGAAATGAATGGAGTCTTAAGTAGAGGTGGCAATAGATATTTTATCACTTTTATAGATGATTTCTGTAGATATACTTATGTGTATTTAATGAAACATAAAAGTGAAGCTTTTGATATGTTCAAGCACTATAAATCTGAGGTTGAGAATCAAAAGGAGAAGAGGATTAAAATTTTTCGTAGTGATAGAGGTGGATAATTTTTTCCTTCTGAATTTGATTCTTATTGTGAAGAGCATGGCATCATACATCAGAAAAGTGCACCCTACACCCCACAGCAAAATGGTCTAGCTGAACGAAAAAATAGGACACTTACAGAAATGATAAATGATATGCTCTTGAATGCTAGATTGCCTTTAAGTTTATGGGGTGAAGCATTACTTTCAGCTTGTCACGTGCATAACAGGATAACTTCGATGAAAACTAAGGTTTCACCAATGAACTATGGAAAGGAAGAAAACCTAACCTAAGTTATCTTAGAGGTTGGGGTTGTCTTGCCTTTTATAGGGTTCCTGATCCTAAGAGAACAAAGTTGGGACCAAGAGCTCTCAAAAGTGTCTTTGTGGGATATGCTGAAAATTCCAAGGACTACCGCCTATTAGACTTAGAGTCAATGTCATTGTAGAATCTAGAGATGTTGAGTTTATCGAAGATAAATTCAACTCTGATTCTGATTTTTCAGCACCCACAATTTCACTTGAAATTGACTCAAATGTAGGTTCATCTCGTGAAAATGAGAATGTTGTGCCTAATAACACAACGGAACCTAGGAGAAGTCAAAGAGCTCTAAAGAGAAAATATTGGATCCCGATTTTATAGACTCTCAAGCAATCGCTTTCTTGGTGGAGGGTGATAGAGAGAATATTCTCAAGGAAATTCCCATGTTACTAAATATGGAAGATGATCCAAAGACATATTCTGAAGCAATGGCTTCCAGAGATGTTGCCTTTTGGAAAGAGGCAATCAATGATGAGATGGACTCAATATTATGTAATAATACTTGGGCATTAGTTGAATTGCCTCAAGGATCTAAACCAATTGGAAGTAAGTGGGTGTTTAGAAGGAAATATAATACGGATGGGTCTATACAAACCTTTAAGGCCAGATTGGTAGCAAAAGGTTTTAGACAAAAGGAGGGCATAGACTATTTTGATACCTATGCACCTGTGGCACGAATAACGTCCATTAGAGTGCTTTTTGCACTGGCATCTTTATATAAGTTTCATGTACACCAAATGGATGTTAAGACTGCATTTTAAACGGTGACCTTGATGAAGAGGTGTACATGGAACAACCCGAAGGATTTGTTATGCCGGGAAATGAAAGGAAGGTTTGAAAATTGGTTAAGTCTTTGTATGGCTTGAAGCAGGCACCAAAACAGTGGCATGCAAAATTTGACTCTATTATTTTATCTCATGGATTTAGACATAATAATGCTGACAAGTGCATTTACTCAAAATTTACAGATGCATATGGTGTTATTATATGTCTTTATGTGGATGACTTGCTCATATTTGGTGAAAATTTGGAAGGAATTTTTGAAACAAAAGAGTATCTTAATTCCAGATTTAAGATGAAAGATCTTAATGAGGTTGATACTGTTTTAGGAATTAAGGTTAAGAAACATAGTGGGGGTTACGCTTTATCTCAATCACACTACATTGAGAAAATGCTTCTTAAATTCCAGCATTTAGGAATTAAAGAAGTGAGTACCCCATATGATTCTTCTTCCAAATTGGGTGAAAATTCTGGTAGAGCAGTTGCTCAACTAGAATATGCGAGTGCCACTGGTAGTCTAATGTATGCAATGCATTGTACTAGGCCTGATATAGCATTTTCAGTTTGCAAACTTTCTAGATATACAGGTAATCCTGGTGTTGATCATTGGAAAGCTATTTGTAGAGTCTTTGGGTTTCTTAAACGAACCATAAAATTAGGACTGTTTTACAATCGCTTTCCTGCAGTACTTGAAGGGTACACTGACGCTAGTTGGATAACTAGTGCGAGCGATAACAAGTCAACGTCAGGTTGGGTGTTTACCCTCGCGGGAGGAGCGGTTTCTTGGGCTTCAAAGAAACAGACTTGTATAACACACTCAACGATGGAATCTGAATTTTTGGCATTGGCAGCCACAGGCAAAGAAGCAGAATGGCTGAGAAATCTGTTGTTTGATATAAAGTTGTGGCCACAACCGGTGCCATCAATTTCTTTGCATTGTGATAGTGAGGCGACTATTTCTAGAGCATATAGTACCATTTATAATGGTAAGTCTAGGCATATAAGCTTACGACATGAGTATGTTCGAGAATTGATACTAAATGGTATGATCACCATAGTGTATGTTAGGTCAAGTAATAACTTGGCGGATCCTTTAACTAAAGGTCTTTCAAGAGATTTGGTGAGGAGTACATCTAGTGGGATGGGTTTGAAACCTTTTATTTAGACCACCAGTAATGGAAACCCGACCATAAGCTAGACTTGTGGTTTAACGGGTAACAATAAGTTACTGACAAGTGGTTGGAGGAGCACTTAATTAATTTTTGGTAACCCAATCCAGGATGTGAAAGTGCTGACTGTTACGACATAGAGGGTGAGTTGTAAACTCTTAATGAAGTTCAATAAATTTTCGTATAAGTGTTCAAGTAACAGGGACACGGATGGAACTTCACCTATATGAACATAAGAATTGGAGCCGCTTCTAGCAAAAGTTAAAGGTTTACTTTTGTAAATGTTCATGAAATCCAGGATGAGGCAAATGGCTGTGTTAATATATTATTTATTTGGTGAATTGCTCGCAGAGATTGGATATCATTTTGTGTGCAGCATATCCGGTTCTAATATCGATGAATCCAGGTTTAAGCTTAGGCCACCATGGATTCAATTAGAGCCTTGATGTGTTTGTACTAAGTAAGGGTTTAAATCGAGAGATACCTTTACTAAGCATGACAATATCAGTATGTAACTAGGAATCAACATAACAATCTAAGTGGGGGATTGTTAGTGTTGGTGGTAGATTGTTATGTAATGTGTTTGTATTGATTGAGAAGTTTAAGACCCAAAAGGTTTTGTTCTTTGTCCCACATTGGAGAGAAAATGAACTTTCTCTCTCCTTATAACCAAGCACATGGTACATATCATTTGAATTATTTTGAGATGTTTTGGGGGCAAGATTGGGAATGCTATTGTGCGGTGCACCGCACAGCACGCGCGCGCGCGTGCGCGCATGTGGCGCATTGTGTGCGCTTTAGTGGGCTCACTTAGCACTTTGCACGCTTGCCGCGAGCGCGTATAGTGCGTTGATTTATATATGATCTAACGGCCCATAATTTTACTAATTTTTAGAATTGTTTCTTTCAATTATTTATTTTAATGACTTTGAAAGTAATTCCGAAAAGGCACCAGAAATAACAGTTATTTCTGTTATTTTTTGAATGGTTATGTCTCTTCATGAAGGGGTGGCTGTTGAGCTCATATATAAGATTCTGAAATTCAGAATCAATACTACTTGGAATTTTCCAAATTTCGTATCTCAAAATTTTCAGTTATATACACAATTTCGAGGAGCAATTCTGAAACGAATCTTCAGAATTACTATTTGCAGATTGTTGGTTTGAGTAATCCTGGACGTGATTTGCCATTAACCCGGTAGCAAACTCTAGTCCACACGATCACACACAGTGTCTTTAGACGCGCCTCAAGCCATTGAATTTTCACTTTCTTCTTCCTTTTCTGCAACTTCTCTCCAACAACAACTCCTCACGGGCAGTTCCATTACACCAATTCACATAGTCCACACGATCACACACACCTACATAAACACATACATTGACTACCTCCATGGCAGTCCACGCGTGTACACCCACACTTGTTCACCCAACCATACACACACAACATATCCCACAGATTACACTCCTTTTACCCACGGCTGTCCTTACGGAAACCATGGGCATCACCCATAAAATTTCATGGCAGACTCGGTTGTTTTTTTTCACACTCCTGCACTACTTTCACTAGCCTCCAATCACGGCCATAAACCCAAAAACACCTCACAGTTTTCTCATGCCCCTATAGACCACCATGGTTGTGAACTTCTCAACACAACCCATATCCTTCACAATAGATTTCCTTTATCCCCTTAATCCCGTAATCATAAATGAGAAAGAGAAAATCTAAGAAAAAGCTTACCAGAAAAATACTTTTGATTGTCGGAAAATCTCCCGTTTTTCTTCCTTCATCTCTCTCTCTCTAAATCTCTCAGCCATGTCTCAGAAAAAATGGGGTCGGCTGCTCCCTCAATAGCCGTATAAAATGTGAAAATTTACCAAAACCCCCCCTAAACTTCAAGAAATTTGCGAAGTATACCCAAAACTTTCTGTTATTATGAAAAGACCCAAAATAGTTATATACGATAAATTAATACACTAGAATAATGAACGGATTGTTATATAACTTCGCTTTACTAATCGTTGCTAAAAGTTCCTAAATAAAATATTAATGCAACTAAAAAATCTTGTCGCTAAAATTTTTTAAAAATATTATTTACGTTAATTGTCACTAAGTACCTCAATCAATATCACTTAAAAATGCCATCTTTAAATTATAACTTATGGTTTTTAAAAATTTTCTGCTAAAGGTTAACGGTAAAATCTCATTCATGACAATCGACGCTAAATCGTACATATAAATTGTCACTTCAAAAAAAATTAAACCACTAGGCAATATTAATGTTCGGGGTGTTACAGTTTACTGTTTTGGACTCTATTAAATTTTGATCTTAACTATTTATACAAATTCATATTAAAACTGCCTAATTAACTTTCTACTTTTAGTGACAAAAACAGTCACTATTCAAATATAATGCATACACCGCTACACCTTTACGTACACACACTTTCTTCAACCTCCAACTGCCGAGACCCATTCACTTGCACACTCATTCACACACACTGCTACCCTTCCAAACACCATCTAAAGCACTTACATACACATTACACCTTCATCCACACACTAATACACAACTACACATCTTACACCCACAATCACACACCCGAACACACTACACACGCTGTCAAAGCACATGATGAAACACACAAACTCACGAATTACACACACTCACCGGTACCACTTTCTACACCTCCTAAATACACACATAAACACACTTTACACAAGAATTACACATTAATTCACACATCTGGCCACGACAGTCAAGAACGCACGCAACCAACACACACCATCACTGCACACACAGCCGCAAGGTGGCTGCTTTGTTTTCCCCCTTCCCCATCATCCTTTTATGCTCACCAAAATCCCTAACACACTTACAACATTGAAATTCAGTTTCCCCCATACCCTATGCCCACACACACACACACACACACACTCAGTTATACACACACTGTGCATGCACACAAACACACACTAAATTTAATTCACTACAAGGGGTAAAGAGATTACCTAAAGAAATTTCCAATCTCTCTCTCTCTCTCTCTCTCTCTCTCTCTCCCCTTTTCTTCTTTCTTTTTCATTCCCTTCCCTAGGCTCCTTGCTCTGTTTTCCTTCTTTTCTCTGTTTCTTCCTTTCTCTTTCTTTTCTTTCGTAGTTTTTTCTTATTTCCCGAATCTCTTTTATTTCCTTTCTTTTTTTTTCTTTCATTTAATTCCTAAATATTTAAAGAATTATTTATATTATAATTTAAATGATGAATCACAAATAATCTAAGTAGGAGGTGGCACTTTCATATGATCTATTTTCCCAAAGTTTGACACATAATGTTCAACTTTCAAAAATTACAATTTGGCCTCCAAAATTTCCATATTGATAAAATAACCCCAAACTTTATATAATTACATTTAAGCCTCAAAATTATTCTAATCATTATTAATTTAATTCGACAACACTGAAAATATATGCTCTCACTCATTTTATTATTTTTCATAACTAAAGATATAATTTACATTCATGCCCCAAAGTTTTTTCCAAAATTACAAAATGACCCCAATTTTTTTTAAATTACATTTATGCCTCAAAATTATTTTAAGTTCCAATACTCTACTAATACCGGAGCATTGCTCAAAATCAATACTGGTCTATTTTTGGGGTCTTCGATAGTTATTTTAAATTGCTCCAAAAAGTGAAAGATATTACAGGTCTATCACTAAAAGTCCTATTTTTAAATTTTTAATGACTTTAAGTGACGGAGCTTTAGCAATGGGGTACTAAAATGATACTTTTAGTGACTAAATTTATCCGTTGCTAAAAATCCTATTTTCAGATTATGTAATTACTTCTATCGATGGCGTTTTAGTGACAGAGATATTCTGCCAATATCCAATAAAAATTACAAATATTACTTTTAGGGATGGAATAAAATTCATCACTAATAATTTGTGGCTAATATTTTTCAAAACTATTTGAATAATTCAATTGAAAATATAAAATTTGCAAAAAGATTAGCGACGGATACTCCGTCGGTATAGTCGGTCCATCAGTAAAACTATTTAGCGACGAATCTTTACTGACGGGGCTTTTTGTCGCTAAATGTGACATTTAGTGATGGATTGTTATCTATTACTGAAAGTCCGTCACTAAAGATTGTTTTTCTTGTAGTGGATTGGAGGTTCAATATTATGAATCGTTAAGAGTTGAGGAAAGTTTTCATATACAAGAGACCAGGGTGAAGGAAATTAAGCTGGGGGATGGAAGTAGCTTTTATTTCCATAAGGAGATGCGATGCAGCTTCACAGAGCATATAACAAAATAAACTCTATTCAAACTATAAAGGCAGACTATATCAATGGAGAAAAGAAAGTGCGCATAAAGGCCATTATTCACTTTTCAAACTTTCTTGGTAGCTCCCAACCTATCTATGATCAAACTCATGCTGTTTTGTAGAGAGTTTTGAATATGTATTTGAATGCTGAGCAACATGCTTTGTTGATAGCTCCTTTTGATGAACCTGAGGTAAGAACTATAATTTATTCTATGAAGACAAATAAAGCACCTGGCCAGATAGCTATAGTTCAAAGTCCTTTCCAAAGAACTGGGATTTGTTTGGATCAGATGTCACTAAAGCAATCTTATCTTTTTTTTACAACCAAGGTAAGTCCGTAAAAATTTTCAAGGGTAAATTACACACGGAACCCCTGAGGTTTGCCCTAAACTACACAAGGCATTGCCGAAGTATTTTTATTACACTAAGTCCCTGTAGTTTGTCATTTTATTACATAAGACTCATTCCTGTTAGGGCACCGTGAGAAAAAAATTAGGGCAACATTGCTTTATTATGATGTACGGAAAATACCCTTATGTGTTCCTCCTCCCTCTCACCAGAAAAAAGCCAAGTGATCGCCGCCACTTTTGCCCGCCATTACCGGCGACACTGCATCATAGAGAGAGCAGGGAAAGGGATAACACGTTGCATCAAAGACGCCCTCTCTCTCTCTCTCTCTCTCTCTCTCTCCCTCTCCTCTCTCTTTCATCGCAATAGATAGTA
This sequence comes from Escallonia herrerae, assembly GCA_033070095.1. Taxonomy (NCBI): domain Eukaryota; kingdom Viridiplantae; phylum Streptophyta; class Magnoliopsida; order Escalloniales; family Escalloniaceae; genus Escallonia; species Escallonia herrerae. The sequence goes on along the minus strand of JAVXUP010000643.1, from coordinate 331,630 downwards.
ACATTGGATTGAATTGAGACGAATCTAAAAGCCACTGGACGACGATGACTCCTCGTTCGGCATCTCGTCGTTGCCGGAAGAGTCGATCACCACCGCGAAACCGTCGTTCAGTGATGCCGGTGTCGCCATCAAGGAATCCACATCGATCCCTTCACATCCCTCTCCATCCACACCTTTTCGATTGAATCGATCTGCTGCATCTCACTTGTGTGAGAGTTTTATCAGGAAAGAAACCCTATGTTTGATACAATCTCCTCACAAATCGATTCCCAAAGTACACGACTTAAGCTAAATTCCCGATAAGAGATTCATCGGGAAAGCACCGTTTAAAAAGCCGAATCCAGAACCTGCTGGATGATGAGGCTCCTTGTTCGGCATCTTGTCACTGCCGGAGGATCGATCGTCACCTGGATGACAATGGCTCTTCGTTCAACGTCTTATCCTGGCCTGAGGAGTTAATCGTCGTTGTAAGCCAGTCGTTCGATCAGTGATGGCAACGTTGCCACCAAGGACATCCACATCGATCCCTTCACCTCTCTCTATCGCATCTTCCTCCCAAACACCTGCCTCGGCTTTGATCTCAACTCTAAAGCCGCTAGGGTTAGGGCAAGGACGAAAGGCTCAAATCCAGATTTTGAATCCATTTCAAAATATCAGAGTTCCAGCCTCCACCTTCGTGGTAATAATTTGATCCCTGCATGTGTGTGTCGAATTACCAAAATATCCCTTGAGGTTTCTGGCACCAGAAAAATCCCTAAAATATCTTAAAATGCAATTTTGAGCATCCTGATATCACTTCTGGCCTAAAAAGTATTTTAGAGAATTTTTACCCAAAAATTCTGAACCGGTGTCCAGACCGAGAGCTAAAAGGCCAGTTTAGCGAAAAATACCGATCGGCCTCAGAATGATCCAAAATTTTAGAATATGATACCTATCAGTAAAATAATATTTTCCTAAAAGTTTCAGTTCAAAATAGCTTGTTTTGCTATGCTAAATAATTTGATAAATTTCATTAATCGATATGCCAATTTGGTATCCTTCGCGGACACCGAAAATTCCCAAAACATTCTAGAGCGTACTACTCTAAAAAATTTATAGGGTTACTTTTTTGGACTTTGTCTAATTCTTGCCCTAACTATTTATAAAAATTTGTCTTAAAAACTGATTAATTGATTTTCTACCTATAGTGACAATTACCATTACTGTTCAAATCAAGGCACCTATTATTTTACCTTCAAACACACACATTTCATCTTCAACCTCCAGCCGCAGCACCTGGGCACACACCACACACGCACTCCCAAATTCACCATTAAACATACTTTTAATCACTTAAACCCATTAGAACACACATTACCACCTTATATACACCCATTACATACAATTATACACACATAATTCATACCCATTTGAAACCCGAAGAACACACACATTGTTACACATTAGAACTCACACATTCACCCACCTCCAACCTTTGGCAACACACAGAAGCACACACTCCAATCATCTAAACACATTCAAATACTTGAAAATATAATCTAACATGACTAATTTACAAATATTCACACACTTATACACATAATTACATCCCAATCTTTCACTCTAAACACTCAAGCATATACACCAATAGCATGGTTGCCCAACCATGTTCATGGCACCCCCGTACCTTGCACGAAGCCTGAACATACTCACAAAAAGTTTTCCAGCGGTTTAAGACTTTTTAGTACAAAAATGATATCGGAATGCTTAAACTAGCGGTTTAACATATTTTTAAGATTTTTCCAGTGCCGGAAACCCCCAGGGGTGTTTTGGTAATTTACCACCCCGAAGGGGATATTTTGGTAATTTTACCTATAAGAGGTATTTTGAAGTAAATTTACATACAATAAGATTATTTTAGTGACTTTGCTTATGGAAAAGTCATTTTGACGATTAAAGTGTAACGAGGGGTATTTTGGTAATTTGTCACCCCGAAGGAGTATCTTGGTAATTTGACCTAAGAAAGGTATTTTTGCATAAATTTACATATGGGAAGTTTATTTCAGTGATTTTACTTACGGCAAGGCCTTTTGGATAATTTAAGTCCGAGATGGGCATTTCGGTAATTTTACACCCTAGGGGCGTTTTGGTAATTTTACATACCCGGTGAGGGGAGGTTCATTTTGAGAGCATGTGTGAGTTCATATTAAGTTATACTTTTGTTTTGTAGGCTGTATTCTAATGGTTCGATTATTCCGTTTAGGTTAAAGTTAAAGACTTCCGGTTAGGATAACTTAGCTGCGGATCCAGGTAAGGGATTCTATCTGAACCTTGGGTAAGGACTTCCGTCCAAACCCTTATTTTGATAACTCGTACTTGTAAGTACTCTTTTGAATTACTTATGACTAGTGTCGAACTCTGAAGTATGCATTAATATCAGCATGTTCTTGTCCAGAAAACCCTAATATTGAACCTGGATCGATTATTTAAAAATCTTGTGATGCTCGTCTGTTATTGTGTGCTGAGCAGATTTGACAATTGTCTGTATCCGTTCTTTCGGATTGTTGTACTTAAAACTCGATAATTATTCGTAATCATTTTTGTTGTTTATCAGTGATTTTCTTCTGAAAGGTCTGATTTCTTCTGAAAATTCTGAATGCTGACTTATGTCAGTATGATTATTGTTATTGGAATCCGAATTGATTTCGGTGATTGAGCTTATGTTAAAGCTCACTGATATTGCTGATTTTTCTGTGTTGACCTGGGTTTCTGTTCTATGGGACGGCGTAATAAGGCTGGTCTGAATTCTGCAGGAAAAGCAGGCTAGTACCCAAGTGGACTAGTATTTTAGTACATCATACATGTGTACACTCTGTTAGCGTGCCGGAATGGCATTGCAATCGCCCAGGATCAACATTGATTTTTGATTTTCTCTGTTCTGTTTAGTGCCGTGACTGCTACGGTAATGACTGGAAAGTATTCTCTGAAATAATTTGTGCTTGGGTTGAAATAACTTAAGAAATTCAGTGTATTTTGAAAAGAACTGTCTCAGATGATCTGTGTACGTTTGAAATATCTTGAGAAAACTCTGTTGTATCTTGAAGATGATCTTTTATGATCGTTCTGGAACCCATCATGGGTATTATTGTTTATTTTGGTATCTGTTTCTGTGAATTTCGATTATTTTGAGAATCATTGAGTTATTGACCGTTTGAAGTTCTGGAAATCTTTGTCTGTTGGATTCTTGGAATCGTTTTGTAATCCTGTTGGCAGTCCTTGTACGACCTTACTGAGCTCTCAAAAGCTCACTCTCCGTTTGATTCCCTTCTGCAGGTGATGATAAGTCGTAGTACATTTGGGAATGGGTTTGAGTCTGTGTGAGCTTCCGGTGGGCCGCCACTTTCGTGTAATAAGACCCCTGTGTGGGTCGGTACCGTTACCTTGGTTTATAAGGACTTGAGTTTGTAAAGAATCTAGGTTTTAATAGTTTAAGTTTAAGCAGTTTTGTAAGTTTGTATTTGACGAATCTGAGTTAATGCTGAATTAGATGATTTGGAATATGTGTTAGTGAACAGGTTTGACAGGTGCGATGTGATCCGGTAGGTTAACGACCTGGGAGTTCGGGGCGGCGGAGCTCCGAATTTCCTGGGGCGTTACATAAGAGCTTGGACGAAAGTCCTTACCCAGGGTTTAGATAGAATCCTTTACCTGATTACAACTTAATACGAACTCACACATGATCTTAAAATGAACCTCCCTCGCCCTGTTTGTAAAATCACCAAAATGCTCCTCTCGGACTTAAATCACCCAAATGGCCTTCCCGTAAGTAGAATCACCCAAATAACCCTATTGTATGTCAATTTACACAAAATACCTTTCTGAGGACAAATCACCAAAATACCCCTTCGGGGTGGCAAAGTACCAAAATACCTATCGAAATGACCTTCTCATAAGTAACATCACTAAAATATCCTTACCGTATGTAAAATTACTTAAAAATACCCTTTATGGATAAACTTACTAAAATACCCCCTCGGGGTGTCAAATTACCAAAATACCCCTAGGGGTTTTCGGCACCAGAAAAATCCAATATGCTATTTTGAGTATCCTAATATTATTTATGGCCTAAAAGTATTTTGGAGAATTTTTGCCCAAAAATTCTGAACCAGTGTCTAGACCGAGCGCTAAAAGGCCAGTTTTGCGAAAAATACCTATCGGCCTTGAATTGATCCAAAATTTTAGAATATGATACCTATTAGTAAAATAATATTTTTTTAAAATTTTCAGATCAAAATAGCTTGTTTCAGATCAAAATATCAATTTGGTGTCCTTCGCGGACACCTAAAATTCCCAAAACATTCCAGAGTGTACGCCTCTAAAAAAATATTTAGGGTCACTGTTTAGGACTTTGTCTAATTCTAGCCCTAACTATTTATAAAAATTTGTGTTAAAAATCGATTAACTGATTTTCTACCTATAGTGACAATTACCATTACTGTTCAAATCAAGGCACCTACTATTTCACCTTCAAACATACACATTTCATCTTCAACCTCCAGCCACAGCACTTGGGCACACACCACACACGCGCTCTCGAATTCACCATAAACATAATTTTAATCATTTAAACTCATTAGAACACACACACATTAACACCTTATATACACCCATTACATACAATTATACACATAATTACACCCCAATCTTTCACCCAAAACACTCAAGCATATACACCAACACCGTGGCTGCCCAGCCATGTTCATGGCACCCCCGCACCTTGCACCAAGCTTAAACATACTCACAAAAATTGAAATTGCATACTGGGAAGGAAAGGGAAGATTACCCATGAAGTTCTCTTCAATCTCTTTCTTTCTCCTTCTCGAATTTTTTGCCCAAAATCCTTGTTTTCCCTATGTTTCCTTCTTTCTCTTGCTCTGCTTCTGCTTCTACTTCTTCTCTTTTTCTTTTGCTTTTCCTTCTTCACCCAAATTTCCTTTCCATTTCTTATTAGATTAATTTTTTTTCCTAGGTTAGTCATTAAGCTAATAAGAGATGGCTCCATGTGTGCTCATCTTCCAAAAATTTGACACCTAGCTTCAAATTTCACAATTTGCAAAATAACCCTTTATTTTTCCAAAATTACAAAAATGCCCCAAAAATTTGAAAATTACATTTTTACCCCGAAAATGTTTTAAGCTTCGATAGTCTACTAATACTCGAACATTGCCCAAAATTAACGCCCATTTATTTTTCGGAGCCCAGATGGGTATTTAACCAGCTTCCGAAGTTCAGGATATTACAAAATTGACTTTTTATCAGGGGTATGATCATCTTTTCATTAGTTTTGTTAACTCTGTTAATGGAAAAATAAAAATGTGTAGCTTAGTGTAATAAAAATACTTAGGCAGAGCCGTGTGTAGTTTAGGGCAAACCTTAGGCTGCCGTGTGTAATTTACCAAATTTTCAAAAGCATTGCCCTTACTCTGGTCCCAAAAATACCTGTACCTAAGACTATGAAGAACTTTAGACCCATTGTCTGTTGCAACGTGATCTGTAAATGCATTACAAAAAAGCTATGCAAGAGAAAAAGTGCTTCCTTGTTTAATAAGCAACATAGAGGCTACCTTTATGGAAAGGAGGAATAATAGTGACAATATTCTACTTACGCAAGAATGTGACATTGTGGAATGGGGATTTCTTCAAATGGTAATGCAGATTTTGCATTTTCCTAGCAAATACATTCAGTGGATCATGCATTGTGTAACAACTACAAGGTTTTCCATCAATCTAAGTGGATCTATGAATAGATTTTTTGGAAGCAAAAAGGGATTGAGGCAGGGTGATCTAATCTCTCCATACTTATTCCTTATAATGATAGAAGACTTCTCATCCCTACTGGATGATTGTGCAATGAACTCTGGTGTTTCTTTCCATCCCAAATCCAAGGAAATTAGAAACCACACATGTGTGTTTTGCTAATGATTTGTTTATATTGGCTGGGATAAATGCATAAACACTAGCTCTAATCAAGAAAGATATCCAAGAGTGTGGCCAAATCTTTGGACTCAAGCCTAACAAGGATAAAAGCTCTTTATTTTCAATAGGACTTACTGAAGAAGCTAATCAAGCATTAGCTCAAGGATTGAGAATCCCTCTACGTAAATTCTTTATGACCTATCTGGGGGTGCCACTAATCACCATGAAACTCAAGGCCTCTCACTGCCAGATCTTGATTGAAAAGATCACTAAAAGAATCAATAGTTAGACTGTAAAACACTTATCCTATGTAGGTAGACTGGAGCTTGCAATCTCTGTGTTGTCTAGTATGCAGGCCAACTGGTGCTCAATATTCTTGCTACTTAAAAACATCATCAATGGCATTGAAGAAAAAATCATGAGTTTCATACGGCGTGGCAGTGACATGAAATGCTCTGGTGCTAAAGTGTCTTGGAAGGATGCGTGTATTCGAAAGAAAAGAGAAGGGCTTGGCATAAGAAAACTCCATGAATGGAACAAGGTAGCCATGGCTAAATATATTTGGGATTTGGCTACCAATTAAGAAGGACACCTTCTGGATTAGATGGTGCCACACCTATATAATCAAAGGTCAAAACTTTTGGTTTCTCAAACAACTAGTTAATCAGTCTTGAATATGGAGAAAGCTTTTAGAACTTAGAGGTAAAATACAACCACTCATTAAGTACTAGATTGAAAATGGATATAACACTCATTAAGTACTTGATAATTGGTTACAAGTGGCCCTATTGTAGCTCATAATGGAACGAGGATTGTTTATGATACTGCTCGTTCTTTGAACCTGAAGGTAAGTGAGGTTAGGGTGCAAGGAATATGGAATATACCTATAAGATCTTCAAAGTTAAGGCTGCTAGCTAATCAATTATCAGGATTTCCTAGCAACAATGGCAGTGTGGGTCAAATTGAATGGTTGGCCCATTCCAATGGCAAATTCAATACTAATTCAGCTTGGCATGCCATCAAAGTTCATTATTCTACTATTTCAGGGTGGAAGATAGTATGGTTTCCTGGATAGATCCCAATCTGTGCTTTTATTTCATGGCTATTGTGCAAGAGGAAACGAAGGACTAAAGATTAACTTAGAGCATGGAACATAGTTGATGAGGATCAGTGCAGTCCTTGTTTCCAACATTAGGAGACCATTGAGCATCTCTTCATGGAGTTCAACATGAGCAAAAGAATCTGGACTTAACAAACTTCTACTCTCTATGTGGTTTAATACATGGTCTCAGCTCCAATATGCTTGCTACAAGTTCAGGGGAAAGTGTTTTAGAGCCAAATTAAGTAAGCTAACTTTCACTGTTATATTCTACAGTGTATAGGAGGAAAGAAATCAAACGATATTCACTGAAAACTAGCAAGGGAGTCTTGAGATTATAGCAAGAGTTCAGAAGTAAATACTATAGAGAGTATTGAGCTGGAAGAAGGCAGTGGCATCTACTAAAGATATGCAGCTCTGCCAAAACTGGGAGATACCTCTAGCAATGCTACATACCTGAGTTTTACAAGACAATTTTGATTTTCTTCTTAAATTTGCTGTCAACTGATATGGATGTTTGATGACTTTGGAGTTTTCATTGCTAATAAAAGACCTTTTACCAAAAAAAAAAAAAGGATTGTGGATGATTATGAATACCCTAGAAAAGAATAGGCCATTTGGAAAGAAGTCGGACTTAGGCAAAGAGGTAGCCTTTGTCACTTGGGCAAATTTCGAGCATACTAGCCTAGGTTGCATAGCCAAGAGAACAACCACTGCTTATAAATTCCCTACATGCAAACACAAGAGGATGCTGCTGACATCTTCTCACAACCAATAAACTTGCAAACAATTCTTTAGAGCACGCTTCTTGATACCAAAGGTCACCAAAATTGCTTTTACAATTTTCCTCTATATCATTACTTCATATGAGATTTAGCTCAAGACATTTGTAATGTTACACTTAGGTACCTTCGTTCTCTTCAACACTACTATCTACTTAAACCGCCAAATTGGGAAGAGAAATTTGGAGGCCACAATTAAAAAGATGCAAAGAGCCGATGACCCCCTGGACCTCAGTGCCTTTTATGTTGAATCCCAAATTCAATTTCCTTCTAAATTTAAGGTGCCTGACATTAGCAATTTGAATGGAACCGCTAATCGAAAGTCAATATCAAATTTATGTGCGAGAATTGGCTCCTTACGTGTGGCGGGAGAGCTTTGGTATGGCCATACTTTATAACATGGACTAAAAAAGAGATTGTTTGCCAATACAGCAATTTGGTTACAGTGGTTGTATGTGATCTTAGATGACGATGACGTTGATAAGACCATGCAGGGAGAATGTAATTTTCACCACTTTCGGAGCTGATTTAAATAATCATTTGTGCTTTGAAAAATAAACAAGCAATAATTTTGGACAATACTTGGGTATTAGTAAAGTATGTGAGCTTAAAACAATTTTGCAACAAAAATATAATTTTGAAAACTTTTAGGGTCATTTTGTAATTTTAAAAAACTTTGGGAGTTAAGTTATAATTTTTAAAAGTATGCATTAGGTGTCAAATTTTAGAGAAACTTGTCTTTAGAAGATGCCCCCTCTTACTTAAATTTTTGGGTAACTAATCAAATTAAAATATGAAATAATATTTTTTTATTATTAGGAAATTAACTAAAGTAAAACAAAAGCTAAATAAAATCAGAAAACAAAAGAAAGAAGAAATAGTAGACAGAATACAGAGGAAACAGGCGACTCGCGGGGGAAGAAAAATAGGGAGAAAGAGAGGGGGAATTTCGGGCAAAAATCAGAAAGATCTAAAGAGGTTAGAAGATTACATTAAGGGTACTCTTTTACCCCTTTTAATGCATTAAATTCAATGTGTGAGTGCATGTTTACTGGTTGTGCACAGTATGGTTATAGTGTGTTCTTCAAGTGAGTGTGTGAATTTCAGTTTATGATGGGTGATTATGTGTAGGTGCAGTGTGAGGGAGGGTCTCAGTGTGATTGTGTGTGACCTGAGCGTGTGTTTTAGGGTCGTGAGAGGACTCTGTGTGTCTGAGGCGGGGAGGGGGGTGGGTGTGTTTTTTCATGTATAATTGTGTGTGCAAGCTGTGTATGTGTGGTGTATAAGTGTGTGCAGGATGGAAATTGGTAAGTTTGTGTGTGTTTTTAGAGTTGGCGAGGGCCTGTGTATGTGTGTTTGGTGTGACAGTGCGGCGCGCGCACGTGTGTGAGAATATTTATAGTGTGTGTGTTTTTGTGTGTGTGTGTTCGAGTGTATGACCGTGTGTGTAATTGTGTGTATATGTGTTTCAGTTGTATAATTGTGTGTTGGGGAGAGTGTTAGATGTGTTAGCATATGTGGTTGGGTGTAGCAATCAGTGTGTATGAGAATTGAAAGTTTTTGTACCTCAGCAGAAAGAAGAAGAAGAATTTGTGTTTAGAGGAACTAGTGTGTGAGTTTAATTTGAATAGTGTTTGTTTTTGTTTTAGTTTTGTGTAATTTTTTAATCAATAATTCAGGTAAAAATTTGACAAAGTCCAAAACATTAACCCTAATTATTTTTACGAGGCATACAATGTGGAAATTTTGGGATTTTTTAGTGTCTACGAAGGACGCCAAATTAGGGTATTAATTAAAAATATTTTCTAAATTAATTGACACAGCAAACCAAGTTATTCTAGTCTAAAAACTTTACAGAAATCTTATATTACTGATATGTTTCCTTATCTAAAATTTCGTGCCATTCTGAGGCCGATAGGTTTTTTTAGCATAACCAACTTTTGAGCGCTCGGGTCCAAACACCAGTTTGCGATTTTCGAGAAATTTTTTTAAAAATACTTTTTAGTCCAAAAATGACTTTGGATGCTTAAAATAGTGTTTTGATGTGCTTTTAAGATTTTTTGGTGCCGAGAATTTCCGGGGGTATTTCGATAATCTGCCACCGAGAGGGGTTGTTTTTGGTAATTTTATATGTAAAAGGTATTTTTAATAAATTCATATACAGTAAGGATATTTTAGTGATTTTACTTACGAAAAGGCGGTTTTAGTGATTTAAGTGTGAGATGGGTGTTTTTGATAATTTTACACATAAGAGACATTTTGGTAATTTTACATACTTGGTGAGGGGGGAGGTGTTTTTTTTTTGGGAATATGCGTGAGTTAGTATTGAATTCATAATATCATAGTATATATTGTATTAATAATTGGATTGTTCCATTTAGGTTAAAGTAATAGACTTTCTGGTTAGACTGACTTAACTTCAGATCCAAATAAGGGTTTTTATCTGAACTCCGGGTAAGGATTTATATCCGAACCTTAATTTTGATAACTTGTGTTCGTAAGTATCCTTTCGATTTGTCTATGACTATTGTCAAACAGTGAGATATGCATTGGTGTCAGCATGTTATTACCAAAGAAACCCAATATTGGACTTGATATCGATTATTTAGAAATCTTATCGATGCTCGCCTATTACTGCATGCTGAGCAAACTCAATAATTGTTTGCAATCTTTCTTCTGAATTGTTGTGCCTAAATTTAATAACTATTCGTAATCATTCTTGTTATTTGTTTGCGGCTGTTCTTGAATTCTATGTGATGAATTGATATAGTATGTTTAACTATCACCGAAATCCTAATTGATACCGGTTATTTGAATTCAAGTTAATGCTTATTGTTATTACAAGTTAAGCATTGAATTTCTTGTTGATTCTATGATTGTGCCTTATGTTTTGACCTGGGGGTCTGTTCAGAGGGAGGCGTTATAAGGAAGGATTGTTACTGCTTCCTACGGGGAACGCATGCTAGTCTTGATCAATGGAAAGGGCTAGTTACTATCATAAGTCAGCCATGTTTACATATGTGCATTGTCTGAATGGCATTGCTTCAGGATCAACATCTCCTAATTTGTTTACATTGTATCTTACAATGATTGTTTTGAGAACGATGTTTAATAAATGTCTTGCTATCTGTTTGAAGGGGATCGAGTGAAACTCCTCCCCATATCGTGATCAATCTTTTTGTGATTGTCTTAAACCCTTCCCCTATTTCCCCCGAAGTATCTGTGTTCAATTTGAAACCCTTTGGAAAATCATCATAGCATTTTTTTTTTAAAATGATGGCTTTGAAAATGAACTTCAAATGATCGTTTTGATATTTGGTTATAATTGTTAATGTTCATTTTGGAGACTGAGATTATTGTTATTGTTTGTTTTGATGTCTATCTATGATTGTCTGTGGTCATTTTTTGTATACGCTTATGACGGAATATGATCATTTGAAAATTATCAAACTGTTCATGATTGTTGGAATGTTTTGAAAAAATATCCTCAAATGAACTCTTGAGCGGTCCTTGTGAATTTTTTTTTGGTTGTCCTTGAACGAATTTATTGAGCTCTCAAAAGCTCACCCTTCATTTGACTCTCTTCTGCACGTGATCTGTTGTAGAATGCTTGGTAATGAGCTTGGAGTCTGTGTGAGATTCCGGTGAGCTCACCACCACTGTGTTGTGAGACCCCTGCATGGGTCGGTGCTGTTTACTCCTTCTATAAAAACCTGAGTTGTAAAGAACATATGATTTAATAATTTAAGTCTTGCAATTTTGTAATCTTGTATTGAAGGATTTGAGTTGATGTTTAGTTCAATGCTATGAAGTACGTGTCAGTAAATACGATTTGACAGGTTTGATGTGAAGCGATAGGTTAACGCTCTAGGAGTTAGGGGCAAATGAGCTCCAGATTTCTGGGATGTTACAGTTGGTATCAAAGCAATTCAATCATGTGGTATTAAGAGCTTAGGTATATGATTCTGTAGGCACGGAAGCACACAATATGGGTAATACAATTCTATAGTTCTTATTTCAGTTAATTAGAGTGGGGTAAGATGATGGTAGGGTTAAGGTGTCTGCCTTTAATTTATAATTGTATTGTTCTTTAGACACGTTATAGTGTAATGCTGATAACTGTTGATGGTATTAGTATGGCTCGTACTTATAGCATTGGCAGTGGAGATAATACGGAGGTCCGCGATAGATGAGATTCCAACAGTTTTGTGTAAGATGAGCAGGGATTATATTCCCGATATTGGAAAGACATGACCAAACAATCCTTAGATTGAGAAATATACTATATAGAGGTTTTTATGATTGTAGAGGGGCACCTCGACCTAATAGGAAGGAATAGCAGAATCTAGAACCGATGCTTGCGATTCTTAACACTGTGAACCAGATTCTGACCTTAACGATACAGAATCTGGCAAACCACTAGCAGCAGAAAGTACTGAATCTAGTTTAAACATGACCACAACCTCAAGATGCAAGTACCTTGGGTGAATCTAACAAACAAAATGAGACTAGCTTTAGGGGGTCATTGGACCCTATGGTGGCAGAGAACTGGATTAACGAAATGGAGAATTTTTTTTTAAGCTAAGCTGTAGTGAAGGACAAAAGTTTAAATTTTTTATCCTTAAACTGAGAGATGAGGCCAATCAGTGGTGGCAAATGCTAGAATGGAATTTGACTTTTCCACCATTGGATGAGATGACTTGAGAACAATTCAAGGAATTGTTCTTCAACCGGTATTTTTGATGAGTTATTGTGAATAGATGTTAAGGGAGTTTGTTAATGTGAGGCACGTAGATCAAGCATCGGTAGATGGGTTTGAGATGAGGTTTTCTTGTCTCTTTAGATTTGCAGTAAGGATGTTATCAACAGAGGCATATAGCTGCCAAAAGTCTAAGTAGAGGCTTAGGCCTAGACTAAGAGTTGGAGTAATCTTATCTTGATTGACGAGCTATATGGAATTTCTTTAAGGGGCACGTGCTTTGGAGCTGTCTAAGTCTGACAATAGAGGAATGTATGAGTAAACACAAGGTGGACATAAGAGAGATAGGCAAGGGTTTTTCTAGGACATATATGTAAGAGCTGACAGGAAACAACAATTTTTACAATCGGCACAATAGAGTGCCCAAGGCCCGAGGATGGGGCAGAATTAGGGATTCAGGCTCGCATCGGCTCAGGGATTTAAACCTGGGTAGAGTTCTGGGATTTGACTATGGCAGAGTATAGGATTCGAAGGAGCGCAGGGTGCAGGTGCTTGATCGGTTTAGACTGCTAGATTTGGACCATTGCATTTTAAACAACATAGAGTACTTGTTAGGGTGGCAGGTCAGCTTTTCTGGCCATCCCATGTGTCATGTGTGGTAAGATTCAAGGTGGTAAATCATGCTATGGATTTACTAGACGATGTTTTGGGTGTGGCAGTGTAGAACATCAGGTTTGAGACAGTCCAGTTGTTAGAAATAATCAGTAAACTTTTTGTCTTGCACCTACAGCTAGTGCAACAGCGAGTAGTACTCTTTGTTAGGGAAGAGGACTAGGCCTGCAGAGCCAACTTAGCAATCTCAGTCTCAACAAGGGTAGAGGCCTAGAACATCAGTTAGACTTTCTTCAATGTCTGCTTAGAACGCTACTACATTCGCTTACGTGGTGTTAGGTACACTATAGATGCTAGTATATTGTTTGGTTCTGGAGCATCATGTTCTTTTATATCCCTTACTTTTGCATAGCGATTGAGGGTGAAAACCCATCCTTTAGGAACTGATCTTGTGATCAGCACTGCATTGGGAAAGTCTTTGACTGTTCTACGGTTCTCTGTGATTATACTATCCATGTCAGGAATAGAGATCTTTTTGTGGATCTCATCCCGTTTGATGTTCGAGTCTATAATATCATACTAAGCAAAGATTGGTTATCCTTTAATCATGCATCCGTAGATGGTCAAGGGAAACCTTAGTATTATTTGGAAATTTTGTAAGGTATGAGTAGTAGTTAAGTTAGTGATTTGATTTATGAGCAAGAATAATGCTTTTCGGAAAATGATTGGTGTTACAAACGAAAATTTGGTTTGAAAGAACGACAAGAAATTGGAATTCTACTATGTCATCTTGTTTATTCTTTTGTATGTTAAATTCTATTGCTATTTAATTGAATGTCAACTTACTCTATGTCGGAGAAGATGTCATTCATACTGAATTGTCTTATTCCTTTTCTAGGATATTTATTAGCTTCTTTCGAATCTATTTCGACTTAATCGATAGTATTTGACCATCTAGCCATGGGGAAGCTACGAATTCTATTAAGGATCAATAACTCCTACTGATTGTAATTGCTTCCAGTCATTGTACTGACTTTGCTTTGTCATACCTATACCATAATTTCTGTACTCATCATTTCTGTTGAATGTTATAAAATCGTGAATCTCGAGAGCCAATAGGAATGATTTTGTTAAAGATTTTCACGTTTTGATTGCCGGGTTACAATTATTGTTATCATTTGGTCCCTAAATGCTTGATTGAGAACATTGTTTGATGTGATAAACGTCAGATACTTGTCGTATAACCATCACTGTTTCTTAGTGATTGGTGAATGTTTGATATGTTCCCAAAATGGTAACATTTTATAATTACCGCTTGTAGTTATCTGATTATCAGAATTCTGTGTGTTCTATTTCGAAATGATTTACAAATTGACAACGTATTATGTATGTGTAACTTTACCTGATTTAAGATTTACATAGTTTCACTTGCCTTGATATGGAATTATGGAGACTCCTAAGCCCAGATAATCGGTGAGGGAGAGTAGGCTCCGAGAACGTGGATTAGAGTTAGATAATCTATTTGATGACTCGGTATAAGATTGAGAGTTTGGCTGAACACACAATAATAGCCGCATATTATTTGCCTTTTGAACTGAAAGATTTTAAATGTTTAACCGAAACAGACGATCGAAGGATAAGGCTATAAGATTTCCTGTAATAGTGTGATTATGAACCATAAGGGATGTGATGTCACGCCCCCAAACCGGGAGGCCGCGACTTCAAAGCAAACCTCATGATATACTATTACCATATAGATGATGATGGTATAAACAGAGCACTAAGAGCCTCCAAACATAAAGTATTACCAAAACTAACAAAAGTCTATTACAACACGTTTCCAAAAATATGCCCATACAAAAGGATTCCTAATCGCAGCGGACAAATAGATATACAAAACAATTCTATCAAATTACCCCAACCGGGTAAAGTCCCCAAAAGAAATAAACTACAAAGTTTATCAAACCAAAAAGCAAAATCTCATAGCTCCAACGCTGTTATAAGGATCAAGAGTCACTTCCTTCACCTGTGGCAAAGGCAACGTAAGAAGACAAAGGGGTGAGCTCAAATAGCCCAGTAGGGTAAACAAATGGTAAGATGTCAAGCAATAATGACGTATCTAATAACAATATTGGATGAAACAGACAAATCATGTCTTACTATCACATATCGAAGCATCAAAGATTTAGCATTTAACCCAAAACACATTTCAATTATATGTAGGGTATGCTACAAACATGCGATGACTATGATGGTCATAAGACCCAAATGTCGAACCAAACATACAAATATCAAACGCGTGCTCCGGAGCATACTAGGAGACTTCGACTCTCTAGTATAACAAACGTGTGTCCAAAAGACCCTCTCAATTTGAGAGTTGTTCAACATAGTCAATGTCAATCTTAAATTGACGGTCACAAATGTACAAATTCAAAGTTTAGCATCATTAAGGCACAAATGAGAAGGGGTGAACAATGTTCTGAAGAGACAAAAGTGAAGCAATCAATTACAAACGGCATAGATGAATCAAAGTGACGAAAGTATAAGCCTTCGAATTTTTGGAGATACCTTTCCACAGCAAAAATCGTATAAACCCTTACCTCAAACAAGCTTTTGAACAAAAGAAAACCTTAAAGCACTACTCTAGCGCCAATGAGCTTTTCAAGCCTCCTATTCTCTCCCTCTCCGCCGCAAAGGGGCAAGAAATTGAGAACAAAAGGGCTAGAAGGAAAATAAAGAAACTATTTATATGAAGGTAAAATTTTACTATTCGTTCGAAGCAAACACAAGTATTAGTCGACTAAAAAAAGCTTAAATTCGACTAAAACACCTTAAATTCGACTAAAAGTGTTTTAAATTTGACTAAAAGTGTTTTGATTCGACTAAAAGGTTTATACTCGACTAAAACACCTTAAATTCGACTAAAAAGTAGCTTTTAGTCGACTGAAAGTACTGTTCATCGACTGAAAGTACTGTTCATCGATTTTTTTTAACTTTGCTTAACATAAGGAGTGAAAACTTTGGGGTATTACATTCTCCCCTCCTTAAAAGAATTCCATCCGCGGAATTAAAACGTACCTTAAACATCGAAGAGCTGAGGGTGCTTTTCGCGTATTGCATCCTCGAGTTCCCACGTGGCTTCTTCCACTGAATGGTTACGCCAAAGCACTTTAACCAACTTAATGGTTTTTGTGCGTAAAATTTGATCCTTGCGGTCCAGAATTTTCACTGGGCGTTCCTCGTATGATAAGTCCTCCCGAATCTCCACAGGTTCGAAATGTATGACATGTGAAGGATCTGGCACGTATTTCCTCAAGGCTGATACGTGAAACACATTATGTATTTGCGACAAACTGGGAGGTAAGGCAACTTGATAAGCGTCCGGTCCAACTCTCCGCAAGATCTCAAATGGTCCGATAAATCTAGGGCTAAGCTTGCCCTTCTTCCCAAAACGCATTACTCCCTTCCAAGGCGATACTTTGAGAAACACATGATCTCCCACTTCGAAATTTAGCTCGCGCCTTCTATTATCCGCATAACTCTTTTGACGACTTTGAGCCACTATCAAATTATCCTTGATCAAACGAATTTTCTCCGAGGTAGCTTGTACTATCTTGGGCCCTAAGGCACCCAAAAGCTTCTCGTCGCCAACTTCGAGCCAACAAATTGGCGTTCTTCATCTCCACCCATACAAGGCCTCAAATGGTGCCATACCAATACTAGCCTGAAAGCTATTGTTGTAAGCAAACTCCACAAGCGGCAATTGATCAGCCCAACTATTCTTGAAGTTTAACGAGCAAGTCCTAAGCATGTCTTCTAAAATCTAAATCGTTCTCTCTGACTGTCCATCACTTTGAGGATGATAAGCCGTACTAAGGTCAAGTTGAGTACCCAAGGCTTTTTGCAAGCTGCGCCAAAATTTCGACGTAAAACGTGCATCTCTATCCGAAACGATTGAAACGGGTGCACCGTGGAGTCGAACAATCTCTTGGATGTAAAGTTTGGCTAACCTCTCCAAGCTATAGGTAACCTTAACGAGAATGAAATGTGCTGACTTGGTCAAACGATCAACTATTACCCAAACTGAATCGTGTCCTTGCCTCGTCCTAGGCAACCCCGACACAAAGTCCATGGCAATACGTTCCCACTTCCACTGAGGGATAGTAAGAGGTTGTAAAGGTCCTGTAGGTCGTTGATGTTCCGCTTTAACTTGCTGACACGTAAGGCATCGAGCGACAAAATCTGCTATCTCCCTTTTCATATCGTTCCACCAAAACACGTCCCGTAAATCTTGATACATCTTAGTGCTACCTGGATGAACTGTGAAGCTGGAATTATGCGCATCACGTAAAATTTCCTCCTTTAATTCCACATTAGAAGAAACACATAATCTGTCTCCAAAACGCAATGCCCCCTCGGCGTCAATTCTGAACTCTGGCTGTTTACCTTCTCCAACTTGTTCTCTAATCTTAACAAATTTTGAATCCAAAATCTGAGCTTGCCTAATTCTTTCGATCAAGGTAGGCCGCGCCATTAAATTTCCCAAATAATTTCCTGTCCCGAAAACCAAAACATCCACACCTAAACTTTCAAGATCCGCAAGAATTTCCTTACGTGAAATTAAAAGGGCTGCACACGTACCTGTGTTCTTTCGGCTAAGAGCATCGGCGACCACATTGGCCTTCCCCGGATGATACAAGATCTTGCAGTCATAGTCCTTAAGCAATTCCAACCATCTACGTTGTCGCATATTCAATTCTTTCTACGTGAATAAAAACTTAAGACTCTTGTGATCGGTGTATATCTCACATGTTTCACCATAGAGATAGTGCCTCCAAATTTTCAAAGCGAAAACCACCGCAGCTAGTTCCAAGTCATGTGTTGGGTAGCTCACTTCATATGTTTTGAGTTGTCGCGAGCCATAAGCAATAACTCGCCCATGTTGCATCAATACACATCCCAAACCCTTCCGTGAAGCATCGCTATAAACCGCAAATCCTCCTGCCCCCGAAGGTAGAGAAAGGACCGGAGCTGAAACCAATCTGTTCTTTAATTCTAGAAAACTGCGATCACACTCTTCCGACCACTCCAACCTCACCTTCTTTCGAGTCAATCGAGTCAATGGAATAGCGAGTTTTGAAAATCCCTCAATAAACCTGCGATAATAGCCAGCCAAACCAAGGAAACTACGTACTTCACTCACTGTTCTTGGTCTTTCCCAATTCCACACTGCCTCTACCTTGGATGGATCCACCGAGATCCCATCTTTAGATACCACATGCCCTAAAAACACAACTTTTTCAAGCCAAAACTCACATTTATCAAACTTGGCATAAAGCTTTTCTTCCCTCAAAATTTGTAGCACCATACGTAAATGCCCTTCATGTTCTTCCTTGCTTCTAGAGTAGATCAATATGTCATCGATAAATACTATGACGAATTGGTCCAAATATCGCTTGAATACTCGTATCATTAAGTCCATAAACGCTGCAGGTGCATTAGTTAACCCAAACGGCATTACAACAAACTCATAGTGTCCGTACCTCGTGCGAAAAGCAGTCTTGGATATATCATCCTTCCTAATCTTCAATTGGTGGTAACCCGATCTCAAATCAATCTTGGAAAGTATTCCGCACCTTGTAGTTGATCAAACAAATCGTCAATTCGTGGCAAAGGATACTTGTTGCGAACTGTAATATGGTTCAACTCCCTATAGTCAATACACAATCTCAACGTTCCATCCTTCTTCTTTACAAATAAAACAGGAGCACCCCAAGGAGAGATGCTTGGGCGAATGAAGCCTTTCTCAAGCAATTCTTGAAGTTGCACCTTAAGTTCTTTGAGCTCGGCAGGGGCCATACGATAAGGAACCTTAGAAATTGGAGCAGCTCCTGGTATAAGATCTATAACAAACTCGATTTCACGATCTGGAGGAAGACCAGGGAGTTCCTCCGGAAACACATCCGAAAATTCGTCAACGATAGGAATGGCAGATAAATTTTGAACAGCTATTCGAGTATCCACAATGTGAGCTAAATATCCTTGACATCCCTTTCGAAGCAAACGCCTAGCCTGTAAGGCAGATACAAGGCAAGATGAAGTAATGGGCATAGAACCCTTAAACTTGAACTTGAATTGACCGGGAATCCGGAAATGCACTTCTTTGGCATAGCAATCCAACGAGGCATGGTAGGAAGACAACCAGTCCATTCCGAGAATAACATCAAAATCTCGAATGTCCAAAGCTATAAGGTTCGCGGGTAACACTCTACCCTCGATGCGTACCAAGCAAGGCTTGTACACTGTAGATGCTAATACAGATTTCCCCACCGGGGTATCAATCATCAAATCAAACTCTAAAAGTTGTGGGTTAGAACCCAACTTACACGCTAGAGGAGGGGTTATAAATGAATGCGTGGATCCAGGGTCAAACAATGCATGAAAAGAATGAGAACCAATCTGAACTGTACCTGCCACTACATCGTTAGAAGTTGTGGCATCCTTGGCAGTCAAAGCATCAGCACGGCCTTGTACTCTTGGCCTCTGGTCCCCCGTGGACGGTTTAGCTCCACCCTGAGCTTGGACGTTGTAAGTCTTCTCCTTCTTTGGATACGGGCATTCCATAGCATAATGCCCCACTTTCCCACAGTTGAAACATGAATTTGTCAAACGATGGCAAGGCTTATCCCCATGATTTTTGCCACAAGTAGCGCAAAATTTTGTACCCCTTGAGTCAATTTCATACCTTCTTGTAAAGTTGCTTTCCTCTTGTTTTGACCACCGCTCTTGCTCTTGTCCGAAGTTTCTGCACGGCTTCTTTTGTGCCTCAATTCCTCTTGCTCCTTCAAAAATTCCCCGTAGTCTGTCTTTAGAATTTCGGCCCGTTCAACCACCTTAGCATAAGTTGGAAGCTTTAGAGCCAACAATCTGTTCTTGATGCCGCGCTTCAATCCCTTCTCAAATCTTCTTGCCTTACGATTTTCAGTGTCAACCAAATGCGGGGCATGCCTTGACAATGAGGTGAACTTCGCCTCATATTCTGCTACCGTCATATCATTATGTACTAACTTCAAGAACTCTTCCTCCTTCTGATCTCTTACATTTTGAGGAAAGTACTTCTTGAAGAAAATGTTCTTGAACCGTTCCCAAGTCATGGGATGATCAGCATTGATCCTCTGTGTGCGCTTGACCATCTTCCACCAATGGTCGGCTTCATCTTCCAACATGAATACTGCATACGCCACCTTTTGCTCATCACTGGTATCCCAAAGGTCGAACACCTTCTCACTTTGGTTCACCCACGCTTCAGCCTTCTCCGGATCGGGTTCCCCTCTAAAGGCGGGTACTAACTTTTTGAATTTTTCCACATCTCCGGTCTTAACACCATCATTCGGCCCATTGTTCTGATTTTGGTGTAGCGGTACCCCGTTACCTCCTGCAATTAGGTTCGCCAAATTCTGAAATCCGTGTATAATGGCTTCAGCAACTCCGTCATTCGTTGGTGGACCATGAGGTTCGTTGGCGTTACGATTAGAACGTCTAGGAGGCATGGTACTCCTAGCACATCAAACGAAACTGTATAAGCCTATAATGTACAAAAGATAAACGCAAAATCAAAACAAATCTCGCAACATCTTAGACCTAGGCTCACCCGAGTCTACAGAATCACAAACCTAAGCTCTGATACCAACCCTATCACGCCCCCAAACCGGGAGGCCGCGACTTCAAAGCAAACCTCATGATATACTATTACCATATAGATGATGATGGTATAAACAGAGCACTAAGAGCCTCCAAACATAAAGTATTACCAAAACTAACAAAAGTCTATTACAACGCGTTTCCAAAAATATGCCCATACAAAAGGATTCCTAATCGCAGCGGACAAATAGATATACAAAACAATTCTATCAAATTACCCCAACCGGGTAAAGTCCCCAAAAGAAATAAACTACAAAGTTTATCAAACCAAAAAGCAAAATCTCATAGCTCCAACGCTGCTATAAGGATCAAGAGTCACTTCCTTCACCTGTGGCAAAGGCAAGATAAGAAGACAAAGGGGTGAGCTCAAATAGCCCAGTAGGGTAAACAAATGGTAAGATGTCAAGCAATAATGACGTATCTAATAACAATATTGGATGAAACAGACAAATCATGTCTTACTATCACATATCGAAGCATCAAAGATTTAGCATTTAACCCAAAACACATTTCAATTATATGTAGGGTATGCTACAAACATGCGATGACTATGATGGTCATAAGACCCAAATGTCGAACCAAACATACAAATATCAAACGCGTGCTCCGGAGCATACTAGGAGACTTCGGCTCTCTAGTATAACAAACGTGTGTCCAAAAGACCCTCTCAATTTGAGAGTTGTTCAACATAGTCAATGTCAATCTTAAATTGACGGTCACAAATGTACAAATTCAAAGTTTAGCATCATTAAGGCACAAATGAGAAGGGGTGAACAATGTTCTGAAGAGACAAAAGTGAAGCAATCAATTACAAACGGCATAGATGAATCAAAGTGACGAAAGTATAAGCCTTCGAATTTTTGGAGATACCTTTCCACAGCAAAAATCGTATAAACCCTTACCTCAAACAAGCTTTTGAACAAAAGAAAACCTTAAAGCACTACTCTAGCGCCAATGTCAAGCCTCCTATTCTTTCCCTCTCCGTCGCAAAGGAGCAAGAAATCGAGAACAAAAGGGTTAGAAGGAAAATAAAGAAACTATTTATATGAAGGTAAAATTTCACTATTCGTTCGAAGCAAACACAAGTATTAGTCGACTAAAAAAAGCTTAAATTCGACTAAAAGGTTTACATTCGACTAAAAGGTTCAAATTCGACTAAAACACCTTAAATTCGACTAAAGAGTGTTTTAAATTCGACTAAAAGTGTTCTGATTCGACTAAAAGATTTATATTCGACTAAAAGGTTCAAATTCGACTAAAACACCTTAAATTCGACTAAAAGGTAGCTTTTAGTCGACTGAAAGTACTTTTAATCGACTGAAAGTACTGTTCATCGACTGAAAGTACTGTTCATCGAATTTTTTTTTAACTTTGCTTAACATAAGGAGTGAAAACTTTGGGGTATTACATGTGATAACGTAACGCCTTAAACTCTAGTGAAAGTGCAATACATGCGTATGTATAATCATATTTTGCGTTGTGTTAAGGTAACACATCTTCCCGTAATGAAGTCAATAGCAGTTTAGACTCGTTTGATTTAAGACATTAGAGTATGCAGCGAAATTGTAGTGGTTACAATTTTTTCGTCGTCCTGTGAGGTGTAAGTGTTTATAGAAATTGATTATCCTATCCATGTTGCCTTTGGTAGAATGCAAGGCACGTGTGACCATAGCTCAGTACTCTAGTACACCTTGAGATCGAAGTTAAGTTTGCCATCATTAAGTAGGTTGTGCAAAGGGTATAGTCTGGTATGTTATCAGTATAATGCAGGGGAAGCATGACAGATTAGGTCTTGGTTTAAAGCAGTCTATCTGCACCGAATTTGGAGTGGCGTAGATTTAATTCAATGAGTTTCATAATAACCAAATAATTAGTTCGAAAGTCCTCAAACGGTTAAAGCGCAAGTGATTGTCTGAGAGGGTTTTAGTTTAGCATAATGATTTAGAAATTAAATAGTTACGTTTGGGTATTCATGGAAATGAATTTGGGTATGAAGGTTAGATGTAGTTTAGCTACTATATGATAGTTATCCGCCTTACGCAGCGGAAGCGTAGTGCCTAGACGTTATAAGTGATAGGAAATCCGAAATCAAATTTTGAGGACGAAGTTTTTATAAGCTGGGAAGAATGTGATATCCAGTACTTTGGGAGCTGCTTTTAATAATCATCTTCACTCGAAAAAATAAACCGACAATAATTTTGGGCAATGCTCGGGTATTAGTAGAGTATTAGAGCTTAACACAATTTTGAGGCAAAAATGTAATTCTAAAAATTTTTGGGATCATTTAATAATTTTAAAAAACTTTGGAGGTTAAATTGTAATTTTGAAAAGTAGGCATTAGGTCTCAAATTTTAGAGAAACTTGTCTTTAAAAGGTGCCACCCTCCTACTAAAATTTTTGGCTTACTAATTAGATTAAAATATAAACTAATGTTATTTTATTATTAAGAAATTAACTAAAGTAAAACCAAACTAAATAAAACTAGAAAAACAAAAGTAAGAAGAAATAGTAGACAGAAAACAGAGGAAACAAGGAACTTGCAGGGGAAGAAAAACAGGGAAAAAATAGGGAATCTAGAGGCTGGAAGATTTCTTTAAGGGTAATCTTTTACCCTTTTTTTAATACGTTAAATTATGTGTGTTTGGGGGGGGGGGGGGTTGTTGTTGGGTGGGTGTGTAGTGTAGTTATAGTGTGTTCAGTGGGTGTTCTTCAAGTGAGTGTGTGAATTTCGGTGGATGGTGGGTGATTATGTATAGGTGTAGTGTCAAGGATGGTCTCAGTGCGAGTGTGCGTGAACTAAGTATGTGTTGTGTGTGTGTTCATGTGTTCGGGGGTGTGTGTTCATGTGTAATTGTGTGTGCAAACTGTGTATGCGTGGTGTATAAGTGTGTGCATGATGGAAAATGGTGAGTTTGTGCGTGTCTTTAGGGTTGCTGAGGTTCTCTGTGTGTGTGTGTGTGTGTGTGTGTTCTTCCTTGTGCCTCGGCAAAAGGAAGAAGAAGAACTGTGTGTGTTTAGGGAAATTAGTGTGTGAGTTTAACTTGAATAGTGTTTGTTTTTGTCAAACCGGGGGGGGGGGGGGGAGGGGGATGTTAGGTTAGACAGTTTTGTGAAATTTTTTATAAATAGTTTGAGTTAGAATTTGAAAAAGTCCAAAACCATAAATATTGTTATTTTTACGAGACGTACGCTGTGAAAATTTTGTGAGATTTTTTAGTGTCCACGAATGATGCTATATTAGGGTATCAATTAAAAGAAATTTCTGAATTATTTAGCATAGCAAATCAAGTTATTTTAATCTAATATTACTGTGATATTTCCTTATCTAAAATTTCGTGCCATTACAAGGCCGATAGATATTTTTAACAGAACCGGCTTCTAAACGCTTGGTCAGGACATCGGTTCGGGATTATTGAGCAAAATTTCTTAAAATATTTCTTAGCCCAAAAATGACTTTGGAATTCTTAAAATCGTGTTTGGTTGGTAATTTGCCACCGAGGGGGTATTTTCATAATTTTACTTATAAAAGGTATTTTTGAATATATTCACATAAGGTAAGTATATTTTAGTGATTTTACTTACGAAAAAGGCTGTTTTGGGGATTTAAGTGTGAGAGGGGTGTTTTTGATGATAATTTTACACGTAAGAGGCATTTTGGTAATATTACATACTTGGTGAAGGGGCAGTTCTGGGAGTATGCGTGAGTCAGTGCTCAATTCATAATATCATAGTATATATTGTATACAAATAATTGGATTTTTCTGTTTAGGTTAAAGCAATAGACTTTCTGGTTAGCCTAGCTAGCTTAGCTTCAGATTCAGGTAAGAGTTTCTATCTGAACCCCTAGTAAAGATTTAGATTCGAACCCTAATTTTGATAATTTATGTTCGTAAGTATCCTTTCGCTTTTTCTTTGACTATTGTCAAACAGTGAGACATGCATTGATGTCAGCATGTTATTACAAACTTAAAGAAACCCAATATTGAACTTGATATCAGTTATTTGGAAATCTTATGTATGCTTCCTTGTTATTGCATGCTGAGCAAACTCGATAATTATTTGCATTCCTTCTTCTGAGTTATTGTGCCTAAATTCGATAACTGTTTGTAATCGTTCTTGTTATTAGTTTGTGACTGTTCTTCAACTCTATGTGATGAACTGATACAGTATGTTTAACTATCACTGAAACCCTAATTGATACCGGTTATTTGAAGTCAAGTTAATGCTTATTGTTATTACAAGCTAGGCATTGAATTTCTTGTTGATTCTATGATTGTGCCTTATGTGTTGACCTGGGAGTCTGTTTTGAGGGTGACATTATAAGGAAGATTGTTACTACTTCCTACAAGGAATAGAGGCTAGTACCTTGATCAATGAAAATAGCTAATTATTATCGTAACTCATGCATGTGTGCATCTGTGCATTGTTTGAATGGCATTGCTTCTGCCCAGGATCAATTCAACATGTCTTAATTTGTTCATATTATATCTTACAATGTTTGTTTTGAGAATGATGTTAAAATGAATGTCTTATTATCTAATTGAAAGGGATCGAGTAAAACTCCTCTCCATATTATGATCGATGTTCAAATGAAAGTCTTGTTATTTGATTGAAGTGGATCGAGTGAAACTCCTCCCGATATTGTGATCAAACTATTTGTGATTTTCCTCGAAGTACCTGTGTTCGTTTTGAAATTCTTTGAAAAACCATCATTGCATTTTTTTTAAAATGATGGCCTTGAAAATGAACTTCGAATGATCGTTTATGTATTTGGTTATAATTGTTAATGTTCGTTTTGAAAACTGGGATAATTGTTATTGTTTGTTTTGATGTCTATCTATGATTGTCTTCGGTTGTTTTTGGTATATGCTTATGACAGATTATGATCGTTTGAAAATTATCAAATTGTTAGAATGTTTTGAGAAATTATCCTCGAATGAACTCTTGAGTCATTCCTGTAAAAACAATTTCGGTTGTCCGTGAACAACCTTATTGAACTCTCAAAAGCTCACCTTTTCTTTGACTACCTTTTTTAGGTGATCAGCTGTAGAATGCTCGGGAATGGATTTAGACTCTGTATGAGATTCCAGTGAGCCCATCACTATTGTATAGTGAGATCCCTACATGGGTCGGTGCTGTTTACTCGTTCTATAAGAACTTGAGTTGTAAAGAACATAAGATTCAATAGTTTAAGTCTAGCAGTTTTGTAATCTTGTATTTTTAAGGGTTTGAGTTAATGTTTAGTTAGACGCTATGAAGTATGTGTCAAAAAACAGGATTTGACTGGTTTGATGTGAAGTGATAGGTTAACGCTCCTGACGTTCGAGGCAATGAAACTTCAAATTTTTGGGATGTTACAGAGAAATGATTTGATAACCAGGAATTATCGTAGAATATGTGCTTTGAAAGGAGAAAAGTAGAGAAAGGAATTATGTATGTTTAAGACAAAGGATTTAATGATAAGGGTGATTATAAAAGTGACTTTTATAGCTAGTGACAAAGCCCTTTCCCATTTCTATTTCACCAAGGGCATATTTGAAAAGAAAGAGTTCGTAAATAGTTTTTTGTTCTTTAAGGTTAGATAATTACCTAGTCCCTATCAAAACCGAAAAAGAGAGATTTACTTCATGATACTTCAATATATATACAAGATAAGCTTCTTATCGGCCATATTTTAACCTAAGAGTATTATAATATTGGGAGATAAAAACTGATAAAATGAAAGTACTAACAACTTGCTAAAATTTTTCCGTCCATACTATCGATATTGGCGGCCCATCATGGGGATGTCTATCCTATAGTGGGGCGGATCATTATTACCAATCCATGCAGTCGTTTGCCCTATAATGGGGCGCAGACGGAAAAATTTAAGAAAACATGACTTGGTCCGGTCCGTCTATTCACATGGATGGACGGCCAGATGACCTGGTCCGGTCCGTCTATTCATATGGATGGACGGCCAGATGACCGCCGGCAACGTAGCTATCGGTGCTCCATTTTGTTAGCTTCCTTTTTTGACATGGTTAAACATATAAATATCTACTATAACAACTATCCCTCATAGAACTGCAATAACGGGAATGACAATCACAAAATCAATACAAAAGCCATTACAGTCAAGTGTTGTCCTTAGCTGCTATTCCTAGAAATGGCAACTAAACACACAAAACGAGTGGAAAGAGGAATAAGGAAACCCTCTTGTAAGAACTAGTTTGCTGGATAGAAACATGACATTACCCATGCTGATCTAGTAAAGGATAAGATCAGTCCGCCTACGAAAAAGGCCGGGGAAGTAGGTCGATTTAATCATATCGAAAAGAAGAGAAAACTGCAAGGAGGCAAAGAAGGTAACCGGAAGACATGCCAAACCCGCCGCAAGAATAAGAGTCCATGCAGTCTTATCTCCAAATACAAGATAGATGGCGATGCTAGAGGCAATCATCATGGATACTATAGAGATGAATAGGGTGAGCAGACCGCCAATCATTCGATTGGGCAGGCCGTAAAGAAAATCGTTTTCTGCGTAGCGCGAAGTGAGGATGGATAGAAATATTAGCACACAAGAAGTTGACGAGAAAAGAGCGAGTGCATCTGATATGACGAAAACGTCGTAGGCTTTTTCGATATAGAATCTTGGCAGGCCGTTGTCGCTGTTGTTACCTCCCGGAATAACGATAGCGGATACAAATACGACTGTCAGCACGAGTGATGCGACGATTGTGTATGACTTGGCAGTGTCTTTCATCCATTTCTCTGCTTCTTTAACCAACTCTTCGTGTGTCTCAGTAAATACCATCGCGGGTGTCTTTCCTTCTATGTTCCTCTTTTCCCTGTCTGCAGGTTGCATTAACCTTTCCACTTCCTGTGTTCAAGAATTATTAGCCATATGCAAGGTGAAGTGCTCCAACATTGCTCTTAAAACAATAAAATGAGAAATTTGATGGTTCTGGTTCAAGGCACTTGATGAACAGTAACAATTTTATTTTGCAATCGTTTAGAGCAGAAATGGCCAAGTGCCGAGTACACCAAATGTATACCAACAAATGGTCGAGACTCGGTAACAAATTACCGAACATTACCATTACATGACAAGAGGTAGTGAATCTACAAAACAAAAATGATTTTGCAAACTCATGGACGATTTTAATTACTAGAAACGATGGTATGATACAAAGCTAAACATTTGTTGGTAAAATGAGATCAGTTATTAGTAAAATTGGTCATGAAAAGGTTAGACACGGTTGTATAATGCATTTCAAACCAGTAGAGTTGTATGACAGAATTTTCCGACGTGTGGGCAAAAATATTGAGATTATTCGGGTAAATTTACAATAAGTCAAGCTATCTAATAGCACTTGAGCATCTTTTTTGTATTCTTCACGAATTTCAAGCAAGTTAGCCCAGCTCTGAAGCAATGTCGATCTAGAATGTCCAAACCATCGTAGCTACACAATTTACATCCTTAATTCAATGTCAGGAAACAGAGCTAGGTAAGTCATGTAACGTACTTCTCAACAAAGCCAAGTGGCACTAGAACAAGAACCGAGCAGCTTTGAGTCGGTCTAAAGTTTAAGCCAGAGATTCCAACAGCTAGACAAATTTTGATGGAAGATGAATTATCTGAACACCAGAAGATTTGTACATTTTCATCGGAATACTTAACCTTACAAGACAAACGATGAGGCACTTTTATTTATCATGAAAGGCTCACGTATGAATATGGCCTAACTTGATCCAAGAGCATAAACTGTTAGGTTTTAGGACCAGTAATTTACTTGATAGGATTTCAAGTCACACCGTCACAGACCTATATATTCTTACCGATCGAAATGCTGCCAGCTGTTTGAAGACGAATACTGAGCCGTTTTTTCTAGAGAAGGCTCGGATGTACATAATGGTACTCAACATGATCCAAAAGGTTACACGACTAGCTTGCAAAATTTTCACATTTATTCGATGTGAGGTTTTATCCTCATACAGACACGTTTATTTTTCAGCAGTTTACCAGTTGATTACCAAGTTCAGAAAGAAGCTTGTTACCTTGAACCATTGTACTTCTTTTTGCACCTGCATTGCTGCGCCGGCTGTACGGGCTCTAAGATTAGATTTCTGCTGTGGCACCAAGCGTCCAGCTGCATGGAAACAATTGTTGCCGGATGCGTCCGGTAATGATAGAAGATAGTGTTCAGCTCCCTCAAATTGATATATGATGTTGAATACATTTTCTCTACGGAACAGAATTGCTTGATGGAATACCGTCTCAAGATTCATCATTTTAAGATATAGAATACCGGGAAACGACTCAAATATCTCTTCAACAATCTCGTGAATCCCCATACCAACTGCGGCACCTAAAGGCCATGCAATTATTGGAAGAGCTTTGAAGAATTTCAGTTTCACAACTTCCAAGCAAAGGCATTTGACAAATTGACGTGCTTCACAATGTTTCAGCTTCCTGTCACGGATGTGCCTGACCTGTGGCACTGAAATTTTGATTGAACATAAAAATCCAATAACGTTATCTCGAATGTCAGTCTATCAGAACGTAAATACAGAATGCAAATACTTATAAGGTCCTTACCTAATCCTTCAATGACTGCCCAAAATGCTGCATGCAACTTTTTTCCCACTGTTCAAAGAAACTAAGCCCACATTGTTACTACGCATGCTACTTAACCATATTCATAACTTGAACTATGCAGTCAATTCTACTTACACACTTGAATAAACATGCATAATTGCTTAATACATGTTCTCATGGTAATGACTAGAGACACCTGAGAATAGTGTGTACAAGATGCAGTAATTGATATTAAGACAAGTCAAATATTTGCAATTATCTTCCACCACCAGCTGAAACATGGAGAAACCTAATTGAAGATATATGTCTTGTATTTATGGTTAAAGATAAAAAGTGTAGGCCGAATTGTACTCCGCTCTGATAGCTCGGCCTACACTTTCTATCTTATTCCGCATAGCGGGCTTTATCGGGGGTCCGAGAGCGGAGCCCCCCCAACCCGAATTTTTTAAGTGTCTGTACATGAGTAGGATTAGATTTTCCTTGAGTTGGACATAGCTAGAAATACGTGTTCTCTTGTATAAACGTGACGGCTGACAATTGAGAGATACATGCGAAGAAGTATTGTAAATCTAACTTGTGCAAAGTATATATGAGTTCTCTCTGAATTCGCGTGTTTTTACATTTGCTTATTGTGCTATATACATATCGAGCGATTTCGTAACACTAATGAAGAACCGAGAAACAGATCACAAAAGCCCATGGCCAGTGTTAGCCTTTGTGATCAAGACACATTTTTACAGCGGCATCGCCCTAGTGCCCATGTCAATGACATTGTCGTGGCGTGCCTGGTGGATGTGATGATATGAGGCGTGGGCATAGCTTCCAAGATGGTATGGAACATTGGTCTTGGATATGCATCGGCGCCATGATCAGAAGCTGGACTGGATTCGGTTGGATCGGAGCACAAGATATACAAATATTTTTCATGCTTCACGTATGCCTCGATAGGTTAGTGTTTTTAGCGATCTTACCAACTGTGATCAACCATGAGATTTAGAGTGTATAATATGTGGAAAATGTGCGCGCGATCCAAAATAGCTGGTGACCCAATCCAATCCGATCCAGTTCTCATTGGACTGTATCAGTTTTTTTGGTAAACCAATTAAATCCAATGGCAATCTTAAGTTCCAAAGTATACAAATCATAAGCGGCTTCAGGCCACATTCACAAAATGTCGGTTTTAGAACGATTCACCACCCATAGGTGGCGAATTATGTCACTTAGACTATGTCTTCCATCCTGCCAGTAGTAAGGTTTAATGTTATTGGTTGCACCCTTGGCATCACAAATTGGTTCCCAACTCGAGGTAGATCAATGTGAGTCAGGTTCTTTGATAGAAGCTTTCGAATATGTAACTCGCATCAAGTTGATAGACAACTTTTGATACCAATAGTTGGAGCTTTATAATTCATTCTATTTCATATATATCCAACCATTAGGCTTTAAGTTCCACTAACTACAACCTTATTTAGTCGAACTATATCATTTATTCTATTGCAAATGACTTGTGGCTTAGTAAACTTATCACGAGATTCACATTGGAGGCCTCTGACCTTTTATTTTTCATTTTTCAAATATATAGTAGGCCTCTGACCTATATAACATTTGATCGGTCACTAAAGATTAAATGCAATTGACCCAAAAAAATATGGAGAAATCGAAAAAAAATAATACGAAGTTGTAACCTGACAAACTGAATATCGCGTTATTAGTAGAGGTCTTGTTGTTTCCTTCCTGAGCATGATTTGTAATGCTTTTTGGTTCTGCAGGAACATCTGAATGTTGAAGAAGAAGTTAGGGAAAAAGCTGCTGCTCAATAAGCCTAAACATAATCCTAGTAAAGGCATGAACTGCTTAGAATATATTAGAAGTGATGTGTCTTATTATAAAAACTAAATTTAGTAAGATATGCCGATGTCAGACATGAATCGTACGCTCGTAACTCCTTTTTCAAAATCCGAATCCTGATGTCGGTTAAAGAACGTTTTCCCTGTACATTCTATTTGTCTTTGACTATTAGAGTAGTGATTAAGTGAATTGGGGTGTAGGTGTAAATTCACTTTTGTTACCCAAAGGATGATATTGATTCCTTTACCAATTTGGAAGTCGGCTTTTTTACAACAGCTTTGGACTTTAATCAAGACCTTTACACTATGTACAATTGATGCTAAGGAAATGGGTCCGTATTATACAGAGGTACGACAGCAAAAACAGTCTAGGACAGAGCTAGCATAGCAAAGACCAAAGCTTCCTACACAGAGCCTAAGTAGTGGCAGTAGTGCGAGGCTGAGGGCACCGAGTGATCGAAGACACGATGACAATCACTAATCCAATACCTAGGTCCAAAGTCGGGGTATTTCTCTTTGTTGAATCCTTTAGCATAAGTGAAATGTTTAAAGAAGTTCCATCTTTTTCGTCGTGTGACTTCTCAAATCCACTATTTATAGATGTTGGAAAAGTCATATCGTCAAGGGAAGGGGGGTCACAACTGCTGGTGCTCCAGAGACTATTCGATCATATTTTCACCCGGCCTACGCTGCACAACTTTGCTCACACAACACCAATTGCCAGAGAACCCCTTGGTGTAACCACTGGTCCAAAGCCATTACTGAGTCCGATAAAGGCATCAAGAGACGAACAGAACAAGACAGCAGGGGTAGGGCCCAACAGACAACTATCAGGAAGAGTACTAGACACGATGTCCTTCGAAGACCTTCTTCTGTCTTAGAGTGACCCTGGGTTATGGTTTGTAGGTGCACGATAAAGACCCCCCAGTGCTAGAGCACGTAGACACCCGACGAAAATAGTGTCTGAGGAATTGCTTATCCCATGATGAGTCCTTGTTTCGGAGCACTCGAGTGCATTAAGATAGTGTCTCGAGGAGTTAACTACCCAATGGACCGAGGTAGTGTTCTGAAGAAGTCGCCTAGTTGACACACTGAGGTAGTGTTTTGGAGGAGTTACCTATCCGACGGAACAATTTAGAGTGAATCATTGTCTCATAGCACTTAGAGCGCACCAAAGGAGTGTCCCAGAGGAGTTGCCTATCCAAAGGGCAAAGGTATTATCACGGTGGGTTAGCCTACCTAGCGGGAGGAGAGTCATCATGCAGAAGCACATGAAGCTCCCTAGAGCAGATAATTTTGTTACGAAGTCGCCTATTCTGGGATGAGTCTTTGTGCTAAACACTTGGTGCACGCCAGGGTAGTAGGTCTTGGAGGAGTTGTCTACCCAATGGGCTAAGGTGGTGTTGCAGAGGGTCGCCTACCTGGCAGATGAGGAGTTCGCTTTCCAGAGCACTTGGAGTTCCTTGGTAAAGATAGTGTTTCGGGAGAGTCACCTATCTCCCGATGAGTCCTTATGCCGAAGTACTCAGAGCACACCAAGGTAGTGCCCTGAAGGAGTCGCCTAGCCTATGGAGAGAGGTAAAACCCCAGATGACTCACCTACCCTGTGGGAGGGCAGTACTTAAGCAGAACACTCACAGATCTCTCGTAGCGTCTTGAAGGAGCCGCCTACCTTGAGTGGCATAGCGCACGGGCACGACGGGGTGTGTGTTGTGTTAAGGGCACGCTTAGTAGAGTTGGCGTGGTGGTTTGTCGACATGGTGTTAGCACGTGGGTTTGACTGGAGGAAGCAGTAGTTGGATACCTATAAATGGAAGTAGTGCTTGGGCACGGTCAGGCATCGCAGCACTGGGCACGCATTAGTGGGTATAGTACCTGGGTCACGTAGCTCGGAGACATATTCGAACCCAATGATGGAGGTCATGGGGTAAAAAAGCCCCCATGGAGAGGAGAGAGCGAAGGGAGCCAAAAAGTCCCCAAGAAAGGAAGACAAACAGAGGTATCAAGGAGCCCCCAAGCAAAGGACAGACCAGGTGGGAGCTAAAGAGCCGCCTAGCAGAGGGGCAACCAAGGGACAAGGAGAGGGAGCCCTCAAGAAGGGGCTCTAGCCAACCTCCCATCAAAAGGAAGGCCTTGGGCCAACCAACTTCCACCCCCCTAAACAAAGCAAAGGCTCAAGGTACAATGATGTCAAAACTTAAAAATATTTTTGGTGACGGAAGAATGACACATTACTTGTAGCATGCGCTCTAGGTTGACCAGATTGTTATTGTTGACTTTGACCGTTGAATTTTTTTTGTGTGTCAAGAAGGCGGGACCCAAGAGCAATCATAGGTGTATAGCTAGGAGGGGCTACCAACAACAAGAAACAAACTTTCATGCCATACTCAACTATCAAAACCTGACTCTCATCAAGGTAATCGCCTACGTTACATGGACTCTTTAATGTTCGTGAAGTACTCGTGGTAGAGACTCGACAATGTGACATGGACATGACATATGTGTCAGTTATATCTTGTAAGATATGCCACTAAGAACGCTATGTTATACTGTTTCATTTACTTCTTTACTTCTTAGGGATTAGATAAATTTATAATAAAACCACTATGCATCACATTAAGTAGCAAAAAAAAGAGAAGAAGAACAAACGATAGATATGATAATTTTTTGTGTTGCTTTTTATGGATTTTCAAAATTTTGACCAATCAGATGCTTGGACACTAATCCAATGTGGGTGCTCGAACCGAGTTCATGCACTGAAAGGATTTGGTAGCCGGGATTACTGAATATGAGCTGATGTAGTGGTTAAAAAATGGGCCTTCCTTCTTTAGAATTGATTGTTCATAAAATCCCATATCTTAGGGCCAAATTCGCCAAAAACCCCAAACTTCTATATTTTTTCCCCAGTTCCCACCACCCTGGACTTTTACATTGGTGCCCAGTCACCAATCAACAATAAGAGCTTGAAGTTTATAAATGCCCGTTTCATTTTGAAAGGCAAATTGGACAACTTGCAGCAAAGCCTATGTGGCAGTCACATCACTGCAGTAAAAACCCATGTGGTAGCCACATCATCATCGTTAAGTCCCTTGCGACCCCTAACCCTCCTCTCTCCCCTCCTGGCCCGCGTTGCAGAGAATCCTAAATGCATAACTTGATCTGAAAAATTCGTATGTGCACGACTGAGTCTATATAAGTGGGGCATGAATTAGATTGTGATATGATCAAGAACTTTTTTTTGTGGGAAATTATGAAAATGGACATAGATGGAGATTTAGGTGAAGATATTACGTTGGCAATCATGAAGAGGCAGTGGGATGGTTCAATGGGGTCCACTGGCCACCAAATGGAACAAGGTCGGCTTGGACCTGGTTTTGTTTAATGGAGTAAGTTGGCTAGATAGTGAGTTAGTGGTGGTGGTGGTGGAAGTGGAGAGATAAAATGTGGCGTAGGCCTTTGGGGTTTGGGGAGGGCGAGGAAGAACCAAGAGTGGTGGCCAGATAAAAACGACTTTGAGATGACATGGGAGAAGGAGAGGGGGGAGGTGTTATTGCTACCGAAGCCATTAGTTTAACTTAAAAAAAATCCCTAAAGACGTCCGAAAAGTTAAAACTTTTACCTTAAATTGATGATTGGATCATTAATTTATAAGTCCAGGGTGGTAGGAACCAAAAAAAATAAAAATTTAATGTGTGGTATTTCCCACATAAGCAGCAAAAATTCTATAATTTTATGTGCAATTATCCTTCTTTTTACTCATCAAGGTATTGGAGGAGGAAGTAAGAATAATGATATATATTTCTCACTTGTTATTACAAAAATCAAACTGAATTACAAAAACAACCTAAAAAGAAAAGAACTATGAAAGGGGGAGGGAGTAATACTTGTACATAACCAACCACATAAACAACATAATAATGTCAAATCAGAGTAAACCTCTCCTAGTTAAGGTATATTACAAAATAGAAACACCGACAGAAATCACATAAGACCAACATGCTGAAACAATAAATCTGGAGTTGTACAAGTCGTTCCCTCCGTACCTAAATAAGTAAATGTGTAGATGTTGCGTAGAAAGTTGTCCTTCATCTTTATTTAAGTGAGTGTTTTCCAATGAGATGTATTATTTATAAACTGGTCAACTTGTCTTATCCTTAAACATTTCAAATTTTAAAGCATTCAAAATGAGAATACTGTTGTGCTCACTTCCTGATAATTTAAGCTTCTGGAATACATTCTATGAGTAGATTGTATGTCTGAGTCGTTTGATAGTGTAAGTTTTTCGAAGAAGTCATTAAGAGTAGTTCTTCTTCATCCTGTGGGCGAGCTCCAATATCTCAAAATGAGGCTGGCCCTTGTAACCCACAATCTTCTCAACCTCTACCCTTTAGAAATGAGTTTGGTGAGGTGAAAAACAAGGCCAAGGATGATGAGAACCCTCAACCTTGGTTCAGTGCCGATGATAAATGGAAAACGATGAACAAGCAGGAGTTGGAGGCACTTCCCAAAGAGTATCCTCTACTGGGGAATGGATTGTTTGGGTCCTCAAGTTGTAAGAACCTGCCATGTACATGACTGATTGAGAGACATGTATCTATGAGGATTAATTGATATCAGGCTACAGACTTCCTTTGCACCCGTTTTCCTTCAAGATGTTTGACTACTACAAGATGGCGCCTAGCCAACTCGTACCCCACAGCTGGAATAAGCTGGTAGGCCTCATTTACATGGTCAAAACTTTGGGTTACTAGGCAGATCCTGTGGACTTCATGAAAGGCTTCTTCACGCTTTGTTTTGTTAAGATGAGGCAAGCAACCTTGGGTGGTATTATATCCATAGTAGGCAACGGCTCCTTAAGGCTAGCCATAAATACAACATGGGCTGAAATTCTAGATACTTCTTCGTTAGTTGCGAAGGCAAACAACCATTGCCTTTTGACAAAATGTGGAATGCCTTCTGTAAGGAGCTTGAGAATAAAGACAAGCCTATTCCTGACACCTTGACGAAGAACATACTTGATCACATCAGGTTGAAAGAGGGTCTTTCCATTGATGAACCTCTCATAGAGGTAGATCTTGAGTATGGGAAGCTAATTCCTCGTGAGCCCATACCGGAGGATCTTCCTATTAACCTTCTATCCCACAATTCTGCTAGCGAGTCTTCCACTAGGACCGCACCTTTAGGTAGATATCATGCATGCTTTTGTCTATACCTTGTGTATTTCCCTATACTCTTCCACTGTTATTCTGATATCCTTGCTCTTCTTGTGCAGAAATGACTAGTGGCTGTGGAAAAACATTGAATTCTAGTTTTCTAGGTGCCCTTCAAAAGGCGAAGGGAAAGAGGAAGGAAAAGGCACCCTCCGTTGAATTGCCCCTTGCTCCAAAGAGACCAAAGTAGCCTCCTTGATCCCCATCCCCAAGTTATTGAAAGGGTTTCCATTTATGAAGATCTCATCTTTCAGCCTAGGTCGACTATCAGGCAAGGCGACATGGGGAAGCCGAACAATCACATTTCTGAACAGCATCGTGCGCATGGTGTCCATCCTAAAGACATGGAAAGCCTCGTGAAACAAATGCTTGAGTTTTTAGCCTGTTCCTTAGCCCAATATGTGTACTCGGTAAGGGTTCCATTGACTTCCCTCACTTTATAACTTTTTATTCTTTTGCTCCTTGTTGGTTGTCATCTTTGTCATTCAGATGTACTGCTAGGAGCATAGATCCTATCTCGCTTTGAGATGGCTAGGGAGGTAGGCACTCAAGAAGGGCAAGAAAAGAGAGAGGCCATCACCAAAGCTGAGGAGGTCGCCAAGCACGCACGAGAGTTAACTAAACAGAAGGCAGACCTTCTTTCCCAAGTCGATATCCTTAAGAAGAGAGCAGAAAGGCTTCCAAGGCTAGAGATTAACGGATCTAGGATTTCCTCGATGGAAGTGTTGAGGATGAGTGGCTGAAGAAGCATATTGAGGATGGCTTGGAGATCTATGAGATGGGCTTAAAAAAGGCCAAGGAAATGCTTGCTGAGTGGTTTTCAGATGTCCTTTTAGATGGCTTTGTCATGTTTACCTTTGGATCCCCATCTGGAGAAACATTCATGCCTTTTGAAGCTGGAGATGTTACCTCCTAGGCCGAGAAGGACGATCAGCCGGACACTACCCCAGAGCCTTAGAGTAGACATTATTTTTCTGTATTCTAGGCTCATTTTGATACATTTTAATAAGTACTTTTGATGCCCCTTGAGGGCTTGAAAGCACCTTGTTAACTTTTATCACCACTCCTTTGGAGGGTGTTGATTTATGACATCATGTGTTTATCAGCTTGTGCCATCCACATCTTATAGCATTGTGTTTACTTTGACGCGAACTCTTATCGTCAGTTAAGAGCCGTCAAAGAAGCCTCGCACTCTCGCTTAGCCAAATTTTGAAGTAGCAAAGTATGGTGGGTGACAAAGTCCCACAAATTCCTTGCCATTTCACGGGTTAGACCTCTAGCTAAACCGTTTGGATAATACCTAAATACTATCTTAGTGCCTCTAATGATTAGCTCCACCCGAGCACATAAGAGATGGAGTTTGCTTTCTAGAGAGCTCACTCAGCCTTCTGTTCGGGCATACCCTTTACCTTCCTTAGAAAATAGAAGGTGATGAAATTAAGACTCTGCTTGGATAGCATTCTGCTTGTGCAGATGCCTTTGCACCCTTTCATGCTTCTTCTTAGCACAAAGGGGATGAAATTGAATCTCTACTCGGGCAGAGTGCTTCGAAAACATTCTGCACAGGACAGATGCCTTTACACCTTTAATTTTTGTGCTTCGTCCGAGCATAAAAGGGATAGAATTGAGACTCTGCTCGGGTAGAGTGCTCAAATGGCATTCTGCTCCAACATATGCCTTTGCCTTTTTTGTGTTTTGTCCAAGCACAAAATGGATAGAATTGAGACTCTGCTCGAGCAGAATGCTCGGTCAGCTTCTGCTCTGGTAGAATGTTCGGTCAGCTTTTGCTCTAGCAGAGGCATTACGCTCTTGAGATCTTAAGACCTTTCATAAAAGGATGCTTGTCAAGTAACTCTGCTCAAGCAAGAATGCAAAACCATTGTAAAAATACAATCATGCTCGAAAAATAAATTTATTGCTTAGGCCAAAAATTGAAAGTACATAAAGGATTGATGTCAACCCATTTATTTGTCTAACTGTCTAACAACTCTTTAGAAAGTTGAAAAAAATCCTAAGTCTTACTCCGGTGTTGGCAAGATCGATCTATGCCCTTTGCCGCCCTCCCCTTCCCCCCCCCCCCCCAAAGAAAACAAAGTATATTGGCTTGGGGCAAGATACTACTGGTAGTAGTGAGGAAGGTCCTCCGTATTCCAAGTGCGAGGGATTGGATCCCCATAGAGTGTCTTTAATGCATAAGTCTCTGGCTTTAGTACCCTTGAGACACGCTAAGGCCTTCCCAATTTGGAGACAACTTCCCCGAAGCTGACTTTGGATTAGATACTTCCGGTTTATGAAGAACTAAGTACCCAACTTGAAGAAACTTGGAGAGAACCCTTTGATTGTAGCAGCGAGCGACTCGCTATTATATAACGGAGGAACGTTCATGGGCTCAAGCCTAAACTTCATCCACAAGGTCAAGATTTCCATGGAGACCAGCTTTGTTGTCTTCTATGTTGAAGTGAAGAGTCCGTATTATGGGGAGCCTGACTTCAATTGGTAATATTGTTTCTGTCCCAAAGAAAATGAGGAAAGTTGTTTCGCATGTAACCGAATGCGGAGTGGTGCGATAGGCCCATCATATTTTCACGAGTTCATCTACGCATGCCCCCTGGAATCATCTAATTTCTTCTTTAGGCTTCGCAAATACTTTGATTCATGTTCTCAGTTTGGCCATTTGACTGGGGATGGGCCACAGAAGTGAAACGGAGGTCAATCGGAAGATTCTCACAAACTGTTTAGAAGTTGGCGTTGTCAAACTGCTTCCCGTTATAAGGGCTTTTGGTACTCCAAAGTGACAAATGACATTCTTCCAAAAGAAATCTTCACACTTAGTTAATGTGATAGCTGCTAGTACTTCCGCCTCAGTCCACTTTAAAAAGTAGTCGATGGCGACTATCATAAATCATCGTCATCCAAATGCCATTGGAAACTGTCCCAATATGTCCATTCCTCACATAGCACAGGAAATTGGAGAGAATACCCAGCTGAGAGGGGCGACTGGAGTGTGTGAAATAGGAGTAGACTTCAGGAATTTATCGCACCTTTGTATGAATGTGATTGCATCCTTTTGTATCCCTGGACAATAATATTCTTGCGTCAGTATTTTTTGAGATAAATTCCTTCCTCTAAGGTGCTGCCCAGATATTCTCTTATGCAGTTCTTGTTAAGCATATATGGACTCTGTCGGTCGCAAACATTTGAGATAGAAAAGGGTGAAGAATTTCTTGTAATGAATCCCTTCTACTAAGGCATATCTAGCAGCTTTAGCATGCAGGTTGCATGCTTCATTTCTCTCACTAGGTAATTCCCCTGTTGAAAGATTCCTAATGATGAGATTCATCCAACACGACTCTTGATTAACCACTTCGACATCAGCCTTGGGGCTAATGTTTCACTCCTTAAGGGGCTCAATGTAGATTGTACGTAGGAATTCTGAGACTTATGTTGAAGCGAGCCTTGATAATGCATCTGCCTGTGTGTTTTGATCATGGGGAATTTGGCATATAGTGAAGTTCTTGAACTTTGATGCCAAAGGCTTGACTAGCTAGAGGTACTGGACCATTCTCTGGTCCCTGGCCCCGTACTCTCCCAAGACATGGTTGACCACTAACTGGGAGTCACTATCTACTGATAATGAATCCACCTTCAAGACATGAGCTAACCTTATTCTCGCGAGAAGAGCTTCACATTCTGCTTCATTGCTTGATGCCTAAAAATCAAAGTGGAGTGCATACTCAATCACAAAGTTCTCCGAGCTAACTAAGATGAGGCCCGCACCGTTGCTACTGACCGATGAAGAGCCATCAACATAAAGAACCCAATGATCTTGGGCTTTAGAGGTGATCAATTGTGGAGGGTCTTCAAGCACCGCACACTCAACAATGAAATCTGCCAAGACTTGATCCTTGATCGCAGTGCGCGGTCTGTAGTGGATATCCAACTCCCCTAGCTCCACCAACCAGTTCACCAATCTTTTTGAGGCGTTGAGGTTTTGCAAGATCTTCTTTAAACGGTGGTCTGTTAATACCACGATTGAGACTAAAAGTACGGCCGAAAGCGTCTTGCTGATGTAACTATAACTAGGTCCATTTTATCAATCTTTAGGTACCTTTTCTCCAAATCTTGTAAGACTTTGCTTACATAATAGATTGGCTTCTGAATGTTCTCCGAGGAATGGTTTAGAAAGGAGAGCGGGAGAGGTCAAATATTCTTTGAGCTCACCAAAAGATCTTTCGTAGTCTTTCGTCAAAGTGAAGTCTTTTGCTCTCTGATGGCTTTGAAAAAAGGTAAGCATCATTCGACTGACCTAGACATGAACCTTCTCAAAGTCGCGACTCGACGCGTTAACTTTTGAACTTTCTTAATAATCTTGGGGGTGTCATGGCCTGGATAACATATACCTAATCTGGTTTAGCCTCGATACCTTGCTAAGAGACCTAAAGCCTAGCGATTTTCCTGATGCAACACTAAACGCGCACTTGAGTGGGTTCAACTTCATGTTGTATCACGTTAGGATGTCGAAGGTTTCCTTGAGATCTTCGACATGGAACTCGACCTTGACACTTTTACTAGCATATCGACTACATAGACCTCCATGTTTTTGCCAATCAGACCATGAAAGATCATGTTCATCAAGCATTGATATGTAGGTCTGGCGTTATTGAGCCCAAAGAGCATTTGTAGCAATATAACCCATGCTCCGTGATGAACAAAGTCTTGTGAATGTTATCTTTGTGCATCATGATCTGCTTATAGCCAGAGTAGGTGTCCATAAAGCTGAGTAGTTCGTGCCCTCAAGTAGCGTTTATAAAGATATCAATCCTTGGTATGGATAGCTATCCTTTGGGCTGACTTTATTGAGATCCGTAAAGTCAATGCATATTTGCCATCTGCCACCTGATTTAGATGATGTTGGTGATCCAGTCTGGACAATGGATCTCTTTAATGAACCCAGTAGCCAGTAGCTTATCCAGTTCTTCTTCGATCTTTTCTTGTCCCTCGGGCTCGAAGGTCCCCTTATTTTGCTTGACAGGCTTCTTTGACGAATCAACATTGAGCCGATGTGTGATCACTTCAGGATAGATTCTGGGCATGTCTGTCGTGTTCCATACGAAAATGCCTGTGTAAGTTCATAGAAGGTCAATAAGCTTGAGCTTAAGTTCATCCTTTAAGGTCGAACCCATTTGGACGATCTTGTCTTTGACTCTAGGATAGACCTTAATGTTTATGAGATCTTCAACGGGCTTGCCTCTCTGCGCGTTAATCTCATCCTAGAGATCTTCGATGGTAAGTGCCTCCTTATTCTTTGCCCGACATGATGCTACATTGCACTGTTGGGCCACTTCTGGTCGCCCTTGACTTCCCTAACTCCATGCTTTTCATTTTGAGATAATATGTAAACACTAGGGCGGTTGGTCCAAGTATGGCATTGTAGGCTTACACGCACCACCACAAATCTAGCATTAGATTAGCCTGAGCCAGAAGCATGCGTATTGCGATGAGGAGTGCGATGGCCCCTTCAACTGTGATCGAATGGTTGAAAAATTCATAGAGCGGTGTACCCATCTCACGAAAATGATCTGTCCGGATGTTCATGTTTTTGAAAGCTTCGTAGATCAAGACTTAGCTGAACTCCCAATGTGGATTAAGATGCGCTTCACATCAAAACTCCCTATTCTGAGGGTGACGACTACTGGATCGACATGAAGGGTCTTCCCATCCCCTAGATCATTATCTAAAAAGGAGATTACGGGCATGGGCAAAGTCTTCTGTTTCTTGCTCAAGAGCTCGCTAGTTATGCATACTTCTCTTGTGTATGCAAGCGAGCCTATCTGGACAAGCCTTCTGCTTCTATGTCACTAGATATGGTATTGATCGTGCCCGCATTCTCTTCTCGTTCTTCTCTTTCCTTAGCAACTGGGGTTGCTTTTCTTCAACATTTTTGCAGGCCACATACTTCTTCAAGTGTCTGCACTTAGTCAGGGCTTCAATTGCTTATTTGAACGATTAGGAATCATCAGCCCTATGACCATGATCATTGTGAAAATGGCACCACAGGTTTTTGTCTCTTTTACTTGTTCAAGATCTCATCTTCTGTGGCCAATTAAGGGCCTCTTTGTCTTTGATCTCATGAAATATCTGTGAAGGCTTAGCATTGAGTGACGTCAAGTTCTTCATGTGGAACGGATATTTGAGGCATTGCTCGTCGCATTTTGAACGTTTGGGCTTCTCTCTATCGCCTAAACTTTTTTTATGGGGCCGCTCTCCTTGCTCTTCGCGGCTTCTGTTTTGTCGCCCTCTATGAGTCTATAGGTACTATTTTGCTTGGATGTGCTTTTTATAAAAGAGCACTCATATTCCCTGGGGGGCTCTTGTTGACGGAGAATGCAAACTTAGACGTTGGTCAGAAGCCGTGAAGGAAAGCGGTGTACTTGACCGACTCATCCAGATTATCCACCTCTAAGGTTGCCGCGTTGAACCGTCCAAGATAATGAGCTAGGGACTCATTCTTATCTTGCACTACATTTGCAAGCTTGCTGAGTTTTCCTTCTCGAGCTATTGCTCATAAAGTGTTTCTTGAAGAGATCCAAGAGTTGGGCACAAGAATGGATGGATTTCGATTGGAGAGACTTGAACCATGCGTGTGCGGCCTTTCGTAGAGACTCCGATCCGATACTTGGAGAAGCAACATGTTTGTCTCAAACTGATAGATGCGTTCTCCAGGATCACCTCTTCCATTGTAAAGAACATATTTAGGCATTCGGAAGCTAGGCGGTAACTTTGTTCTCTCGATTACCTTGGATAATGGATATCTAGAATCTTCCCTCGGGGGAGATTATCCTTGAGGACGAGGCTTGTAGATAACCTCTATGGAGACTTGTTCTTATGAACGGTTCTCTGGTGTTGTATGGTAGCAAGATAGTTTTTGAGGGCGCTCAAGCTTAGCACCCTTCCCAAGTGAAGAGTCTGTGCAATCTTTGACTGACGAGTCTCAACAGTAGCATGATTCACTCCTCGTGAAATGTTCTCCGCTCCTTTCTTTAGGTTGATAGGTTGGATCAGCTTCTGACCTATACTTGTGGCTGTAACTCGACCTTGAGGTGAGTCGAAGACGAAGGTTACTAGGATCAAGATGAGGCCAATTGATGGAAACATAGGCCACCTCTATGTTAAGAGCCTGTTGCAGAGTATTTACAACATCATTGTGTTCATGAATTTCTCTCAAAAGGTCTACATGAGGTATCTTGAAAGGCCTACAGTTGACGGTGACAAAGGTCACCATTCTTTAGAATTGGGGCTGGTGAGTGATCTCCTCGGGATCAATTGTCCGGCTCAAGAGTTGTAGATGTTCTGTTCACGTAAAATCTTCATTAGAACCAGCCTGACGATAAGGAGGAGTTGGTCTTTTATCGCGAGATCGATTTGATCGACGAGAATTATAGATCGTGAGTGATGATTTCGGTCAGAGCGACTAACTGGAGCTTTTCTAGATGGTGACTGATTGGCCTACGTTCTTTGTCATGGTCCCATGGATGGCGCCAATTTGTTGCTGTTAAAAACTTGATTAGGAATCAAAGCCAGAGAATAGATCTGTAAAACAGAACAACGAGTCACTGCTGGGTGGGGTTTCGTCGGAGGAACTCTCTGATGTTTAAGTCAAAGCGCGACTAACAGGGTAGAACTCTTAAAGTGCATCTGTATGAAGTTGTCTGCGTACCTGGGGGTAGTCCCCTTTCTATAACCATAGGTAGAAGACTCCCATTAGGTTTGTGAGTCTTGACGGATGGGCCTTGGGACAGATCAATTAGAATCATGTTAGGATCCTTGGGGATCACGTCACAACCCTTTCGTGATTATGTTAGGATCCTGGTTTTACCAATTTGGTAACCCTTAAATCTGGGATTGATCGGGCTGACCATGAGTCAGCCCTTCCACATGTCACCATCTAACTGGGCATGTATTTTCAGCCATATCACTTGTAATTGCTTGTTACAATTATAAGGCAGTACCCTGCAACAATATTTTTAGGCCCCCTCTAGCATTCTTAGGGCCCCTCTTTATGTAGTCCTAGCCCA
This sequence comes from Escallonia herrerae, assembly GCA_033070095.1. Taxonomy (NCBI): domain Eukaryota; kingdom Viridiplantae; phylum Streptophyta; class Magnoliopsida; order Escalloniales; family Escalloniaceae; genus Escallonia; species Escallonia herrerae. The sequence goes on along the minus strand of JAVXUP010000643.1, from coordinate 287,069 downwards.
TTTTGGTTCCTTAGTCTTACTAAATGTCATACTATATACTGTATTAGGGGGATAAGGTTAGGGTTGAAAAGGTATTTTTTTCTGTCTAGTGCAACTTTTGAAAAAGGTTTCGAGAGACATCTGTATATTTTATCTTTCTTATTGTGAAATCTGATGTTATGCTTCCCTGTGGACATATGCAATTGTCAAACTCATATCTTGTCTACTTTACTATTTTCTTGGTGTTATTGATTGCTGCTGGTGAATAGCAATCTTTGGTTTGCTACCTGGCATAGCAAACTAGTATCTGAGCGGTTGGTTTCACGATGTTCGCTACTTCAGTTAGATTTGCAGTAGTTCTGTTTAAGGGTGATAATATGGCACATCAAAAGGCGAGTCTTTTTGCAGCACAAAGGTAGAATACATGCTCTGGCTGGGTAGTACGCAAATACGATGACCAGGTAGAGAAAGTCAAAATCAAGGACAAAGCCCACAACAATGTTTAGCTTCCCCTCTCAAGTAAGGTTTTTTGAGAAATTCCTAATGGAGATAAAGCAATGAAGCTAATATTGAAATTCGGTAGTCTTTTCATTACGAAGCGTCTCACCAATCAGTTGTGCTTGAAACATTGATTGTACACCTTGAAGCTGAATGAAGGTCACCCGTGCAAGATCATTTAAACGAATTGAATAAAGATGAAAGTTGAAGACAAAAATCATGCACTAATTTTGTTATCTCACTTGCTTACTTAGTTAATAATTTTGTTATACTTCTTTTGACGATGTTAAGCCTTTGTTGAACTCTAAGAAGTTGAGGGCTTAAATCATACGAATGGGTTATTTGCTAAGGGTCCAAACTCCTATTATAACAGAGGTTTTTCAAAAGAATAGAATTCTAGGAAAGGTAGAGGCAGATCTCATAGAAGTTCTAAGCCCAAATCCAGAAAAATGAAAATCAGTGTGTTACTATTGTCATCAGATAGGGCATGTCAGAGTTGAATCTCCTATGATGAAGAAAGAGAATGGAAACCAGTTAGCTAGTTCATATGTTGTTGGTGTTGTTGAAGAGCATAAATCGAATAATTCAGACATTCTTCTTTCATTGACACTTTAGGATGGATGCTCTTTAGATGAGTAGATTTTAAATTTTGGGTTTTATCATGTGTCCTCTCAAGGGTTGGTTTACACCCTTTTTTTTTTTTTGGAATAGTCAGAACGGTAATTTATATGGCCCGTCATTATGAAGATTCAAACTCGGGTCTCGAACTCAGAACCTTGAGATTATTCATCAAAGCCTTTTGCCACTCCACCACCCCTTGGGGTTTATAACTTATGGTACACTTAATGGTAAAACAATCTTCGTTAAGAAAAAAATGGCATGTAAGACTTTGGGGATGGGATATGCAGTGTTCATATCAAGATGCCTGGCAAGATTGTAAGAAGCTTCTTATCTAAGACCGTGCATAACACTAGGTGAAAGCTAAGATCACTTCTCTCTCTTTTTTTTTTTTTTCTTGAATTCTTCCGCAGCCGCTTATTAGACAAGGAGTTGACAATTTTGCTAAATTCTTTACAAAACCCACCAATCTTGGCTCCATTTAGTAACAATTGTTTTCCCAGTTTTTTCTTTAGTTTTGTAAACTGGAGAAAATAAACGTGTTTGTCACATATTTTTTTCTTTTTTTTCTTTCAGTTTTGAAAACCAGTTTTTAAAACAAGACTGTTTTTTTAAACTCCAAAAAGGAGTTCTTGGTTTTCAGTTTTAATTTTTATTTTGAAACCACCACCATCACCTTCCCACCGCCAACAGCCACTGCCCACTAGCAGCGACTGCCGGCAGCCATCGCCGACGACCACCGCTGACGGCCTTCGCCACGCCCCACCACCGCCACCGCAAACCACCACTAAAGAAAAAATTCAAAATAAAAACTGAGTAATCAAACACCCATATGTTTTTGTAAAAAAAAATTATTAAACTGATTTTGATTTTTTTGGAAACAGAAAACTAAAACTGGAAGTGTTACGAAACGTTACCTTAGTCTTCTATCTTCTTCTTATTCGTATGCTCTCTCTCTCTCTCTCTCTCTCTCTCTCTCTCTCTCTATAAATGTACCCTTAGTAACAAAGTTGTCAGGCAATGGTGTTGGTAGGTGCTAAGGGGGATATTGGTGAGTGGGTATAGTGATAGCAGAAGTGTTTTATGTGGGTGGGTATATTGATAGTGCCGGTGCAATTGCATGCTGGTGGGTGGGTATGGTGGCAATGGGGTAGTGTCTGCGGATGGAAACTGTGGCAATGGTCATCGATGTTGTTGGGTGGGTACCGTGGTAGTGTTGGTGGTGGTGTTGGTTAGGTACTATGGTGTTGGCGCTAGTGGTGCAAATCTACAAGATATTGACATCAGGTGGTCATATCGATCATTTGTTATACCATCGGTCACCAACATGTTCACAAATTCGATTGCACTTATGTTTTGGGTTTGTTTGGCTATGCCGCCTACTTCTAAGTCTCTATAACTCTCTCTTTAGAGTATGTTACTTAGTGATTCTTGGCAATGTTTGGTGTGGTGTTGATGATAGCGGTGGCACTGGCAAAACGATGACCATCGATTCTTATCAATGACACCCATTGGTTAGAATTCACTGACTGCTAGATCTTGATCTTTCTAAAAAAATTTCATATTCAATATCTGTTTCATTCTTTCTTTGCATCAAGTAAAATCGCAGTGTATCAGCATAAGCCAAGCTGATTAGTCCAAAGGGCATCAAGCATGCCACATCATCAAGGAGCTAGAAATGGCCTACGGGAAAATCTCTATCAAGGCTGGTTCGTCCTAGATCAAGCTGGTGTCTGTCCAATCAAAATTGTCAAATCAAGGGCAACAATGGCAACCACACGTGCTAGAGTTGAGCAAAGAAAAGGACATATGGCTCACTCATAGAGCCTACCGTTTTAACCGCACAACGTGTCATCAAGAGACGATTTGTAAAAAACATGGCAGAGGCTGGATCAAAACTTAGCTAAAAAGGTAAAACAAGGTTCTGCTAGCCTCAACACGTGACTAAGTTATGATAAACCAAGGATGTTTAGCGTGAGCAGAAGGTAAAATAAGTATTCTTAGTCACGTGGTAGCTTCAGATTGGATCGATTGCAAGCTAAATGATTAGAACTCATATGTAAAAAACCATAAATGTTGTCTCGATTAATCCGCTTCAGTAACAAACACAAACTAGCTTATAGTTGACATTAGCACGACCATCATTTATATTAAGTAAACAAGTTTTGACCATCAAACCAACATTTTGACTCACTCAAACAGTCCCCGACGTGTATCCAATCTTTGAACTAGTGCTTTGTACAATCAGAATGTTATCAATTTTGTGAGAGTTATTCACTCCAAAAACTATGAAGGTAAAGAACTGGAATAGCACTATGAGTAGAGGTAACTTGAATAGCTTAAAAAAATCCTAAAACCTTAGGCCAAAAGAACTCAGAGGATATTTTCAAGTCCTCGTAGATTGTTGGAAAGAAGTCAAGAGAGGCACACTCCCCAGATGCCAGATTGTTTAACTATTTGGGAATTGCGTTTCACACATGGACCAGCTAGAAATTGGCATGCCTCACACATGACATCTAGCAACCTCCCCTCTCCCCCGTCCTAAAGGTACGTGCTTGAGCGTTTCACAAGCGAAAGCTTTTTGGCACACCCAGTGAAACACAATTGTGTGCTAATACTGAAGAATGATTGTTACTAGGAGAAATCCTACTGAAAAACCTTTAACTCAGAGGGCCATGTGAGGGTAGAAAAGTGGGGGAAGATCAGTTTGACCCTTTCGGATATCAAGGACAGAATCTCTATAGGTAGGAAATTCTGAGCGACAAACATGCCCGGCGGATGATGAACGTGTTCGAGAACATCCAAAAAAGTTTGTTTGGAAGTACTGCTATGTTTAGAGACTTCTAAACAAGGCTAGATACTGAGAAACAAAACGCCAACAACAAACTTGCCTCATCATTGAACGAGGGACTTAGGCCGAGTAAAGAAGCAAAGACCTTCTGTACAATTCATTTTTTTTGTAAGTTCCATAAATAAGAACTCCACCAGACTTACTTATGTTGTAGCATTGCCATCTGCTCGACCAGTCGACACTGCTGGAAAGACGCGACCTTCGCTGCCTAAACCATCTTCTGTAGGCCACCACTTCCATCGCATGCAGTTGTTTCAACCACATGTCGTCGCTTCCAAGGCCAGCTATCGGCTAAACCACTGTCGACGACAACAACTACATGTCGTTGCCACTCGCTGCCGATGGTTGCCGGAGGTTGGCCGTCATTGGTGAGCACCTCTAGTAATCACTGATAACCAACTTCCGTCAACGGCCACCGTCGCCTTTGACCGCCGCCAACCACCGCCAATTACCACATTACCGACAACATCCGGATGATGGACGTTGCCAACATCCGGATGCTGGCCGTTGCCAACTTCCACCTTTGGCAGTCACCAACCAGCCATTACCGCCACGTCCCACTGCCTGCCGCCACAGCTGGCAGCCACCCTGCTGACGACAGCGAGACGCTACTTGTGGCTGGTCTTCACCTCCAGTAGTCACTGACCATAGGCTGTCGCCACTGGCCGCTGCCACCTCCAGTCGGCGGTCGCCACCATGGGCAGCGACCACCGACCATCACTGAAGTCAACTATCCACCACCACTTTATTTCTTATAATATTTGAAAACTTCTATGTTTTCATCAACTTATTCAAATCCAATCAACCCAACCCAACCCAACCCACCCAAGCAATAATTTTTTCTTGGGTTAAAGTAGGTTGATTTGTAAAAGTACATGGTTTTACTTGTGTTGGGTGGAAACCCTATCCACCCCACTTAAGTTGCACCCTTAACCATTATGGTAGCTAAGAATTTTAATAAAATGTGAGGTCAAATTAGAAAAACCGAAAACGATGAATAAAGGAGATGAAATATAAAGGTAGAGAGACTTACAAGTATATATTATGCGTTGCCAGAAGTTGAACCGTGTCCGGCTTGGGAATGCAGGGTGGATTATAGTCATTGCAAGCAAAGGGCAGGGTTCCTCACAGGCTAACTTAGAATAGGACTGAAGCAGGGATAAAGCAAGATCTGTACATATATTGGGGGGGAAAAAAAGTAAGGCAAGCTTGAAAAGTAATCCGCTGGGCACTACCAAAATGTTGTATAACTGTTGAATTTCATTTATATCTGCATGTGTTGTGTAACTTTTCGTCTTACTATGAAATGACTTCATACTTTAATTCCTGCCCTACCAAAATGGACAAAAGTGCAAATACTTATGTGTTAAGTGTCAACGAGTGTGGGAGTGTATGTGTCAGTATTTAAGGCCTAGAACCAAGAACTGGGCATGGAATCTGGCAGTTACATCGAAACATGAGTCCTCCAATGTAACCTCCATCTTCTAATCTTTCTCATCCTCGATCAAATGCTAATTACTTTTTTTTTTTTCCGTGAAAATAGAAATATATACCGTAAAGAAGAAACAGAAAGGTTACATTAAACAACATACCCATGAAAACAAGAGTATCTGGATGACAAGTCCATCCAGAAAGACTAGAACAACCACATTTGAACTCTTCTCGTGCCCAAAACAACAACATTATACTGTTGCCGAAATAAAGGGAAAAAAAGAGCACACATTTTGTCTTTTTTCCCTTTGGAAACAATGGCAAAGGGAAAGAAATCTTTAGATGGCTGCTTTCGAATAGTCACCTAAACCGAATATGTGAAAGATGCAACGAACCTTTGGAATTACTACTGTGGAGGTGCTTGGACCAACTGATCTTATTTCTCTTGCAACGAGAAAAATCAATTTCCTCTTATCATTGACATAAATCAGAAAATATGAGTCAAGAAGAAATGATTTAAATTAGAATTTTGAGCTACTAGATGAAAATCAAAGTGGCTATGCAATAACATAGGCAAAAACTCTTATTTAGCAAAGTGGCTATGCCGATGTGCACGCAACCGGGGGCTACCTTGTCCAATTGTTGTTTGCTGATGATATAATTATTTTCTTGGGTAGAGGAATTGTATTTTAGATACTCACAAGATTTAATTGCAATAAGCACCTCAAGGTTTTAAATTTGGCGCCCAACAACTTCACCTTCCAAAATTTTTACATAAAAAATGATGGTCAAACCCTCTTTTGACCAAACGTCTATTGGTTTTTAGGGAAAAACTGTCACTTCGCCATATTATATCCATCTTGGGTCACGTAACTTCTGTCTAACACCCCCACAAAAAGCAAACACTCAAAATTATCTCTAACTTTAAATATTACTAAGGTCATTTTGGCAATAGTATAAAAACAAATAAAACTAAAAACCTTTTCTCTCACTCACATGTTTCCTCTCTCACTGAATGTCATCTTCCTTCCCCATCCCCATCGATTTCCCCCCCCCCCCCTTCCAACCCACCTACCCCGTCCCCAAATTCATCCCAAAATGCATGCGCCCAAATAATCTATTACTAATTATCTTATGTTTTAGGTTATTTTTGTAGTTTTAGTAACTTTGGTGGGTACTTTTATTTACGAAATACAGACAAATAAGGACTAGTCAGTTTGTACTTTATTACTTAAGGGAGTTTGGTGTTAAAGAGTTATAGAGAAGAACTAGAAACCTAGAGCTTTTAGGATTTGAACTTTCTACACATATCTGATAAGTAATTCTAAACCTAGTTTGATTATGAGGAGGATTTAAATCAATTTAGAACTCCTTTTATATAGCTTATATATAGGTAAGTTAATTTAATTCTTTCGACTTTGAATTTATAGGAGGCTTGCACAACTTTTGCGAATATTGTTGGGTAAGGTAAAAGTTACATTATTATATCCACCTCATCAGCTTAATGCCTTTGATTGTTTATTTGATTATAGATCAATGGTAAAATTTGTCTTTTGTCAAAATTGGCAATCTTTGATCATCCTATTTGCAAGGACATCTTCGAAAGACGATGTTAAATTTAGCACACGTGACGCGCATGCAACCTATCACAGTTGTTCCCATTTAAATATGGTCTCGTAGTTGCTTAATTTTCTGTCTACGTTTTCATTTAAATGGAGGTGAACTCGTAAATGAGTAGATTGGGCGAGGAACTTGAGATTGGTGGTATCTTGTTATATGTCGTGATAATGACACCAAACTGCTGGGGGGGGGGAGACATTTGAAGGGGAGAAGGCGATTTTGGCTAAGATGGACAATTAAATCAATTTAAAATAATGTCCTTACTGATGCTTCGGCAAAAGTTCCCATTACTTGGACAATAGGGATTACAATATACGACACAACGTAGCTAGCCACTTTCAAAAGTGAAAAAAAGTTATAGGAGTGAAATGGATGTATATGGAAATTTGAAAGTGTTCCAATTTTTTGAGAACAGCCGAAAAAGAAAATTTGATCAATATTTTTGAGATGGAGGGAGTATCACATTAATATTAGAGTACAACAACCCTTCTCTACTTCATCATGGTATCATTGAGTTTGTTTTAGGGATTTTTTCACCCGCTGGTAATGAGATTCGTTATTGCTTAACTGTTGTGCCAAATTACAGTTTGATTTGACTCTCAAATGGTACCACAACCTTGTTTCCCGTTCAAAACCATTCCAATTGCTGCCAGAAACTACCGTCCAAGCACCCCCACGCGCTCTCAATAGCTCTGCCACTATGCACCTATTTCTACTCTAATATGTATTTTCTTTTCCTTCTCCGTGAACAAACTAAACGATTACCTTTGTCTCGGACCACTTATCAATCTCAGAAAAATTCCAGCCAAAAAAGCGACTTCACATGCCCTCACACACCAACTAAGAATATGTCGTAGTTAAATAAAAATTTTCCTGTTTCTCAAAATAAAAGAATCTGTCGTAATTGCCACCAAGCGCTGCTACCACCGATGTAGTATAACAGTATTTGGCTGCTTCACCCCTTTCTAGACCAGCTTTTTGACCTCTAAGCTAAATTAGGCAGTCTTAGCTTGATTTTGGCCTCTGTTCGGAGCAGTTCTGCGCGCTTCCATATACTAGTTCTTGTGTCACCTCCTCTAATTTTCACTTATTCACATGTCATGGATAAACATGATGTGCTTCAACCCATTTTTATTATCCTTGGTCAGTTCAATTATAGTCACTGGGTGGGGACAAGTTATGCGTAGCTTTAACAGAGGATGCAAAGTGTGGCTCTACGTTATTGGTTCCCGTGTCATCCTTGAACACATTGACGACAAATCAGACGATGCATCCCGGAGCGTCTTAAATAGTGGACGGGGTTCGTAATCAAATTATTACTTTGTTCTCTAACACATCAATCCTGTCCATTAATATGCTTTTTGGAAATTATGATACCGCAAAAGTAAGGGATCTTCTAGACAAGCAATACTCCTCTGCCGCTCTTGCACACCAAAAACCGTTACTCGGTACATTAGGAACCAGGTCAGTATGTTGATTCATTTCACTCTCAGATGTATTATATATATGGGTTCAACTTGCTATGTCCCAACCAAAGTGGGACAATCCAAGGATGTTGAGAAATTTGTTTAGTACTGCGACCCTCTTCCCTCATTGAACACTGCATTAGATAATCGAATTCAGACTCTCCAGGTGTCACTACTTTGAGCTTTTCACCGATGCTGTTCCACACGCTCCCGTTGCCCATCGACTGTCTTCAGCTCTTCCGTAGTTAACTGCTGCCTTTATTCTTTCAGTTGCTATCAGTTCTTAGGCTCCTCATTCCACCGGCAGAAGGAACAACCAGTGCACCTTTTGCGGCATTTGGGTCATCCTTAGGGGATCAGTGTCATAAATGTTTAGGATGACTATTTGATAAGTCAGTCTTGCAGACTCCTGCGCCATGGCATACTGCTAGAATCGTTTATTTCGACTCACATTCTGATTCGCCTGCACCTTAGCCTTCACAAAAAACTAGAATCATATTTACTGCCGATCTTGAGGTGTTGATAAGTTAGGTTATATCCCTTACTAGCTCTTTAACCATGTCATTACTCCAGGTACTGTCCCTTGGTTCCTTAATTCGGGTTGCGGTAATCATATGACTTTCAATCCTTCTCCTTGTGCTAATACCGTTTCGATTCACACTGTTGATTCATACCGTGGACTTTAGTCATATAGGCTCTATCTCTTCACCTATTAACGATACCTTTATTATTGCTTCTTTGTCATTAAATCTGTTATCTATTGGACAACTTTCTGGCTCGGGTCTTGAAGTCATATTTTCTAACCAACGATGTGTTGTGCAGGATCCTCGGAAAGGACAGACAATAGGGACAGGCCATAAGCATGGAAGCCTTTTTCTGCTTTGTCTCTCTATGTCACCGCAAACCTCTCTGCAGCCACACATAACCCGCCTACTTTTTGCTGCAGTTGTAGTATGCAGGCCTTGATCATGCCTTGCGCAGCTTAACGGCTAATAGTCTTTCCAGAACTGTTAGTGTCGAGTCCTTTGATTCCGTGTCGTTTTCACTTGGAAAATAGAATGATTTACCTTTCAATAAAAGTTACACTATTTTCTATGCAAGTCTTGACTAGGTACATTCTTATGTATGCAACTGCCTTAAGGGGTCCCCTTCTTTGTTTTGTTCATGATTCTCTAGTTACACTTGGCTCTTTCACTCTAACAATGACAATGCTGCTGAATAAAAAGACTCTTCCTTTCTTGACATCCTTAAACAAATGTTACCCTCCCCCATAGATCTTGTCCTGGTACCTCACAACGAAATGGTCGACCTGAATGCGAACATTGTCACATATTGGATACTGTCCGTGCTCTGCTCCTCGGTGTTCCTACCCTGAAACTGTTTGGGGTAAAGCTGTTTTTACCGCATTCGAAACTATTGATAGGATACCTTCTCTTATCATTACCACCAGTCTCCTCATGAACTTCTGTTTGCGTCTCTTCCTCCCGATCTATATCTTAAGATCTGTGTGTTTGCCTGATTAATTATGCTTCCTTCCTATCAATAAATAAAGCTTGAACCTCAGTCCCATTTGTGCTGTTTTAATGGCTATGGCCCTGAACACAAGGACTATAGATGATATAATGTTATTCTTAAATGAATGTATATCTCACATCATATGATTTTTGGGAACGTAAAACCTTAACTAGCTTGCCCAGCTTTCACGTTGGTTCCACACATCATAAATACACATCAGTTTCTTTGTCTCTCCAACTGTTCCATCAAAACCTTGTCACTCTACTCTGGTAAGTCAGCCTTCAGTTCATCTTCCTGATTATCATTGTTATTATGCTTTAGTTACTTTTCATGAACGTCGTACCTTTCATGAGGCCAATTATAACTCACTTTGCCAACAAGCACTGGAAGATGAATTTCAGACCCTGACGAAAAACTCACACCGGGGACATTGTTGATTTGCCTTTTGGAAACCCTCTTCTCGGATATAAAAGGATGACTCACTTTGATGGCTCTATTGAGTTGCTACAAAGCTCGTTTGGTTGCAAAGGGGTTCACTCAAGAATACGACAGTGATTATGAGGAGACTTCTGCTCCCATTGTCAGAGTTACCTTTGTCAGGTTTCTACTTGCCATTGCCTGTGCTTGCAACTCGATGTCAAGAATGCCTTTCTGAATGGTTTCCTTTGTCAGGTTTCTACTGAAGAAGTTTATGTGCAAACTCGTCCTGGCTGCAATCACCCTCCTAAGAAGGTTGGTCATCTTTGTCACGCTCTTTATGGCCCCAACAAGACCCTCGTGCTTGTTTTTGCAAATTTAGTCCCACTACTGCTCAACTGGACTTCACCTATTACCCCTACTCTGTTGCCCCTTTATGTTGAGGACATGATTGCTAGTATTCATGCTCTTAAGAGTTTTCCTCACCAGCACTTTGAGATTAAAGGACCTTGTGTCGCATAGTATCTATATCGCACGTGTACGGGTTGTACCGGTCAGTACGTATCACTTTTATTTTCTACTAGTATAGTATCCATCAAATTTTGCACCAGTCAAAATGTCGCTCTGTACCAATTGAACTAACATGTTCAGATGACATCGCTTGAGAACTATGTACCGGCTGTGATATTGTATTTCGTACTGGTTCCTTAAAAATATAAAAGTAACAAATTTTGTTAAAAATTTAGTAAATTAACCATATAAAGACCAAACTAAAAAAACTCTAAGTTCTATCATATCAATCAAAGCATCTGTAACATTTTCCTCACAATATTCATTACCCTTTACGAAGTCTTTCCCGGTAAGTTTTCAATTTTCACTTAGCTCTGAGTTCATAGCTCAAAGCTTTGATCATATTGTTTCATCTATATGATGTATTGTTTTACACACACACGCACAACGTACACAAACAACTTATTCTTGAAATCAAAACGTTATTATTGAACAAACAATTTATTCTTCTATAAGAATTCGTTAATGAGATTTGAAAAAAAGGATAATCCTAGAGGAGGTGATCTAATTAAATAAGCTATTTGTTTCTGATGCCACTATGTGGGAACAATTAACTTATTTGGGAACAAACAGTTAATTTAAAAATAAGGTAATTTAAGCTCTAAAGGAAAAACAGTTTCAAGAAGAATTATGAGGAAGAAGATATACGTACATATTTTTAGTTTGCTAATAAATGAGTGGTGTACATGTATATTATGGATGAAAAATTCGAGACGGTACCGTTGTCGATACATACTATTTCATGAAGCAAATCGGTAGGTACTCTGATACGTTATTTCTAACTGTGTCACTTAATATATATTTTTTTTTCTTCATACTCGACTGGTATATACCTCACTATGTTGGGTCGCTTGATTACTTTCTGAAACTTGATGTTTCCTTAGACTCGAGTGGTATATACCTAACTCAGGTAAAGTATGCGTCTGAGTTATTATCACGGGCTGACATCCTTGATAGAATCAACGTCACTACTCTTCTTAAACCGCATGTTAAGCATCCTGCCATGATGGGGTACATCTTGCTGATCTACTCTCTACCGACAATTAGTTGGTAGCCTTTTCAGTTTTTTCACCTCTCCCCATAGCTCTCTCTCTCTCTCTCGTTATCTGGTCTTCCACACGGCCACAGCACACATCACCCCATCGCCTGCCACTGTCACCGGCCGGCTATAGTCGCCGACAATCCACCATGCCCGCCCTCCCAAACTACCATCGGTACATGGACCCACCACCGCCGACAATTCCCCCCCTCCCCCGGCGACATCACATTACGCAATGAACATGTGCTCTACTGCCGGCCATCCTCCATCGTCGCTAACACCTTCATCTCCTGCCAGCCTCCATCGGCGGCGACCCACCACCCCCCATCATTCCTCCACTGCCCGCCTACTCTCCTCCTCCCACATCACACCTCCACTGCCCGCCTACTCTCCTCCTCCCACATCACAGAAGCAGCCATTACCCCTCGCCCAATTTGAGAAACTTACAATTAGAATCTAAAATTTCTAATTGAACAAATTTAATTCAAAATTAGTGAACCTTTTTCTTGAACTTTTGAGATTCAGAAGAGTCACTGTGATGGATTTGTGCAATGAACGGTTGGTTTTGTGATGTGGTCACGGTTTTTGTAGTGTTGCTATGGGAAGTTTCCACGGGGTGGAGGTCGACCGTCGTTAGTGTAGATGGGGACCGGTGCGATGGGCTTGTCAGTGGTGGTGGATCGATAGCGGCACAGCTGATGTCGAAACATTGCGGGGTTGTGCGATGGGGTTCATGGCTGGCGGTGGTGGGTCAGTTTTGTGGAGGTGGCTGTTTGGTTCTGTGTGGCCGTGTGTTGTGTGTGGGGTGGAAATGGAGGGTCATCGGCGGTGAGTCTGATTGTGAAGGCGAGAGAAAGGATTGGAGGAGGAAAAAGGTGGCCGTTGTGCTAGTGTGTGATTGGACGGTGCAAATGGTGGGTCAACGGCGGTGCTGGCTGTCTGGTGATGGATGCCGGCAATGGGGTGGAGTCTGATAGGGAGTGTGAGAAAGAGAGAATGAGTTTATTAGGTTAGAAAGGAGTGTAAAAGAAGAAAAAAATTAAGCATTTTTAATCAAAACGACGTAATTTTAGTCGCTAGCCTTAGTCAATTTGCCTAAGGCTAGTAACGTATATTCGCTTTCCCATATATATATATATATATATATATATGGATCGTGATCCATTGCTAGCGCTAGCAGCGCTAGCACCGTCCGCTATATAATGTAGCGGATGGCCAATTTTTGTCCGCTACATTATGTAGCGGACGGCCAAACAGCCCTAGTAACAGTGCTAGCGCTAGCAATGGATCACGATCCTATATATATATATATATATATATATATATATATATATATATATATATATATATATATATCTTGTACCCCGTGTCAAACTGCCAATTCTAGAGTGCCCCTTCTGTAGTCCTTGCATGAGTTGGTATCCTAGTCGATCGTATTCTGTGAACGCCGTACTGTAAACCTGCACTACATAGATGTATATATAGCGTGTAACAGCGGTAGGTTTACATTGGTATTCTCATTCAGTCTTGTGTGCCACTTTTAAGGATGGTTTCCGAGCGACGCCTCTGCTCTCCAATCTTTCATAGTGAAACTCTCACGCTGTGCTATCCCGTGGTCGTAGGCAATTGCCAAACCACGTTACATGCATCTTGTGCTCTTTACTATTCCGTGGTTCTAATTGCTTGTTTTTGTTATTAACCATCTTGTGTTTCAGTGTTTGTACCTGCTACGACAACCTAGAGTAGTATATTCTTTTAGGAAAGAGTAAAAGACTGATGCTAGCTACTTCAAAAATAGAAAATAGCTCAATATGACTCACCGTAAAGTTCATTGAATAGCAACGCCTGCAAGAGCATGCTACCAGATTGACCATCGAACGGTCTCGGCTCCACGTCTTCTTTTGTGACCGTGATTAAGTAACTGAACATGTTCCTTCGACCATGTAAGGCAGCTATGAGGAGAGGTTTCGATTTGCCAATATCGGGAACATCAGGCGTATCCGGGTTCTTTTGGACTAACAATTTGGCCACCTCGACGTTGCCAACCCCTGCAGCAATGTGAAGCGCAGTTATGCCTAGGCGGTCGGCAACAGTAAGGTCTGCTGGTAACATCAACTGGAGCAGCTTCTTCAGGAAATGCTTTCTTTGCCCTGACCTGACGGCCACCATGAGAGCTGTCTCCAAATATCCGGTGATTATGGCCCGGACTGAATCAGGTTCTTTTTCAATAAAGTTGTTTGCGCTCTCCCAATCACCTTTGAGTGCAGCTCTGTGCAGCGGTAGGTAATGGCTTAGATTCTTCCCAGCTTCTTCGTTTATTACTATCCAAATTCCGTGAAACCAAAAAAACGTGAGTGTGCACTCATGTCCGTGAAAAAGGTAGTTAAGGTGTTTGGTCAGTTCATTTTTTATCCAAAGTGTCCCCAACCTGTTTAACACAAAGTCTCATGTATTTGCGCTCGAACAAACATTTAGAAACTATTAATTATCACTAGATTTTTACAAAAATTGACTGCTATCTTAGCTGAAGGAACATTCCTCCTATCTCTCTCTCTCTCTCTCCCCCCCCCCCAAAACCCCATATAACGACAATAAGTAGTCGCTAAATGTTTTTAGTGACTTTTAATGCTTCCTCGTTTTCAAAGGATATTTAATGCTTCACAGTCTTAGAAATGAAAACCCAGTAAGTCAGCACTTGTCTCCTTGTGTTCAAGAAAAAAAGAAATATTTTCCATGTTACTGAAACATGAGAGTGAAAACGACGAAAGTGATAATAAAAAAGAGTGGTGGAATTCTTACAGAGTTAGATTACAGTACAGTGTGAAGCAACCATTTTTTAAGGTGTTGGCGTGGTAAATTGGTGTATCAGATAAAAGAAGACTCGCTCTACCTCTTTCACTTGGTTCGCGAAACTGATTGAACATCTTCTCTAACATCATCCACATTGCTTTAGCAGAAGGGCAACCCTGAAAAGCCAAACGACCTTGGGCTTCCAGGGTGGACAAAAACCATCGCAGTAACAGTTGGTCTGTTCTCTTCCAGTCCTTGTAATCCTGATTCTCGATCTCCATTGTGCCGGTGACGGATCCATCGTCCGGTACGGTGGTCCTCTCGAGAGGCGATACAGTTGTGCCGTCTATGAAACCCAGCAACCCTTGATTCTCTACGACATCTAGCATCAGTTTTCTCCACACGAAGAAGGTCTTCAGAGAGAGCTTGATGGGTACTAAGGAGACGATGTTAAGCTCATGAGGGTATGGGTACTTTGGAGTGGTGGAGGAAGAGAGCAGCGATGCCATTGACTCAGAGTTCAAGTGTGAAATCTGGAACCCAATGAAGGGGCTAGTTATTGGTAGAGCTGGCAGAACATTGACGTTGACGAAGAGTGCCTTCACCTCTTTACTAGCTTTTATAGAGAACTTAAATATACTGGCCCACTAACCCGAGGCAACGTCGGGCCAGTTAGTAAAATAGAATATATTATAAAATTCTAAAACAGTAGATTATGTGTATTACATATGTAATACAATAAGACGAAATTATAAAAAAAAATCTCATTTAGCTATAAAGAATAATCTTAGTACCTAATTTAATCACGACTAACTTAAATAAAATATTAAAAAAATTAATTCACTTGTATTACTCTTGACTTTTGATTATTAAATAGCATTGTTTGTTTGATTAATGCAGTGATTGTGAGATATTTCCATATACATGTGTGTTTACCAGTAATATTTTTTAATTGTAAGCTCAAAAACAAATAATAGATAGTGACACAGTGGAGCCGCTAGATACTTGTGTTTCGTAAGCTTTTATTTTAAATTATCAAGTAAATATTTTAAATAAATATTGACTTAGCACTTAGAGTAATAGAATAGTATTGATGGTGCCCTATATAGCTAAATAGCATATACAATTGTAGTTGTAATTAATTTCATTATAATCAGAATTACATTTTAATGCTTATAACTTGTCTAAGATTTACTAATTAATCTTATTTTTCATGAAAATTTAATTAAGTATAATAAAAAAATATTTTTTCTGATCACTAGGGCCCTATGTACAAATGAAGTCGTTTGTAGTTAATTTCGTAGAATTACATAAATACATTATCGTACCTCATAAGTTTTACATATTCTCACATATATTTGAATTAATTGTGCAATTTATTTTTCTAATACATACGTGATTTCTTCTCATATATGCGATATAGCCACTTGGTTGAATGTGCGTTCTTATCAAATAAAAATTTATCCTATAATTTGATCATTAGAATTTGTTTTATATTAATAATTTTTTACAATGATTTTGTTATGTGTAAATATATATACATCTGTAAATTATACATGTAAGTTAGCTGTAACATAATTATTTTTTTTCTAAATCGCATATGTAATTTAGATACAAGAAATTTAATCTTCGTATAAAAAAGTTAGTATCATGAACACGATAATCAAACTTAAGTCATAATCAATTAGTATATTTAGAGTTTGAGAATAGTTTTCAGATTATATAAGGTTTCCCAATATAGCTCTTATATAGTTCCTACAAATTTAAATAAACTTAAAAATAGGGATCACATCCAAAATAATATATTTATACATTTAGATACACTAACATGTTTATATACAGCTTTAAATCCTTTTAAATTTTCTAGGTCTAATAAGGTAGCTATAACTCTTGTACAGTGACACGCGGAACATCATCACGTTATGTGTAAAATAGGATTTATATTATTTTATTAGAAAATGATCTTACACTTGGGATATGTATTTTAATGATTCACATACATATAATGCATATAAATATGTGTTTTTGTGTGTGTGTAAGATAGTCATTGTAAAAAAGGAATTTATATCTATATAATCCATCTATAATAAGCCAAGAAAAAAATGCAATAAAATTCAACGATTACCTCGTTAAGAGACACATCAACAAGTTATGTTACCTTTTTTGAGCGATACATCATCACATTATCTTTTTATATGTAAAGTAGGATTTTGTGAAAACTATTATACATAAACATGTACAGTGTCACTAGAGTCTCTTATATTACTTGGATGTAGTCCTTATTTTTTTAATAAATTTATGTATTAATAGATCTTATATTGAAAGCTAATTCTAAAACTCTACCTAACCAGTATAGCAAACAATTATGACACAATTTTGACTATTATAACTTTGAAAAGCATTCTCTTATATTAAAATCAAAACTCATAGATCCGAAATCATAACTAACATGTGAGATTTAGAATAGAAAATGTACAACGTAACAGTTTATTGTAGTATATATCTACCATAATCAATTCAAATAGTAATCTATATAATCTATAGATTTCCAAAATCCCTTTGGCAAACAAAAAATTTTGATTGACTTGACCAATTAATAAAATATGTTATAATAGTAAAGCATATTAATGAGTGTAATATTTACAAAGAACTAAAATCAATATACTTAACATATTGGTCTCTCTCTAAGTCTCCAAATTTTGGATGGGATCCTTACTTTTAAATTAACTTAATTTTGTAGAAGTTATGACAACTACATTAGTAAGCCTTGTGTAATTTGAAAACTAATTTCAAACAATCTAAAGTTATTTTGAACAGGTATACTACATTATTATGACTTGATTTTGACTTATGTGTCCTTAAAATCACTATCTAATATGAAGAACAAAATACATATTTCTAAAAAAATGAAAATAACATAGGAGATTTAGATGAAAAAAATGATTTGAAAAATGAATTGCATTTATTTGTTTTATGAGTTATAACAGCCATTGTAAAAAAAACAAAATGCATGCATTATGTATAACTTTGATTAATGAGTAGTATGCCAGCTTTAATTCTAATGACAAACAATTTGACTGTATTCTCTTATAAAGATTTTAAAAAATAAATCACATATGAGATTTAGAAAAAGAAATCATAAATGTAATATAGCTATGTAACAAAAATAGTTCAACAATTATTCTTTTATAGGGCCCTAACGACCAACAAAAAGACTCGAATTTGTTTTAGTTATTTTATTTTATATGATAAATAAGAATGATTAGTAAATCATAAATTAATTATTGGTATTAGACCTTAATTTTGACTAAAATCAATTAATCTTTGAGGAATTATTGTTGTATGAATTAATGAGAAGTAATAGATCCAAACATCATAAATGACATGTAAGATTTAACCAAAAAAAAAATTGTCTAACTATTTACGATAGTACATATCAACAATAATCAATGCAAGATGTTATGTATATTACATATACTTATTACAATCCTTTTGGTAAAAAAAATAATTATATGCAATATATTGTAATTGGTTCTCATGACAAAAATGCCTTTATAATTTCAATTAATTAAATGGGAACAATAATAATAAAGCATATGAATAAATCTAATACATTTAATACTTAGAATTTAAAGCTATATTCTTATAATATTAATCTCTAAAGGTCTCCGAATTCTTTTTTGACGGGTTTCATATTTTTTAATTTGACTTAATTTTGCATATTTAATGAGAGCTATATTAATAAGACTTATATAATTCGAAAACTAACTTCAAATAATCTAAAACTTTACCGAACCAATATACTATCTTACCATGACTTAATTTTAAGTTATATGTTTTTAAGTCACTCCCTAACATGAAGATAAAAATATGTAATACCATAATGAATTGAAGTTACAAATGAATTGAATTTATTAATTTGATTAAGGAATTGAATTTGTTGAAAAATAGTTGCCTCATGTACAACTTTAATAAATGAGTTATAGGCTATCCTTTTTAAGAATTACCTTACGACCTACAATTTGACTATATCTCTTATATAAGATTTAGAAAAAAATCACATATGAAATTGAGAAAAAAGAATGATACATGCAATGTACTCCAAAATGGCAAACGAATATAGTCCAAAATTATTTTTTTTCCAAGGTCCTAACAATGAATAAAAAAAACTCTAATTTATCCATTTAGTTAACTTTATACAATTAATAAGAATAATTAAAAGTCTTAGACTAAGTGTAAGTATTAGAGCTTAATTTTGACTACAAATTATTTATAACTGTTAGCAATAAGTGTTGTTTGCATTAATATAACATCCTACCCCACCCCCTCCCTCCAGCTATAGATAATTAGTCTAATTTATAAGGATATTTGTTAAACTTTTACCTTCTCATCTATAAACTATGTATTAAGCAAGCGAAAAAATGAAGTAAAATTCAGCGATAGCTTCTTTGTGCGGCACATCATCACATCAAATATGAAAATGTCGCTAAAAGTTTCTAATATTATCTTAGATGTAGTCTTTATCTTTATATTTATAAACCTCTTATAAAATGAAAACTTATTCTAAACATTATAAAACTCTACCTGTCACATATATATGGCATTAAGTGTTAATTATAATCTTTTTTTTGTTGCTACTTTAAGTCAGAAGATAACTATAATCTCTCGGATTGCGATAATTAAAAATCGCTAGATATAGTTAGCGCCATTTTTACTAACACTTTTAACGACTATTCTTAACATCACTTTTTTAACATTACTAAATATAAATCGCTAAAAGTATTTAATGACATTTTTAAGAATAGAATAGTCAAAATTAAGTTCTAACAAGTTAGTTCATTAATTAGCTAGGGTTTCAGAATTTCAATTACATAAAGCTCTAATATGAATACTAACTTTTCAAGAAATAAGGACCACATTCAAGACATTATTATTTTCATTTTTTCACTATATGAATTTTTATATTCCTATTAAGAGAGTGGTTTTAAGGATACAATACTGAAAGTTAAATACTAATACGTTAATTCATTGATTAGTTAGAGTTTCAGAACGTTTAAAATTATTTTTCAATTATATAAGGCTTAGTAATATGAAAATTAACTTATCAAGAAATAAAGACCCCATCCAAGATGATGTTTTAAACCTTTAGTGATACTTATAATGGTTATAATTGTATTTTACAATGAAAACATAATACGATGACGTGTCAAGTAAAGAAGCTATCTCTACAATGACATGTCATGCAAAGAAACTCTCGTTTTACTTATTATATACTCCCTCCGTCAGATATAAGTTGATCAACTTTTCTTTTTGAGCCGTCACACATAAATTGCTCATTCCCAAATTAAGAAAGATTATGTAGGTATTTTTACATATTTACCCTCTTTGCACTTTCTTAATTATATTTCTCTCTTTACATTTAAATCTCTATCAACTCATTTTGTCTCTCCAGGCCCTCTTACTTATTATTTTTTATTCATTTTTCTCTCCACATTTAACGTTCTACTAACCCATTTTCTGGCTCACTTTCTTTCTCTCCACTCTCTAAAAGGTAGAATGAGAAACACACAATATATCACTTAAATCCTTAATCTACATGCAAAAAAAAAAAATTGCTCAAATTATGTAGGATGGAGGGAATATTATATAGGTACGCACAAGTTACGGTCTTTAATTTTATATTCGGTAACTGATGATAACTGTAACAGGCGTGCCTCTTTCCACTTCCCATATCAAGGCACTTTTGGCGGTTATCATAAAGCACATGTTCATGTATTATTTGTCGTGAAAATATTGGTGCCACTATTGGTGCTTTTAGCCACACTTTGCACTTTGCACTTGGCACTTTGCAATAGCCATATCAGAGTCGTTGTTTAACGATAGATTCATGTTCTTTGTTGCATACTCATCTTCTAGTCTTTGTTTAGTCCTAGATTCACCGGAATTGAATTGATGAGTGTAGTTGCAGTTTGAGGGTGCAACTCTAATGCAACCTCTCAGAAGATTCTAGAAGTTAAGCAACTTGCCAAGTGTTGGGAATTTTCCAATATTGATTCTTACCATATTTAAGTTTGTACTACAAGGAATAAGTTGCAAAAAGTTTGTACTACAAGGAATAAGTTGCAAAAAGAAGTTAAGCACTTTGCACTTGGACTTTTGCATTTTTGCACCTTGCACCTTTGCACCATGCACCTTGCACCTTGCACTTTTCACTTTGCACCTTTGCACTTTGCACTTTTGCACGTTTGCTCCTCTGCACCTTTCACTTTGCACCTTTGCACTTTGCACCTTTGCTTTTTGCACTTTTGCACATTTGCACTTCGCAGTTCGCACTTTGCACTTTGCAACTGTAATTGGCGCCGCTATTGGCGCTTTTAGGCGCACTTTGCACTTTGCAAAAGCCATATATGAGAGTCGTTGTTTAACGATAGATTCATGTTCTTTGTTGCATACTCATCTTCTAGTCTTTGTTTAGTCCTAGATTCACGGGAATTGAATTGATTATTGTAGTTGCAGTTTGAGGGTGCAACTCTAATGCAACCTCTCAGAAGATTCAAAAGCTATGCAACTTGCCAAGTGTTGGGAATTTTCCAATATTGATTCGTACCTTATTAAAGTTTGTACTACAAGGAATAAGTTGCAAAAAGAATCAATCAAATTGATTGATTGGTTTGAGAGATATTAATTATCAGACATTGGCATTTAGAAAGGTTGAAACTAATCATGAAGTGAGTTCCCACATGGCTTGGGAAATGGAAAAGTTAAGGATATTGAAATGGCCACGTGACATACCATAATGTTCTAGAGACACATGGTAT
The DNA here is from genome assembly GCA_033070095.1 of Escallonia herrerae. NCBI lineage: Eukaryota > Viridiplantae > Streptophyta > Magnoliopsida > Escalloniales > Escalloniaceae > Escallonia > Escallonia herrerae. The sequence continues at coordinate 265,457 of JAVXUP010000643.1, read as the reverse complement.
GCATGGCCATGCACTCGTACATGTGCGGTACACCGCACTATAAGTGCGCCCGCGACGTAAAGGCGCTTTAGGCGACGACTGCGTAAAGGCGCTATTGGCACTTTTAGGCGCACTTGGCACTTGGCACTTTGCCCTTTGCACTTTAATTTGCACCTTTGCTTTTTGCACTTTGGCACTTTCCATTTTCCACTTTGCACTTCGCACGTGCGCATCGTTGCTAGGCGCCCTCGCCCCGAGCCCAGCCTTAACTTTTTACGACAAATTCAGCCTGTGAGCTGCAGCTTGAACTGAAACAGTTAAATTCGAAATGACAACTGCAATTGGTGCCGCTATTGGTGCTCTTACGCGCACTTTGCACTTTGCAACAGCGATATCAGAGTCGTTGTTTAACGATAGATTCATGTTCTTTGTTGCAAACTCATCTTCTAGTCTTTGTTTAGTCCTAGATCACGGGAATTGAATTGATGATTGTAGTTGCAGTTTGAGTGTGCAACTCTAATGTAACCTCTCAGAAGATTCAAGAAGCTAAGCAACTTGGCTAGTGTTGGGAATTTTGCAATATTGATTCTTACCATATTAAAGTTTGTACTACAAGGAATAAGTTGCAAAAAGAATCAATCAAATTGATTGATTGGTTTGAGAGATATTAATTCTCAAACATTGGCATTTAATAAGGTTGAAACTAATCATGAAGTGGGTTTCCACATGGCTTGGGAAATGGAAAAGTTAAGGGTATTTAAATGGCCATGTGACATACCGTATTGTTCTAGAAACACATGGTATGCATGGCCAAGCACTCGCACATCTGTGGTGCAACGCACCGCACGCTAGCCCGCGCCGGCGACGTAAAGGCGCTTTTAGTCGACGGAGGCGTGAAGGCACTATTGGCGCTTTTAGGCACACTTGGCACTTTGCACTTTGCACCTTTGCGTTTTGCACTTTTTCTCTTTGCACTTTCGCTTTTAGGCGCACTTTGCACTTTTACACTTTACCCCTTTGCACTTTGCACTTTTGTGCTTTTGCACTTTGCACCTTTGCACTTTGCACTTTGAACTTTGCACTTTGCACTTTTGCACCTTTGCACCTTTGCACTTTGCACTTTGCACTTTTGCACTTTTGGACTTTGCACTTTGCACTATGCACTTTACACTTTCCACGTTGCACCTTTGCTTTTTGCACTTTTGCACTTTGCACGTTGCACTTCACACTTCGCACTTCGCACGTGCGCATCGTCACTAGGAGCCCTCGCCCAGAGCCCAGCCTTAACTTTTTACGACAAATTCTGCATATGAGTTGCAGCTTGATCTAAAACAGTTAAATTCAAAATGGCAACTTCAATTGGTGCCGCTATTGGTCCTCTTAAGCGCACTTTTCACTTTGCAATATCCATATCAGAGTCGTTGTTTAACGATAAATTGATGTTCTTTGTTGCATACTCATCTTCTAGTCTTTGTTTAGTCCTAGATTCACGGGAATTGAATTGATGATTGTAGTTGCAGTTTGAGGGTGCAACTCTAATGCAACCTCTCAGAAGATTCAAAAGCTATGCAACTTGCCAAGTGTTGGGAATTTTCGATATTTATTTGTACCTCATTAAAGTTTTTACTACATGGAATAAGTTGCAAAAAGAATCAATCAAATTGATTGATTGGCTTGCGAGATATTAATTCTCAGACATTGACATTTAATAAGGTTGAAACTAATCATAAAGTGGGTTCCCACATGGCTTGGGAAATGGAAAAGTTAAGGATATTGAAATGGCCATGTGACATACCATATTGTTCTACAAACACATGGTATGCATGGCCATGCACTCGCACATGTGCGGTGCACAGCACCGTACGCGCGCCAGCGTCGACGACGTAAAGGCGCATTTAGGCGACGGCGGCGTAAAGGCGCTATTGGCGCTTTTAGGCGCACTTGGCACTTTTGCACTTTGTACTTTGCAAATTTGCACTTTCGCTTTTAGGCGCACTTGGTACATTGCACTTTGCACTTTTGCACTTTGCACTTTTGCACCTTGCACCTTTGCACCATGCACCTTGCACCTTGCACCTTGCACTTTTACACTTTGCACTTTGCACTTTGCACTTTAATTTGCACCTTTGCCTTTTGCACTTTTGCACTTTGCACTTTTGCACTTTCGATTTTCCACTTTGCACTTCGCACTTCGCACGTGCGCATCGTTGCTAGGCGCCCTCGCCCCGAGCCCAGCCTTAACTTTTTGCTACAAATTCAGCCTGTGAGCTGCAGCTTGAACTGAAACAGTTAAATTCGAAATGACAACTGCAATTGGTGCCGGTATTGGTGCTTTTAGGCGCACATTGCACTTTGCAACAGCGATATCAGAGTCGTTGTTTAACGATAGATTGATTTTCTTTGTTGCATACTCATCTTCTAGTCTTTGTTTAGTCCTAGATTCACGGGAATTGAATTGATGATTCTAGTTGCAGTTTTTGTGTGCAACTCTAATGTAACCTCTCAGAAGATTCAAGAAGCTAAGCAACTTGCCTAGTGTTTGGAATTTTGCAATATTGATTCTTACCATATTAAAGTTTGTATTACAAGGAATAAGTTGCAAAAAAATCAATCAAATTGATTGATTGGTTTGAGAGATATTAATTCTCAAACATTGGCATTAATAAGGTTGAAACTAATCATGAAGTTGGTTCCCACATGGCTTGGGAAATGGAAAAGTTAAGGGTATTTAAATGGCCATGTGACATACCGTATTGTTCTAGAAACACATGGTATGCATGGCCATGCACTCGCACATCTGTGGTGCAACGCACCGCACGCGAGCCCGCGCCGGCGACGTAAAGGCGCTTTTAGTCGACGGAGGCGTGAAGGCATTATTGGCGCTTTTAGGCACACTTTGCACTTTGAACTTTTGCGCTTTGCACCTTTGCACTTTGCACTTTGCACTTTGAACTTTGCACTTTTGCACTTTGCACTATGCACTTTGCACTTTCCACCTTGCACCTTTGCTTTTTGCACATTTGCACTTTGCACTTTGAACTTTGCACAATGCACTTCACACTTCGCACTTCGCACTTCGCACGTGCGCATCGTCACTAGGAGCAATCGCCCAGAGCCCAGCCTTAACTTTTTACGACAAATTCTGCCTATGAGCTGCAGCTTGATCTGAAACAGTTAAATTCAAAATGGCAACTTCAATTGGTGCCGCTGTTGGTGCTCTTAAGCGCACTTTGCACTTTCCAATATCCATATCAGAGTCGTTGTTTAACGATAGATTGATGTTCTTGGTTGCATACTCATCTTCTAGGCTTTGTTAAGTCCTAGATTCACGGGAATTGAATTGATGATTGTAGTTGCAGTTTGAGGGTGCAACTCTAATGCAATCTCTCAGAAGATTCAGAAGCTATGCAACTTGCCAAGTGTTGGCATTAATAAGGTTGAAACTAATCATGAAGTTGGTTCCCACATGGCTTGGGAAATAGAAAAGTTAAGGGTTTTTAAATGACCATGTGACATACCGTATTGTTCTAGAAACACATGGTATGCATGGCTAAGCACTCGCACATCTGTGGTGCAACGCACCGCACGCTAGCCCGCGCCGGCGACGTTAAGGCACTTTTAGTCGACGGAGGCGTGAAGGTACTATTGGCGCTTTTAGGCACACTTGGCACTTTGCACTTTTGCACTTTGCACTTTGCACCTTTGCACTTTGCACTTTTGCTCTTTGCACTTTCGCTTTTAGGCGCACTTGGCACTTTGCACTTTTGCACTTTCCCCCTTTGCACTTTTGCACTTTGCACCTTTGCACCTTTGCACCTTTGCACCTTTGCACCTTTGCACTTTGCACTTTTGGACTTTGCACTTTGCACTATGCAATTTGCACTTTCCACCTTGCACGTTTGCTTTTTGCACTTTTGCACTTTGCACATTGCACTTCACACTTCGCACGTGCGCATCGTCACTAGGAGCCCTCGCCCAGAGCCCAGCCTTAACTTTTTACGACAAATTCTGCATAAGAGCTGCAGCTTGATCTGAAACAGTTAAATTCAAAATGGCAACTTCAATTGGTGCCGCTATTGGTGCTCTTAAGCGCACTTTGCACTTTGCAAAATCCATATCAGAGTCGTTGTTTAACGATAGATTGATGTTCTTTGTTGCATACTTATCTTCTAGTCTTTGTTTAGTCCTAGATTCATGGGAATTGAATTGAAGATTGTAGTTGCGAGTTGAGGGTGCAACTCTAATGCAACATCTCAGAAGATTCAGAAGCTACGCAACTTGCCAAGTGTTGGGAATTTTCGATATTGATTTGTACCTTATTAAAGTTTGTACTACATGAAATAAGTTGCAAAAAGAATCAATCAAACTGATTGATTGGTTAGAGAGATATTAATTCTCAGACATTGACATTTAATAAGGTTGAAACTAATCATGAAGTGGATTCCCACATGGCTTGGGAAATGGAAAAGTTGAGCGTATTTAAATGGCCATGTGACATACCATATTGTTCTAGAAACACATGGTATGCATGGCCATGCACTCGCACATGTGCGGTGCACCGCACCGCACGTGCGCCAGCGTCGGCGACGTAAAGGCACATTTAGGCGACGGCGGCGTAAAGGCGCTATTTGCGCTTTCAGGCGCACTTGGCACTTTTGCACTTTGTACTTTGCAACTTTGCACTATCGCTTTTAGGCACACTTGGTACTTTGCACTTTGCACTTTTGCACTTTGCACTTTGCACTTTTGCAATTTTGCACCTTGCACCTTTGCACCATGCAACTTGCACCTTGCACTTTGCCCTTTTACTTTGCACTTTGCACTTTGAACTTTAACTTGCACCTTGCACTTTGCACTTTTGCACTTTGCACTTTGCACTTTTGCACTTTCCATTTTCCAGCCTTAGCTTTTTGCGACAAATTCAGCCTGTGAGCTGCAGCTTGAACTGAAACAGTTAAATTCGAAATGACAACTGCAATTGGTGCCGCTATTGGTGCTTTTAGGCGCACTTTGCACTTTGCATTAGCGATATCAGAGTCGTTGTTTAACGATAGATTGATGTTCTTTGTTGCATACTCATCTTCTAGTCTTTGTTTAGTCCTAGATTCACGGGAATTGAATTGATGATTGTAGTTGCAGTTTCAGTGTGCAACTCTAATCCAACCTCTCAGAAGATTCAAGAAGCAAAGCAACTTGCCTAGTGTTGGGAATTTTGCAAAATTGATTCTTACCATATTAAAGTTTGTTCTACCTGGAATAAGTTGCAAATAGAATCAATCAAAATGATTGATTGGTTTGAGAGAGATTAATTCTCAAACATTGGCATTTAATAGGGTTGAAATTATTCATGACGTGGGTTTCCACATGGCTTGGGAAATGGAAAAGTTAAGGGTATTAAAATGGCCATGTGACATACCGTATTTTTTTAGAAACACATGGTATGCATGGCCAAGCACTCGCACATCTGTGGTGCAACGCACCGCACGCTAGCCCGCGCCGGCGACATAAAGGCGCTTTTAGTCGGCAGAGGCTTGAAGGCACTATTGGCGCTTTTAGGCACACTTGGCACTTTGCACTTTTGCACTTTGCACTTTGCACCTTTGCACTTTGCACCTTTGCGTTTTGCACTTTTGCTCTATGCACTTTCGCTTTTGGGCGCACTTGGCACTTTGCACTTTTGCACTTTACCGCTTTGCACTTTTCTTTTTTGCACTTTGCACTTTGCACCTTTGCACTTTGCACTTTGAACTTTGCACTTTTGCAGTTTTGCACCTTTGCACCTTTGCACTTTGCACTTTGCACTTTTGCACTTTTGGACTTTGCACTTTGCACTATGCACTTTCCACCTTGCACCTTTCTTTTTGCGCTTTTGCACTTTGCACTTTGCACATTGCACTTCACACTTCGTACTTCGCACGTGAGCATTGTCACTAGGAGCCCTCGCCCAGAGCCCAGCCTTAACTTTTTACAACAAATTCTGCATATGAGCTGCAGATTGATCTGAAACAGTTAAATTCAAAATGGCAACCTCAATTGGTGCCGCTATTGGTGCTCTTAAGCGCTCATTGCACTTTGCAATATCCATATCAGAGTCGTTGTTTAACGATAGATTGAAGTTCTTTGTTGGATACTCATCTTCTAGTCTTTGTTTAGTCCTAGATTCACGGGAATTGAATTGATGATTGTAGTTGCAGTTTGAGGGTGTAACTCTAATGCAACCTCTTAGAAGATTCAAGAAGCTAAGCAACTTGCCTAGTGTTGGGAATTTTGCAATATTGATTCTTACCATATTAAAGTTTGTACTACATGGAATAAGTTGCAAAAATAACCAATCAAATTGATTGATTGGTTTGAGAGATATTAATTCTCAGACATTGACATTTAAAAAGGTTGAAACTAATCATGAAGTGGGTTCCGACATGGCTTGGGAAATGGAAAAGTTGAGCGTATTTAAATGGCCATGTGACATACCATATTGTTCTAGAAACACATGGTATGCATGGCCATGCACTCGCACATGTGCGGTGCACCGCACCGCACTCGCGCCAGCATCGGCGACGTAAAGGCGCATTTAGGCGACGGTGGCGTAAAGGGGGTTTTAGCCGTACTTGGCACTTTTGCACTTACGCTTTTTGGCGCACTTGGTACTTTGCACTTTGCACTTTTGCACTTTGCACTTTTGCACTTTTGCACCTTGCACCTTTGCACCATGAACCTTGCACCTTGCACTCTGCAATTTTACACTTTGCACTTTGCATTTTAATTTGCACCTTTGCCTTTTGCACTTTTGCACTTTGCCCTTTACACTTTTGCACTTTCCATTTTCCACTTTGCACTTCGCACGTGCCCATCGTTGCTAGGCGCTCTCGCCCCGAGCCCAGCCATAACTTTTTGCGACAAATTTAGCCTGTGAGCTACAGCTTGAACTGAAACAGTTAAATTCAAAATGACAACTGCAATTGGTGCCGCTATTGGTGCTTTTAGGCGCACTTTGCACTTTGCAACAGCGATATCAGAGTCGTTGTTTAACGATAGATTCATGTTCTTTGTTGCATACTCATCTTCTAGTCTTTGTTTTGTCTTAGATTCACGGGAATTGAATTGATGATTGTAGTTGCAGTTTGAGTGTGCAACTCTAATGCAACCTCTCAGAAGATTCAAGAAGCTAAGCAACTTGCCAAGTGTTGGGAATTTTGCAATATTGATTCTTACCATATTAAAGTTTGTACTACAAGGAATAAGTTGCAAAAACAATCAATCAAATTGATTAATTGGTTTGAGAGATCTTAATTCTCAAACATTGGCATTTAATAAGGTTGAAACTAATCATGAAGTTGGTTCCCACTTGGCTTGGAAAATGGAAAACTTAAGGGTATTTAATTGGCCATATGACATACCGTATTGTTATAGAAACACATGGTATGCATGTCCATGCACTGCACATCTGTGGTGCAACGCACCGCACGCGAGCCCGCGCCAGCGACGTAAAGGCGCTTTTAGTCGACGGAGGCGTGAAGGCACTATTGGCGCTTTTAGGCACACTTGGCACTTGTCACTTTTGCACCTTTGCGTTTTGCACTTTTGCCCTTTGCACTTTCTCTTTTATGCGCACTTCGCACTTTGGACTTTGCACTTTTGCACTTTGCACCTTTGCACTTTTCACTTTTGCACTTTTGCACTTTGCACCTTTGCACTTTGCACTTTGAACTTTGCACTTTTGCACTTTTGCACGTTTGCACTTTTGCACTTTGCACTTTGCACTTTGCACTTTGCACTTTTGCACTTTCGGACTTCGCACTTTGCACTTTGCACTTTCCACCTTGCACCTTTGCTTTTTGCACTTTTGCACTTTGCACTTTGCACTTTGCACATTGCACATTGCACTTCACACTTCGCACTTCGCACTTCGCACGTGCGCATCGTCACTAGGAGCCCTCGCCCCGAGCCCAGCCTTAACTTTTTACGACAAATTCTGCCTATGAGCTGCAGCTTGATCTGAAACAGTTAAATTCAAAATGGCAACTTCAATTGGTGCCGCTATTGGGGCTCTTAAGCGCACTTTGCACTTTGCAATATACATATCAGAGTCGTTGTTTAACGATAGATTGATGTTCTTTGTTGCATACTCATCTTCTAGTCTTTGTTTAGTCCTAGATTCACGGGAATTGAATTGATGATTGAAGTTGCAGTTTGAGGGTGCAACTCTAATGCAACCTCTCAGAAGATTTAGAAGCTATGCAACTTGCCAAGTGTTGGGAATTTTCGATATTGATTTGTACCTTATTAAAGTTTGTACTACATGGAATAAGTTGTAAAAAGAATCAATCAAATTGATTGATTGGTTTGAGAGATATTAATTCTCAGACATTGGCACTTAATAAGGTTGAAACCAATCATGAAGTGGGTTCCCACATGGCTTGGGAAATGGAAAAGTTGAGCGTATTTAAATGACCATGTGACATACCATATTGTTCTAGAAACACATGGTATGCATGGCCATGCACTCGCACATGTGCGGTGCACCGCACCGCACGCACGCCAGCGTCGGCGACGTAAAGGCGCATTTAGGCGACGGCGGCGTAAAGGCGCTATTGGCGCTTTTAGGCGCACTTGGCACTTTTGCACTTTGTACTTTCGCCTTTAGGCGCACTTGGTACTTTGCACTTTGCACTTTTGCACATTTGCACCTTGCACCGTTGCACCATGCGCCTTGCACCATGCACTTTTACACTTTGCACTTTTGCACTTTTGCTCATTGCACCTTTGCACATTTAACTTTGCACCTTTGCTTTTTGCACTTTGCACTTTTGCACTTCGCACTTTGCACCAGCGCCTCGTCACTAGGAGCCCTCGCCCCGAGCCCAGCCTTAACTTTTTGCGACAAATTCAATTTGTGAGCTGTAGCTTGATCTGAAACAGTTAAATTCGAAATGGCAACTGTAATTGGCACCGCTATTGGCGCTTTTAGGCGCACTTTGTACTTTGCAAAAGCCATATATGAATGTCGTTGTTTAACGATAGGTTCATGTTCGTTGTTGCATACTCGTCTTCTAGTCTATGTTTAGTCCAAGATTCACGGGAATTGAATTGATTATTGTAGTTGCTGTTTAGGGTGCAACTCTAATGCAACCTCTCAGAAGATTCAAAAGCTATGCAACTTGCCAAGTGTTGGGAATTTTCCAATATTGATTCGTACCTTATTAAAGTTTGTACTACAAGGAATAAGTTGCAAAAAGAATCAATCAAATTGATTGATTGGTTTGAGAGATATTAATTATCAAACATTGGCATTTAATAAGGTTGAAACTAATCATGAAGTGAGTTCCCACATGGCTTGGGAAATGAAAAAGTTAAGGATATTTAAATGGCCACGTGACATACCTTACTGTTCTAGAAACACATGGTATGCATGGCCATGCACTCGCACATGTGCGGTGCACCGCACCGCACGCGCGCCAGCGTCGGCGACGTAAAGGCGCATTTAGGCGACGGCGGCGTAAAGGGGCTATTGGCGCTTTTAGCCGCACTTGGCACTTTTGCACTTTGCACTTTTGCACTTTTGCACTTTTGCACCTTGCACCTTTGCACCATGCACCTTGCACTTTGCACATTTACACTTTACACTTTGCACTTTGCACTTTAATTTGCACCTTTGCCATTTGCACTATTGCACTTTGCACTTTTGCACTTTCCATTTTCCACTTTGCACTTCGCAATTCGCACTTCGCACATGCGCATCATTGCTAGGCGCCCTCGCCCCGAGCCCAGCCTTACCTTTTTGCGACAAATTCAGCCTGTGAGCTGCAGCTTGAACTGAAACAGTTAAATTCGAAATGACAACTGCAATTGGTGCCGCTATTGGTTCTTTTAGGTGCACTTTGCACTTTGCAACAGCGATATCAGAGTCGTTGTTTAACGATAGATTCAAGTTCTTTGTTGCATACTCATCTTCTAGTATTTGTTTAGTCCTAGATTCACGGGAATTGAATTGATGATTGTAGTTGCAGTTTGAGTGTGCAACTCTAATGCAACCTCTCAGAAGATTCAAGAAGCCAAGCAACTTGCCTAGTGTTGGGAATTTTGCAATATTGATTCTTACCATATTAAAGTTTGTACTACAAGGAATAAGTTGCAAAAAGAATCAATCAAATTGATTGATTGGTGTGAGAGATATTAATTCTCAAACATTGGCATTTAATAGGGTTGACACTAATCATGAAGTGGGTTCCCACATGGCTTGGGAAATGGAAAGTTAAGGGTATTTAAATGGCCATGTGACATACCGTATTGTTCCAGAAACACATGGTATGCATGGCCAAGCACTAGCACATCTGTGGTGCAACGCACCGCACGCTAGCCCGCGCAGGCGACGTAAAGGCACTTTTAGTGGACGGAGGCGTGAAGGCACTATTGGCGCTTTTAGGCACACTTGGCACTTTGCACTTTTGCACTTTGCACATTTCGCCTTTGCACTTTGCACCTTTGCGTTTTGAACTTTTGCTCTTTGCACTTTCGCTTTTAGGCGCACTTGGCACTTTGCACTTTGCACTTTTGCACTTTGCCCTTTGCACTTTGCACTTTTGCACTTTGCACTTTGCACTTTGCACTTTTGCACTTTTGCACCTTTGCACCTTTGCCTTTGCACTTTGCACTTTTGCACTTTTGCACTTTGCACTTTGCACTATGCACTTTGCACTTTCAACCTTGCACCTTTGCTTTTTGCGCTTTTGCACTTTGCACTTTGCACATTGCACTTCACACTTCGCACTTCGCACGTGCGCATCGTCACTAGGAGCCCTCGCCCTGAGCCCAGCCTTAACTTTTTATGACAAATTCTGCCTATGAGCTGCAGCTTGGTCTGAAATAGTTAAATTCAAAATGGCAACTTCAATTAGTGCCGCTATTCGTGCTCTTAAGCGCACTTTGCACTTTGCAATATCCATATCAGAGTCGTTGTTTAACGATAGATTGATGTTCTTTGTTGCATACTCATCTTCTAGTCTTTGTTTAGTCCTTGATTCACGGGAATTGAATTGATGATTGTAGTTGCAGTTTGAGGGTGCAACTCTAATGCAACCTCTCAGAAGATTCAGAAGCTATGCAACATGCCAAGTGTTGGGAATTTTTTATATTGATTTGTACCTTATTAAAGTTTTTACTACATGGAATAAGTTGCAAAAAGAATCAATCAAATTGATTGATTGGTTTGAGAGATATTAATTCTCAGACATTGATATTTAATAAGGTTGAAACTAATCATGAAGTGGGTTCCCACATGGCTTGTGAAATTGAAAAGATGAGCGTATTTAAATGGCCATGTGACATACCATATTGTTCTAGAAACACATGGTATGCATGGCCATGCACTCGCACATGTGCGGTGCACCGCACCGCACGCGCGCCAGCGTCGGCGACGTAAAGGCGCATTTAGGCGACGGTGGCGTAAAGGCGCTATTCGCGCTTTTAGGCGCACTTGGCACTTTTACACTTTGTACTTTGCAACTTTGCACTTTCGCTTATAGGCGCACTTGGGACTTTGCACTTTGCACTTTTCCACTTTGCACTTTGCACTTTTGCACTTTTGCACCTTGCATCTTTGCACCATGCACCTTGCACCTTGCACTTTTACGCTTTGCACATTGTACTTTAATTTGCACCTTTGCCTTTTGCACTTTTGCACTTTGCACTTTGCACTTTGCACTTTGGCCCTTTCCATTTTACACTTTGCACTTCGCACTTCGCACGAGCGCATAGTTGCTAGGTGCCTTCGCCCCGAGCCCAGCCTTAACTTTTTGCGATAAATTCAACCTGTGTGCTGCAGCTTGAATTGAAACAGTTAAATTCGAAATGACAACTGCTATTGGTGCCGCTATTGGTGCCTTTAGGCGCGCTTTGCACTTTGCAAAAGCGATATCAGAGTCGTTGTTTAACGATAGAATCATGTTCTTTGTTGCATACTCATCTTCTAGTCTTTGTTTAGTCCTAGATTCACGGGAATTGAATTGGTGATTGTAGTTGCAGTTTGAGTGTGCAACTCTAATGCAACCTCTCAGAAGATTCAAGTAGCCAAGCAACTTGCCTAGTGTTCGGAATTTTGCAATATTGATTCTTACCATATTAAAGTTTGTACTACAAGGAATAAGTTGCAAAAAGAATCAATCAAATTGATTGATTGGTGTGAGAGATATTAATTCTCAAACATTGGCATTTAATAGGGTTGACACTAATCATTATGTGGGTTCCCACATGGCTTGGGAAATGGAAAAGTTAAGGGTAATTAAATGGCCATGTGACGTACCGTATTGTTCTAGAAACACATGGTATGCATGGCCAAGCACTAGCACATCTGTGGTGCAACGCACCGCACGCTAGCCCGCGCAGGCGACGTAAAGGCGCTTTTAGTGGACGGAGGCGTGAAGGCACTATTGGCGCTTTTAGGCACACTTGGCACTAAGCACTTTTGCACTTTTCGCCTTTACACTTTGCCCTTTGCGTTTTGCACTTTTGCTCTTTGCACTTTCGCTTTTAGGCGCACTTGGCACTTTGCACTTTGCACTTTTGCACTTTTTTGCACTTTGCACTTTTGCACTTTGCACTTTGCACTTTGCACTTTGAACTTTGCACTTTTGCACTTTTGCACCTTTGCACCTTTGCACTTTGCACTTTGCACTTTTGCACTTTTGGACTTTGCACTTTGCACCTTGCACTATGCACTTTGCACTTTCAACCTTGCACCTTTGCTTTTTGCACTTTTCCACTTTGCACTTTGCACATTGCACTTCACACTTCGCACTTCGCACGTGCGTATCGTCACTAGGAGCCCTCGCCCTGAGCCCGCCTTAACTTTTTATGACGAATTCTGCCTATGAGCTGCAGCTTGATCTGAAACAGTTAAATTCAAAATGGCAACTTCAATTGGTGCCGCTATTGGGGCTCTTAAGCGCACTTTGCACTTTGCAATATCCATATCTGAGTCGTTGTTTAACGATAGATTGATGTTCTTTGTTGCATACTCATCTTCTAGTCTTTGTTTAGTCCTAGATTCACGGGAATTGAATTGATGATTGTAGTTGCAGTTTGAGGGTGCAACTCTAATGCAACCTCTCAGAAGATTCAGAAGCTATGCAACATGCCAAGTGTTGGGAATTTTTGATATTGATTTGTACCTTATTTAAGTTTTTACTACATGGAATAAGTTGCAAAAAGAATCAATCAAATTGATTGATTGGTTTGAGAGATATTAATTCTCAGACATTGATATTTAATAAGGTTGAAACTAATCATGAAGTGGGTTCCCACATGGATTGTGAAATGGAAAAGATGAGCGTATTTAAATGGCCATGTGACATACCATATTGTTCTAGAAACACATGGTATGCATGGCCATGCACTCGTACATGTGCGGAGCACCGCACCGCACGCGCGCCAGCGTCGGCGACGTAAAGGCTCATTTAGGCGACGGTGGCATAAAGGCGCTATTCGCGCTTTTAGGCGCACTTGGCACTTTTACACTTTGTACTTTGCAACTTTGCACTTTCACTTTTAGGCGCACTTGGTACTTTGCACTTTTGCTCTTTGCACTTTTGCACTTTTGCACCTTGCACCTTTGCACCATGCACCATGCACCTTGCACTTTTACACTTTGCACTTTAATTTGCACCTTTGCCTTTTGCACTTTTGCACTTTGCACTTTGCACTTTTGCCCTTTCCGTTTTACACTTTGCACTTCGCACTTTGCACGTGCGCATCGTTGCTAGGTGCCCTCGCCCCGAGCCCAGCCTTAACTATTTGCGATAAATTCAGCCTGTGAGCTGCAGCTTGTATTGAAACAGTTAAATTCGAAATGACAACTGCTATTGGTGCCTTTAGGCGCGCTTTGCACTTTGCAAAAGCGATATCAGAGTCGTTGTTTATCGATAGATTCATGTTCTTTGTTGCATACTCATCTTCTAGTCTTTGTTTAGTCCTAGATTCAGGGGAATTGAATTGGTGATTGTAGTTGCAGTTTGAGTGTGCAACTCTTATGTAACCTCTCAGAAGATTCAAGAAGCTAAGCAACTTGCCTAGTGTTGGGAATTTTTCAATATTGATTCTTACATATTAAAGTTTGTACTACAAGGAATAAGTTGCAAAAACAATCAATCAAGTTGATTGATTGGTTTGAGAGATATTAATTCTCAAACATTGGCATTTAATAAGGTTGAAACTAATCATGAAGTGGGTTCCCACATGGATTGTGAAATGGAAAAGTTAAGGGTATTTAAATGGCCATGTGACATACCGTATTGTTCTAGAAACACAGGGTATGCCTGGCCATGCACTCGCACATCGGTGGTGCAACGCACCGCACACGAGCTCGCGCCGGCGACGTAAAGGCGCTTTTAGTCGACGAAGGCGTGAAGGCACTATTAGCGGTTTTAGGCGCACTTGGCACTTTGCACTTTTGCACTTTGCACTTTGCACCTTTGCGTTTTGCACGTTTGCTCTTTGCACTTTCGCTTTTAGGCGCACTTGGCACTTTGGACTTTGCACTTTTGCACTTTGCACCTTTGCACCTTTGCACTTTGCACTTTTGCACTTTGCACCTTTGCACTTTGCACTTTGAACTTTGCACTTTTGCACCATTGCACCTTTGCACTTTGCACTTTGCACTTTACACTTTGCACTTTGCACTTTTGCACTTTCGGACATCGCACTTTGCACTTTGTACTTTGCACTTTGCTCTTTCCACCTTGCACCTTTGCTTTTTGCACTTTTGCACTTTGCACTTTGCACATTGCACTTCCACACTTCGCACTTCGCACGTGCGCATCGTCACTAGGAGCCCTCGCCCCGAGCCCAACCTTAACTTTTTACGACAAATTCTGCCTATGAGCTGCAGCTTGATCTGAAACAGTTAAATTCAAAATGGCAACTTCAATTGGTGCCGCTATTGTTGCTCTTAAGCGCACTTTGCACTTTGCAATATCCATATCAGAGTTGTTGTTTAACGATAGATTGATGTTCTTTGTTGCATACTCATGTTCTAGTCTTTGTTTAGTCCTAGAATCACGGGAATTGAATTGATGATTGTAGTTGCTGTTTGAGGGTGCAACTCTAATGCAACCTCTCAGAAGATTCAGAAGCTATGCATCTTGCCAAGTGTTGGGAATTTTTGATATTGATTTGTACCTTATTAAAGTTTGTACTACATGGAATAAGTTGCAAAAAGAATCAATCGGATTGATTGATTGGTTTGAGAGATATTAATTCTCAGACATTGGCATTTAATAAGGTTGAAACTAATCATGAAGTGGGTTCCCACATGGCTTGAGAAAGTGAAAAGTTGAGCGTATTTTAATGGCCATGTGACATACCATAGTGTTCTAGAAACACATGGTTTGCATGGCCATGCACTCGCACATGTGCGGTGCACCGCACCGCACGCGCGCCAGCGTCATCGAAGTTAAGGCGCATTTAGGCGACGGTGGCATAAAGGCGCTGTTGGCGCTTCTAGGCGCACTTGGCACTTTGTACTTTGCAACTTTGCACTTTGCACTTTCGCCTTTAGGCGCACTTGGTACTTTGCACTTTGCACTTTTGCACTTTGCACTTTTGCACTTTTGCACCTTGCACCTTTGCACCTTGCACCTTGCACCTTTGCACCATGCACCTTACACCTTGCACTTTGCACTTTTACACTTTGCACTTTGCACTTTGCACTTTTGAACTTTTTCTCCTTGCACCTTTGCACTTTTCACTTTGCACATTTGCTTTTGGCACTTTTGCACTTTGCACTTTGCACTTTGCACCTTTGCTTTTTGCACTTTTGCACTTTGCACTTTGCACTTTGCACTTTGCACTTTTGCACTTTTGCACCTTGCACCTATGCACCAAGCACCTTGCACGTTGCACTTTGAACTTTTACACTTTGCACTTTAATTTGCACCTTTGCTTTTTGCACTTTGCACTTTCCATTTTGCACTTTGCACTTTGCACTTCGCACTTCGCACTTCATACGTGCGCATCGTTGCTAGGCGCCCTCGCCCCGAGCCCAGCCTTAACTTTTTGCGACAAATTCAGCCTGTGAGCTGCAGCTTGAACTGAAACAGTTAAATTTGAAATGACAACTGCAATTGGTGCCGCTATTGGTACCTTTAGGCGCACTTTGCAACAGCGATATCAGAGTCGTTGTTTAACGATAGATTCATGTTCTTTGTTGCATACTCATCTTCTAGTCTTTGTTTAGTCCAAGATTCACGGGAATTGAATTGATGATTGTAGTTGCAGCTTGAGTGTGCAACTCTAATGCAACCTCTCAGAAGATTCAAGAAGCTAAGCCACTTGCCTAGTGTTGGGAATTTTGCAATATTGATTTTTACTGTATTAAAGTTTGTACTACAAGGAATAAGTTGCAAAAACAATCAATCAAATTGATTGATTGGTTTGGGAGATATTAATTCTCAAACATTGGCATTTAATAAGGTTGAAACTAATCATGAAGTGGGTTCCCACATGGCTTGGGAAATAGAAAAGTTAAGGGTATTTAAATGGCCATGTGACATACCACATTGTTCTAGAAACACATGGTATGCATGGCCATACACTCGCACATCTGTGGTGCAACGCACCGCACGCGCGCTTGTGCCTGGGACGTAAAGGCGCTTTTAGTCGACGGAGGCGTGAAGGCACTATTGGCGCTTTTAGGCACACTTGGCACTTTCGCACTTTGCACTTTTCACCTTTGCACCTTTGCGTTTTGCACTTTTGCTCTTTGCACTTTCGCTTTTAGGCGCACTTGGCACTTTGCACTTTTGCACTTTGCACTTTGCACCTTTGCACCTTTGCACTTTGCACTTTTGCACTTTTGCACTTTGCACCTTTGCACTTTGCACTTTGCACTTTGAGCTTTGCACTTTTGCACCTTTGCACCTTTGCACTTTGCACGTTGCACTTTTGCACTTTTGGACTTTGCACTTTGCACTTTACACTTTGCACTTACCACCTTGCACCTTTGCTTTTTGCACTTTGCACTTTGCACTTCACACTTCGCACTTCGCACGTGCGCATCGTCACTATGAGACCTCGCCCCGAGCCCAGCCTTAACTTTTTAAGACAAATTCTGCCTTTGAGCTGCAGCTTGATCTGAAACAGTTAAATTCAAAATGGCAACTTCAATTGGTGCCGCTATTGGTGCTCTTAAGCGCACTTTGCAATAGCTATATCAGAATCGTTGTTTAACGATAGATTGATGTTCTTTGTTGCATACTCATCTTCTAGACTCTGTTTAGTCTTAGATTCACGGGAATTGAATTGATGATTGTAGTTGCAGTTTGAGGGTGCAACTCTAATGCAACCTCTCAGAAGATTCAGAAGCTATGCAACTTGCCAAGTGTTGGGAATTTTCGATATTGATTTGTACCTTATTAAAGTTTGTACTACATGGAATAAGTTGCAAAAAGAATCAATCAAATTGATTGATTGGTTTGAGAGAAATTAATTCTCAGACATTGGCATTTAATAAGGTTGAAACTAATCACGAAGTGGGTTCCCACATGGCTTGGGAAATGGAAAAGTTGAGCATATTTAAATGGCCATGTGACATACCATATTGTTCTAAAAACACATGGTATGCATGGCCATGCACTCGCACATGTGCGGTGCACCGCACGCGTGCCAGCATCGGCGACGTAAAGGCGCATTTAGGCGACGGCGGCGTGAAGGCGCTTTTAGGCGCACTTGGCAATTTTGCACTTTGTACTTTGCAACTTTGCACTTTCGCCTTTAGGCGCTCTTGGTACTTTGCACTTTGCACTTTTGCACTTTTGCACCTTGCACCTTTGCACCATGCACCTTGCACCTTTGCACAATGCACCTTACACCTTGCACTTTGCACTTTTACACTTTGCAGTTTTGCACTTTTGCTCCTTGCACCTTTGCACTTTGCACCTTTGCTTTTTTGCACTTTTGCACTTTGCACTTTGCACTTTTGCACTTCGCAGTTCGCACTTTGCACCTGCGCATCGTCACTAAGAGCCCTCACCCCGAGCCCAGCCTTAACTTTTTGCGACAAATTCAATCTGTGAGCTGTAGCTTGATCTGAAACAGTTAAATTCGAAATGGCAACTATAATTGGTGCCGCTAATGGCGCTTTTAGGCGCACTTTGCACTTTGCAAAAGCCATTTATGAGAGTCGTTGTTTAACGATAGGTTCATGTTCTTTGTTGCATACTCATCTTCTAGTCTTTGTTTAGTCCTAGATTCACGGGAATTGAATTGATGATTGTAGTTGCAGTTTGAGGGTGCAACTCTAATGCAACCTCTATGAAGATTCAGAAGCTATGCAACTTGAGTTTTGCACGTTTGCTCTTTGTACTTTCGCTTTTAGGCACACCTGGCACTTTGCACTTTGCACCTTTGCGCTTTGCACTTTGCACTTTGCAATTTTGCACTTTTGCACTTTTGCACTTTGCACTTTTGCACTTTGCACTTTGCACTTTGCACTTTGCACATTGCACTTTTGGACTTTGCACTTTGCACTTTGCATTTTCCACTTTGCACCTTTGCTTTTTGCACTTTTGCACTTTGCACTTTGCACGTTGCACTTCACACTTCGCACTTCGCACGTGCGAATCGTCACTAGGAGACCTTGCCCCGAGCCCAGCCTTAACTTTTTGCTACAAATTCAGCCTTTTAGCTGCAGCTTGAACTGAAACAGTTAAAATCAAAATTACAACTGCAATTGGTGCTGCTATTGGCACATTTAGGTGCATTTTTGCACTTTGCAATAGCCATAGCAGAGTCGTTGTTTAACGATTGATTGATGTTCTTTGTTGCATACTCATCTTCTAGTCTTTGTTTTGTCCTAGATTCACGGGAATTGAATTGATGATTGTAGTTGCAGTTTGAGGGTGTAACTCTAATGCAACCTCTCAGAAGATTCTGAAGCTATGCAACTTGCCAAGTGTTGGGAATGTTGAGAGATATTAATTCTCAAACATTATCATTTAATAAGGTTGAAACTAATCATGAAGTGGGTTCCCACATGGCTTGGGAAATGGAAAAGTTAAGGGTATTTAAATGGCCATGTGACATACCGTACTGTTCTAGAAACACATGGTATGCATAGCCATGCACTCGCACATGTGTGGTGCAACGCATCGCACGCGAGCCCGCGCCGGCTACGTAAAGGCGCTTTTAGTCGACGGAGGCGTGAAGGCACTATTGGCGCTTTTAGGCACACTTGGCACTTTGCACTTTTGCACTTTGCATCTTTGCACTTTGCACCTTTGCGTTTTGCACTTTTTGCACTTCGCACTGTCGCTTTTAGGCGCACTTGGCACTTTGCACTTTTGCACTTTTGCACTTTGCACCTTTGCACTTTGCACTATGCACTTTTGCACTTTTGCACCTGTGCACTTTGCACTTTGAACTTTGCACTTTTGCACTTTTGCACTTTTGCACTTTTGCACTTTGCACTTTGCACTTTTGGACTTTGCACTTTTCACTTTGCACCTTTGCTTTTTGCACTTTTGCACTTTGCACATTGCACTTCACACTTCGCACTTCGCACGTCGTCACTAGGAGCCCTCGCCCCGAGCCTAGCCTTAACTTTTTACGACAAATTCTGCCTATGACCTGCAGCCTGATCTGAAACGGTTAAATTCAAAATGGCAACTTCAACTGGTGCCGCTATTGGTGATTTTAGGCACACTTTGCACTTTAATTTGCACATTTTCTTTTTGCACTTTGCACTTTGCACTTTTGCACTTTGCACTTTCCACTTTGCACTTTGCACTTTGTACGTGCGCACCGTTGCTAGGCGCCCTCGCCCTGAGCCTAGCCTTAACTTTTTGCGACAAATTCAGCCTGTGAGCTGCAGCTTGAACTGAAACAGTTAAATTCGAAATGACAACTGCAATTGGTGCCGCTATTGGTACTTTTAGGTGTACTTTGCACTTTGCAACATCGATATCAGAGTCGTTGTTTTACGATAGATTCATGTTCTTTGTTGCATACTCATCTTCTAGTCTTTGTTTAGTCCTAGATTCACGAGAATTGAATTGATGTTGTAGTTGCAGTTTGAGTGTGCAACTCTAATGCAACCTCTCAGAAGATTCAAGAAGCTAAGAAACTTGCCTAGTGTTGGGGATTTTGCAATATTGATTCTTACCATATTAAAGTTTGTACTACAAGGAATAAGTTGCAAAAAGAATCAGTCAAATTGATTGATTGGTTTGAGAGATATTAATTCTCAAACATTGACATTTAATAAGGTTGAAACTAATCATGAAGTGGGTTCCCACATGGCTTGGGAAATGGAAAAGTTAAGGGTATTTAAATGGCCATGTGACAAACCGTATTGTTCTAGAAACACATGGTATGCATGGCCATGCACTTGCACATGTGTGGTGCAACACACCGCACGCGAGCCCGCGCTGGCGACGTAAAGGCGCTTTTATTCAACGGAGGCGTGAAGGCACTATTGGCGCTTTTTGGCACACTTGGCACTTTTGCACTTTGCACCTTTGCACCTTTGCACTTTGCACCTTTGCGTTTTGCACTTTTGCTCTTTGCACTTTCGCTTTTAGGCGCACTTTGCACTTTGCACTTTGCACTTTTGCACTTTCGCACTTTGCACCTTTGTTTGCACCTTTGCATTTTGCACTTTGAACTTTGCACTTTTGCACTTTTGCACTTTTGCACTTTGCACCTTTGCACTTTGCACGTTGCACTTTTGAACTTTTGGACTTTGAACTTTGCACTTTCCACTCTGCACCTTTGCCTTTTGCACTTTTGCACTTTGTACTTTGCACATTGCACTTCATACTTCGCACTTCGCATGTGTGCATCGCCACTAGGAGCCCTCGCCCCTAGCCCAGCCTTAACTTTTTACGACAAATTCTGCTTATGAGCTGCAGCTTGATCTGAAACAGTTAAATTCAAAATGGCAACTTCAATTGGTGCCGCTATTGGTGCTTTTAGGCACACTTTGCAATAGCCATAGCAGAGTCGTTGTTTAACGATTGATTGATGTTCTTTGTTGCATACTCATCTTCTAGTCTTTGTTTAGTCCTAGATTCACGGGAATTGAATTGATGATTGTAGTTGCAGTTTGTGGGTGCAACTCTAATGCAACCTCTTAGAAGATTCAAGAAGCTAAGCAACTTGCCAATTGTTTGGAATTTTCCAATATTGATTCTTACCCTATTAAAGTTTGTACTATAAGGAATAAGTTGCAAAAAGAATCAATCAAATTGATTGATTGGTTTGAGAGATATTAATTCTCAAACATTGGCATTTAATAAGGTTGAGACTAATCATGAAGTGGGTTCTCACATGGCTTGAAAAATGGAAAAGTTGAGCGTATTTAAATGGCCATATGACATACCATTTTGTTCTAGAAACACATGGTATGCAAGGCCATGCACTCGCACATGTGCGGTGGACCGCTCCGCACCCGCACCCGCATCGGCGACGTAAAGGCGCTTTTAGGCGACGGCGGCGTAAAGGCACTATTGGCGCTTTTAGGCGCACTTGGCACTTTGCACTTTGCACTTTCGCTTTTAGTCGCACTTGGCACTTTCACTTTTGCACTTTGCACTTTGCAATTTGCACCTTTGCACCTTGCACTTTGCACTTTTGCACTTTGCACTTTGCACTTTTGCACTTTTGCACTTTGCGCTTTGCACTTTTGCACTTTGCGCTTTGCACTTTGCACACTTTGCACTTTGCACTTTTCACTTTCCACTTTTGCACTTTGAACGTTTGCTTTTTGTAGTTTTGCACTTTGCGCTTTTATCACTTTTGCACTTTTGCACTTTGCACTTTCCACATTGCACTTCGCACTTCGCACGTGCGCAACCTCACTAAGAGCCCTCGCCTCGAGCCCAGCCTTACCTTTTTGTGACAACTTCAGCCTGTGAGCTGCAGCTTGAACTGAAACAGATAAATTCAAAATTACAATTGCAATTCGTGCCGCTATTGGCACTTTTTGGCGCACTTTGCACTTTGCAATAGCCATATCAGAGTCGTTGTTTAACGATAGATTCATGTTCTTTGTTGCATACTCATCTTCTAGTCTTTGTTTCGCCCTAGATTCACGGGAATTGAATTGATGATTGTAGTTGTAGTTTGAGGGTGCAACTCTAATGCAACCTCTTAGAAGATTCAAGAAGCTAAGCAACTTGCCAAGTGTTGGGAATTTTCCAATATTGATTCTTACCTTAAAAAAGTTTGTACCACAAGGAATAAGTTGCAAAAAGAATCAATCAAATTGATTGATTAGTTTGAGAGATATTAATTCTCAAACATTGGCATTTAATAAGGTTGAAACTAATCATGAATTGGGTTCCCACTTGGCTTGGGAAATGGAAAAGTTAAGGGTATTTAAATGGCCATGTGACATACCGTATTATTCTAGAAACACATGGTATGCATGGCCATGCACTCGCACATGTGCGGTGCACCGCACCGCACGCGCGCCCACGCCGGCGACATAAAGCCGCTTTTACGCGACGGCGGCGTACAGGCGCTATTATCGCTTTTAGGCACACTCGGCACTTGGCACTTTGCACTTTTGCACCTTGCACCTTTGCACTTTTGAACTTTTGCACTTTGCACTTTGCACTTTGCACCTTTGCTTTTTGCACTTTTGCACTTTGAACTTTGCACATTTGCACTTTGCACATCGCACTTCGCACGTGCGCATCGTCGCTAGGAGCCCTCGTCCCGAGCCCAGCCTTAACTTCTTGCTACAAATTCAGCCTGTGAGCTGCTGCTTGAACTAAAACTGTTAAATTTGAAATGACAATTGGTGCCGCTATTGGCGCTTTTAGGCAAATTTTGCACTTCGCACTTCGCACGTGCGCATCGTCATTAGGAGGCCTCGCCCCGAGCCGAGCCTTAACTTTTTGCGACAAATTCAGCCTGTGAGCTGCAACTTGAACTGAAACAGTTAAATTCGAAATGGCAACTACAATTGGTGCCGCTATTGGCGCTTTTAGGTGCAGTTTGCACTTTGCACTTTGCGCTTCGCACATGCGCATCGTCGCTAGGAGCCCTTGCCCCGAGCCCAGCCTTAACTTTTTGTGACAAAGTTAGCTTGTGAGCTGCAGCTTGAATTGAGACCGTTAAATTCGAAATGGCAACTGCAATTGGTGCCTTTTAGTTCAAATGTTTCACCTCTATACTGTGTCTACAGATTATGACTGTTAAGTGACATCTGCAGAATCACTTAACTGCCACAATTGTTTGTACCTATTCTAGGCTCCCTTTGGTGTCTATAAATAGGGCTGATGGTCAGATCATTTCCACACTTCGAATTCTCTTTTGCTCTCATTCTCAGATTTCTATCTGTTGATTGCAATCTGCTGTGATGAACAGAGTTTCGTCTGTTTTATCTTAGAAGGCAGATTTGCTGCTACCCTACGCAGATTATAAGGGAGCAAATACTGTCTTAGGAAAGAGTGCAACGCATTCAACTCAGGCATTTTTCAGTCCAATTTTCTTCACACTGCCTTATATTTTTTCCAACACCAAGTTGCCTGTTTAATTGGTCGTTGTTTAATACAGGCCATATTTATGGATTTCTGTGAAAAGAATCGCACGTGAAGTAGTTTTTGTAGTTTGATATAGCAAGAACGATGCTAGATTATAACTTATCATAATGCGCAAAAATGAGATTAAGCACAATATTTCTTCAAATATGAGGGTGCAATATATTATTCATTGTGGATGTATATATATATATATATATATATATATATGAAAGTCGAAACTGAGAGAAAGTGTCCACGTCACCGCTTACGTGGACACCCTCTCCTTTGGACACGTGGATAAGAAATTTTAATTTCATATATTTTGTTTTCCCTTTTTTTCACATGTTTCTCTCACCTATTCAACTAATTTGAATTTGAATTTAAATTCCTTTTTTGTTGCAAAATCAAAATCAAGAAAGAAGAGCTTTTAAAAATAAAAAACCAGACTGTTAGGAAAAAATCAACTTTCAGCGACACTTTCCAACTTCATCATCCTCGAGAACCCTGATCCACCATTCCTATACACACATCACTTCACTCGGCCAATTCGCTACACCCACAAACACACATTGCACAAACTCAATTTACACACCATACACTGCGCGTGCGCAGTCATGGCCACACACACCGCATACTAAACAAACTAGGACACACATCGAAACACACACACTCTGAAATGCACACACTACATACATTAAGCATTCCAATTACACCTAATCATGATCCAAAAGTTCCAAGAATTTAACTAAAATTGCTGGTACTTGACTTACGAATTTTTTTCAAGATTTTCCACCCAATTTCCTCCTCTTTTCCCCTTAATTATTACCCTCTTTCCCTTTTTATACCCCAAAACTCTAACTCAGCACTCCACCACCTCCCTCAAACTCGAATGAAAGTACATGCAAATCCCACTAATCTGAAAACGGGGAGTAATGTGGCTGCTTTTGGCAGCCACACATGCATGCAAAATTATTTTTTTTTACGCGCTAGTTTCGATTATTCTTCTGTCACACCTCACACACTAATTCTACAAATTACAATTATTATAAGTCGTCGCTAAACGTCGCAACTAATATTGTTCACAACAATCATCACTAAAGGTTCCAAATAATATCACATACAACACCGTCGCTAAACTAATAGCTAACTAGCTAGAATGTACAATAAAACCAACCCTAGGTATCGGGGTATTACACTATCTTTCCCTTAAAGAAATTCCATGCTTGAAATTTGGTGTTCCTTTAGCTGCCCGATGTTACATGTCCATCAACATACACCTCAAATATCAATATTCTTAAATCGCAAGCTTTTCTATGCTAAAAATAATGTTCTCGTGTTTACGGTCACTAAAATAATGTAAAGCGATTTCTATGCTTCACCCTAATCTCCATTTACACCATTAATCGCTGCTAAACACTAAATTCTCACCAAATACACAATGGTTGCTAAGAGTCCAAGTGAATTGTCACAATTAACCGTAAGCCCAACTTGAGACCTGCTTATTACAATGGCGTTGCTTACATGTGAAATGAATGAATGTATTCTATTTTGAATTTGTTGGTTCGCTTCAATCGAATACGAATAAATCGTAATTCAAACCATCGACATACAACCTCAACACCTAACATTAACTCTATCAAAATATACTTGAAAGTCAAACATATTGATAGCGATTAAATATAGCCGACCCGGACTTTGCCCGGGTTACCAAATTAGGATCTCTATCTATATCATATAATAAATACATAGTAGAAAAATTTGAGATTCTGAGAAAATTTAGAACCGCAAATTTGAGGTGGACATGACAACTTTTTCAAAAAGTGCAATACTACGAAAACGGATGAGTAACGAATTATATTGACAACCTAATAATAGATTTCCTTATAACAGCAAAAAAGACAAACCCTTACCTTAAACAATGAAGAAACCACTTAAACAATTTCTCCAAATCAGTCCCAATGATCCATCTTCCATAACCACAGCTAAACTTCTTCTCTCACTCTCTATCTATCTATTGATTGATGAAAGTCAAATATGACTTGAAATAATTTCAGAAGAGATCGAATGGTTGTATATAGAATTTTCTAGGAAGTAAGAGGTGAAATTAAACATGAGGTGGCAAGACAAGGTTGTGCCACCTAGCAAACACGAGAAGGCTAAGCAAAGCAGGATGAGGCTCGAAGTATAACATGTCACAATGATACGTTGACACATAATAAGCACGACAATAATAGACAGCACGAGGTGTCGATCAATTAAGTAATTAATATTTACTCCTCATTAAGCACAAGGTGTCACGATAGCATGATGATACCTAACAAACACGGCAATGCAAATTCCAATTGTCCCTAAAAATCATCTCCATTTTTCTCTTAACTAACCAGTAATTATTTTGGACACCTCTAAAATTTTGAGGCGTTACAAACTTTGGGTAATTCATGCTTTATCCTATTTGCATACACTTTAAGAGGAAAATTGTAACTCTTTACTAGATTCCTTTAACAAAAACAAAAAGAATTACAAAAATTAGCATATGATGGTGATTTTATTCCTTCATGTTATTCCTAGATATAAGATTGTTTTAATCTAGCGATTAGAATAATGATGCTAGAGTATTAAGTTAAAAGGTAATAAATCTACGGTTATATGTTAGTACGAGATTGTGCTCATATTTTGTAATGAAATGTCAAAAGTATTACTTATGGAAAAGCATCCTACGTTTATAAGACATTTTTTTTTCTCAATAGTAACATTCACATTAGATTTGTAAGTAAAAATATGCACAGTATCATGCATATTAATTTTGTTACTAAAATATACCGTTGTTAACAGAAGTTTTTGAACAGATATATCCAAGATATGATCTTATACTTTAATTTATATATTTACTAGAAATTAACAATAGTTGTGACCTATCTATAAATAATTTGTTTTAAAAAATATTTCAGAAAGTTAGAGAAAGTCCTTGTACAGGTCCCTTAGCCAGTACAATCAAAACCTTCTTCCTTAGCCTTAACTTCAAAACCCAAATAATTGGTGCTCAAAGTTCAGCAATAGATGCTTTGACAACTTGGAATAAGATAAGCATTTTCGAGTTTTTGTTTAATAGTATAGTTTTTGTTGTTATCCCTTACGACTATGTTGCAAAAGAGCAATTTTCCATAAACCACTTTTTTTTATTCTGTCTATAAAGTCGCGGAACATCTGCGCAAAGACAAAGCCTCACGTTCAGATCATCCTCGTAGAGCCTAAGGCCTCATCATATATAAAGTACGGTGGAAGAGCCTTTATAATTGTACACTCAAAGAGAGGTACAAATTTACTGCAGTGTAGAGAGATCTCCAACACTTAGGAAAATCCATTGATGGCTTCCTCAGGTACTTCATCAGTTGAGAAGTACCCATATCCATCGCATATCAATGTAGGGGAATACGTTCCCTACAAGCTGTCTCAAACAAACTATTTCACGTGGAGCAACTTCATTGCTAGCTTGATAAAGGATCAAGGCTTGATGGGATTCATTAATGGCACAATTGCAGTACCACCCAAGAAGATCACCGTCCCAGATGATAGTTCTCCCACCGGCACAAAGGAGGTGGCGAATGAGGATTACATTAAATGGCAAAAAACAGACCTGTTGTTGCTTAGATGGATCTTAGGGACGCTCAACGAAGATATTCTTGTGCATGTTCAGTTCCTCAAAACTGCTAAAGAAGTATGGGCAGGGCTAGAAAGAGTTCTCCGAAGTCAAGATCCTCCTGATTTCGTTGGCCTTGGTAAGAAACCCTACACAAGATCTTCTTATGCTGTTTGCGCATTTCAATTGCATATACATTTGTATAGATAAACAAGGACAATGTTTGTGTACTCTATTGATGTTAGATTGACCATTGCAGTCGAGATACAGCTGTTCCTATAGCCTCTCAGGAGCTGTTCAAAATTTTAGATGTGGTTTGTGATGATAATTAAGTCTTGTGCCCATCCTATTTCTAGTTTGAAATCTCAGTCATTTAATCCCCCTAATGCACCGCCTTCAAGGTGAGTATTTATGAAAAGATATCTCGTTTATTCACTTTGATTATGTATACATATTGTTAGAAAGGGATGCGTCACCCGTTTTTTTTTCTCTTTACTCTCATTCCCCAACTTTATTGATTGTTGTCATCTGTATTGGCGCATGTATGTTTGGTACAATGATGTACCTTCTTTAATTTTTTCCTCTGCATTTCAATGACAGTCGTAGACATGGGAGAAGGGAAAAACATAAGCCAGTACCTGCCGCTGCATAAAGCTGCACTTGCAGGTGACTGGGAGGCGGCAAGTACTAAAATAGAAAAGGAACCAGATGCAGTCAGGGCTATCGTAACAGGATTCGAAGAGACTGCACTCATTATAGCAGTTCGGTCAAAAAAGAGAAACGCTTTTGTGAAGAAACTGCTGGAGAAGATGTTGTTGCCGGACGTGGCTTTAGCTGATAAAACTGGCTCAACGGCCCTCCACATAGCTGCAGTAGCTGGTAACATTGAGGCAGCGGAGATGTTGGTTGGGAAAGATCCGAAACTGCCTAATGTCGGGGACATCCATAAAGAACTACCAATTCATAGAGCTGCTGCATACGGCCGAAGGGAAATGGTAGACTACTTGTTCCGTGTCACTAAGGAAGAGCAAAAACCTTTCGAGGGTGAATCAGGAGAGCAGAAACCTTTCGAGGGTGAATCAGGAGAGCAAAAACCTTTCGAGGGTGAATCAGGAAAGCAAAAACCTTTCGAGGGTGAATCAGGTGGTAAACTTCTCCGTGCTCTAATTTGGAGTGGACTCTACGGTGAGTACTTGATTCACAATTTTCAAATTCTATTCAGAGTTTTTCTTGAGAAAAATGTTGACAACTTCTGTAGCTGTACGTTAAGCAAAACTAGTTCTTACTGATATTGCGTTTTTTCTGGTTACAACTACAGATGTTGCTCTATCCTTGCTTCAGCGGAACCCAAAGTTGGCATGGGAAGATCCATCTCCTTTGTGTTCGATTGCTCCAAAGCTATCTGCATTCCCAAGTGGAATACACTTCAGCCCCTGGCAAAAACTAATCTACTCCTGTTAGTGGAGAGCCAAATAGCATACATGTGCTCGCACAAACAAACAAACGATTATCAAGTTTTACCTACTTTTTACATGCTCAATGATCAATGATGTGCGTACACGTTTTACTAACTTCATGATCCTGTGACTTAGGTGTTCCAATAAAGTTGGGAAACTTCGAAAACCATCCAGGGAGAGGAGACATTGAGAATCACAAGAACACAAAATCTGGTTTGTTACATTCATTGGTTTCCTCTAGTCTTTAAGCTAGTATTCTTTCGTTACAATGACGATACTTGATGCTCGTACCTCCTACATTAAACCCAATCAGTTTATTGCCTAGATTAGTTGTGGGCGTATATTCTCATTGGCCAAAATCTGGTCCCATGCATACTGCTCTGCCGATAAACCAGTACTTCGGAGAGAAGCATTGCTTAATTAACATGGCTCAAAGAAACCTATGAATCACTACTAAAGGTATCAGTTGATGCAATCATGGTATATATGGTTAGGATTCTTACGTGTTTGGGTTTTGTTATGCAGTGAGCAAAGAGGTTCGTGCATTGTTTTGGAAAGTCGCTGAAGTGATAGGTACAAATTTGGCTAATTTGTCTCAACAGAGAGCTGCACATAGAACTTGCATTTGCAGCTTGTAGTATCCTGAAATTTCATGGAATTGCAGTGCCGCAAATAAACCACATCAAAGAGACAAAACTGAAACATACACAAGCAGTTCAACTTGTCAAACGCCTTTGCATGGAAACTGTGAATCTGGAACACTCGAAAGCTTTCTCACTGCTTCAAACGCCGTTGCAAATAGCCATAAGCGTTGGGATCCGTGAAATTGTTGAAGAGATCTTGGAGTCATTTCCTAGTGCAATTTACCTTCGGAATGCGATGCAACAGACCTTAATACACCTCGCAATTCTCAACCGTCGTGAGAACGTTTACAATCTCATATATCAGTTTGACGGCGGGGACATATTTATATCACCAATTGACGCAAGTATGAACAACGGTCTGCATTTGACTGGCAAGTTGAAACCCAACAGAAGCTTAATCTCAGAGCCAGTGCTGCTGGTGCAGCTCTACAGATGCAGCGTGAATTGCAATGGTTTAAGGTAATTTCAGTCCTTTCTTTGCGATTCAGTCTGTGTTATGTGGACTACAGGCAAGTTGAATACTTGCCCAATTGCCAGATGCGTTTTATTTTTAAAACCCACGACATGGGACACAATAGAATATTCCTATTAATAGTTACTTTTTAATTATTACTGTATTGTTTTAATTAAAGAACTTAAATCATCTTAAAGGAATAACGGATTAAAAGATATACTGTGGTTTTAGTGTCATATCCTATTAAGATATGTCGGACGGAAATGCATGTCCAAGTGTCGAGCGTCCAACACGAATAATTCACTCATTTTGCACATCCATTACCTAATGAAACGAAGAAAACACCTATTTTGTTTTTGCAATTAGGTACATCCTAGTCAACCTAAATCGGTGAAGGAATTTTCTTCCAACTATTCGAATTTAGTCAACGGGATTTGATCAGCAAATCCCGTAATTGAATTGACTGATGCCGTATTTTGTTAGTTATGCAATGCAACTTGATGTCGTTTATTAATCGGATATATCTAACATCTAGGAACAACTAGACTACGATCATTTGTTAGTTATGCAATGCTCTCTCACCCTCTCCTCCCCCCCCCCCCCTACACCCTCCTTTTTGGTGAAACTCCAAACCTATCTATCAATCTATATCTATATCTATCCATCTTATATATGAAGAGAAAACTTTTTTGGTGTAGCACCTCTCTTTGGTGTTACCAACTATCTTGTGACAAGTGATATTTCAAGAAAAAAATGACATAAAATACAAATCTTAAACGGTAAATAACTATATATAAAGACATGTTTGATTTTTATAATTTAAACTTCATTAAAAAAATATTATTAAAATAAATTATAAAGTAAAAAACTTGATATTACAAAAATATTATATTGCTAACTTTATCTTTGTACTTATCTGATTTTAATACTTTCAAATTCATTAAAAAAATTGTGTTTAAAATTAAAGCTAAGTTTGACATGATGATAATATTTTGCTAACTTATTTTACCACACACACAACTAACTTATTTTTCTACAATTCAAGATTAATTTTATCGAATGTGACATTAAACACTTATACGTAATACTTGATCTTTTTTAACAAATTTAATATTATGAACTTTCTTTTTGGACATGCATTGCATGTGCCACGATGACTCGTTATACATAAAGGAAATATATTCGTTTTGGTGTAACATATCTTTTGGTGTTACACAACTATCTATTTAGAATGGATACAAATAGCATTCTAAGAAATTTTAGTTTTCTTAATTACAAATTCATTAAAAATATAGTAAAACTAAATTATGTGTGGTAGCATACAGTGCCCTGGCGCCGGTATTAGTAACGCAACAATTCTTTTCTCAGTACATCATTCACAACAAAACATGCTCTCGGACACCAAATCACCAAATTTTTGCAGGAAGTTGAGAAATTTACGCCGCCTAGAGATAAGGAACTAGGGAACTGTGAAGCAATGACACCTGCAATGATATTTACTGAGGCACACAAGGAACTGGTGAAAGATGGAGAACAATGGATGAAAGATACAGCTAATTCATGCACAATTGTAGCGGCACTCATTGTGACTGTAGTGTTCGCATCTGCCATTACGGTACCAGGTGGAAACAACGATGACACTGGCCTTCCGATTTTCACTCATAAGCCGGCTTTCGTTGTGTTTGCCATATCAGACGCACTCGCTCTTTTCTCGTCCACCTCTTCTTTGTTAATGTTTCTGTCCATCCTCACATCACGCTACGGGGAAGAAGATTTTCTATATGTTCTACCAAAGAGATTGATTATTGGTCTTCTTACCCTCTTCTTGTCCATTATATCCATGATGATTGCCTTTTCTGCCACCATATATATGTTGTTCGAGTACAAAGGAAGGTGGATTCTTACTCCTGTGGCTGTATTATCCGGTTTACCAGTGACCATATTTATGTGGTTGCAATTCCCCCTCCTTCTGGACTTGATAAAATCCACGTATACTCCGGGTATCTTCGGTAAGCAGAGTGATCGCATTTTGTTTTAGCTGAATCAAAGAGATCTGAGACACTTGCAGGGGCGGCTAATCGTATAAGACTTGGAGATTCCAGCTTTCTACTGTTGAATTATAATTGTGACAAAATACTTAATCTTTTTATTTCTTAGTCACATCTTATTAAGTAACTTAGTCTGGTGTGTTAGTATTCATATGTTACTAGAATCCTTACAAATATGACCTAGTAATTGTATCGATAGTGGGGTAATGATGTGGTTATTGTAATTTCGGGAGTTACTTTTCAATACAATGTACTTCGATCATTTTGGATAAAGTGGAATGATAGTATTCTCTAAAAGATTTTTTTTTTATTTCTACTAGTATTTGTGGTTGTGCGAATTTGAGCGACTCTTTGTCTCCAACAAAGTAGTATCAGAGCACCAGGTTACTGATGCCCAAGTGAGTAACAGAGAGAGACAGAGTGATGGCCAAAGATATGGTTCTATTTTAAATCCTACGATTCCCAAAGACAACTATGAAAAGCAGTGTATTCGCATGGAGGCGATTCTTGGATCGTAAGATGTGTCGGAAGTGGTAGACAAGGGCTTTGCGGAGCCTCAAAGTGAAGTGACATTGAGTGTACTCGAAAGAAGGCCTTACAAGGTCTGGAAAGGAAGACCAAAAGGCTCTTACGTTCATCCATCAAAGCATGGACGATGCGATGTTGCAAAAGATTGCTTGTGCGGCTACTTTCAAAAAAGCTGGGGAGATTCTCCGAACTTCTCGTGATGGAGAAAGTGAAGAAAGATTGTCTCCAATCCTTAAGAAGCGAGTTCGAAACCTTATGCATGAAAGAATCGAGATTAGTTTCGGACTACTTCTCAAGTGTTTTGACTAACTAACTGAAAAAAATAATGACAATTTAAATGAAACTCGAGTGCTATAAAAAATCTCAGTTTAATTAATCATAAATTATATATATATATATATATATATATATATATATATATATATATATATTGCTGCAACCATCAAAAAGTCTAAAGATAAAAGAGGTACGACACAACCCATATTTTACAAGCTATGTTGTCTTCAAGTACAACACACCTAACTTATAAAAAGAAAAGAAAAACACTTGTAGAATAAATGGCATGAACTGCAAAATCTTGAGACGGCTGGAATAATCCATCGAAAGACGTTCATTTTTGTTGTCAAAGTATATAAAAAAATGGAAGACGAGAGAGTTAAAGGACAATGAATGTTGAAGAAGTTCTCGAAGATGCAATCATAATCGACGATGAAGTGACTTGGAAAAGCCCTTGAAAAAAGAAAATTAAAGTAAAAAATGATAGCTTGTTGTGCTTTAGAAATAATTAAGGTTAATAACTTGTTGTTTTCATGGTTATTCCATTTGGTGCGTAATCAGAATACTCTCTTGAACTTTGTCTAATTACTAAATTTATTTCTTGACATAAAAACATACAGTTGAACACAGATTCATATAAGAACCACATGACTGCTAACAAACTTAATGTTTGATTTTCTTATATCTAACGAGAATAGCCATGTGCACCCAACTAGTATTCCAAAGGTATTAAAATTGTATAATACCCGTTACTTAAAAAATTCTTTTATTTTTAAATGAGTTAAAGAGAAGCCCAAATATGAATTGGCAATCTAATCTCAAAAGTATAACTCACTTTTCAAAAATACGTGAATTGTTTCCAAGGCCCAAACACTATGAGGAAAGATTACAAAAATGCCCATATTGACAAAAGTCATAATTTTTTGGGTCAAACTTAACGGATTTAAATATTCGTAGCCTAACACCTACGGAAATTTAACCTAGGACTACATCTCATAACCAACATTGATGGTTATTGTTTGATACACATTTGAGTTCGTGGAGCTTAAGGTGCAAATCTTACGCTCATGAGACGGCCATTAGATGAGTAAATATTGATCACATGGAAGCTTAAAAATGGTCGGCATAAATTCTTCAAAGATCTTTGAAGTCAGATTGCATTGTCTTTATTGTGCATTACTTTCCAACTAGACTAGGAGAAATGATCGTATCGATAACTGTGACTTAAAATTAACATAGGTATCTCTTGCAAGTATAAATGATCTATACATTGAAAAATTAGGGAAAACCATTTCGTTGGGTAATACAGTCGACTAATTAGCACTACGTTCCAGAATTGGAAATACAATCAACTTCATTATTGGAGTTAAAAATTGTAACGACTAGTTTTAGAAATATAGTCGACTACATTAAGCAATAGAACCGACTGCATTGACCGTTTTGGCGCATTTATTACCCTACCAACTTTAAAAAAGCATCATTTATTTCCAAATCTTTATCAACTGAATTTGGGCATTGATTTCATATAATCAACTGATTCTAAGCCCTCATCTCTTACAACTATCAAAGGTCAAAGCATTAACTCAGTCTCCCTTAATCCTCACTCTTTTCACATTAAATTCAATAGAGCATTCATCGTGAGCTTATACTTAAGAGATATATGCATTCATCGTTGTCTATACACTTACCTCTCTTCGTTCTAGAGCTTCAACTTGTACGTATCATCTCTTAGAGTGTTATTCATTTAAACAAAATCTCCTAGAGTGTTATTCATTGTACAGAATTTATCATTTCAAAACGATTGTATCAAAGCTCGGAGTTGTCAAGCTTTGAAACTTTGGGTTTGTCAAAGCTTATTCTTTTGTATGCATAGCATTAAGGAAATGTAAGAGGTTAGGCCTACATCCTAAGGAAGACCATTCTAATGGATTCTAGAGACTTTCAAGGGACTTTTGTGAAATGGTGGACACAAAGTTGAGGGTAATTCGAATCGAAACATCTAAATCTACATTCTCAAGTATATCTAAACCTTTCTCCATTTACATTATTGCTTTATACTTATTGTCAGACTGATTAATTTATATAATCGATATGTTGGCTTTGAGATATGTTGCTTGAAAACCTTAATTGAATACATAACTCTTTTGATTCTAAAATTGCTTGTGATTAAGTGTTAGTTTCCCTAAGTTGTTTTGAAACCCTATTCACCCCCCAACCCCCCGTGTCACTCTATTGGTCCAATATCAATATTGGTTTTAAAGACATTTCATTAAAGCCCCAATCAGAGTAATGGTAGTGAAGAGTATGAAGATGAAGACAAAGAAGATGAGATGAAAATCCGGGTTGAGTATGCTGTAATGATGATGATTGTCATTATTTTGTGAACAGACTGGCTATTGTGTGATAAACTCAAAGTTGTTTGATTTTGTTTAGTTAATGCACATTTATCTACTTGATATTTCAGAGCTATACATATATATATATATATATATATACACACGTGTGTGTGTATGTATGTGTGTGTGTGTGTGTGTGTATATATCTTTGTGTGTGTGTGTGTGTGTGTGTGCACAACTGCATATCTAAGTATAAATGGCGAAAGCGAATATGATGTTAGCCTTACAAGTTGCCTAAGGCCAGTGACCAAAGGTACATTGTTTAGTTTTCATTTTCTTACTTACCTTTTTCTTTTTCCTCTCTTATCTATCCTTCCCTAGTCTTCTCCCTCTCTCTCTCTCCCTCAAACCTTCACCTACCTTTTATCTCCGGCCAACTTCCACAACTAACTTGATGGCCACCGTTTTCATCCTTTAGTCCGGCCTCCACATTCGTACCACCACTATCCCAACCACCATTACCATGCCTCCATTGCCACATGACAATCACCAACACTTGAACTACAACTGCCAGCCTGTCACTATTGCCCTCTGTCATTGTTAAGCACCAGCATATGAACACCACCCTTTCTACTAACCATCAACCACAAATGCACGCCACCTGAATCCTCTCATCATGGGTGAACCCTGTATAGATCCCAATAACATCATCAACATCCCAAATCCACACCGCTATTGATCCACCACCATCACAAAACCCACCACAGGGTCACAATCTACAATAGAAATTAATTACTGTTGACTCTAATTAACACAGCAGATAAGAAACTACATCAGATATAACCATTAGCGCAGATTTGAGCTTTGCGCATGCTGCGATTTGGTGGATTTAGTCCCAAAAATCGATATGATTTGCATGAATTAATGATGAAGATTTTAGAATGGTGCTTAAGTCTGGAATAGGTGGTGGCGGTCATGATTGGTCATGATGAAAGATTGATAGGCGTCCAAGTATAAAGGAAAAATTAGCTAATGACCCCCTGTACTATAGGCGGTGTGCGATTTTCCCCATCTACTTCAAACTTAAGCACTAAACCCTTCCACACATATGGAAATTGGGCATGTTAGACAGAAAACATTAGTTTTAACACCGCGTAGTCAACAAACGCGTTGACTAACCTTTTTTAAAAAAAAGACATATTTGCCCTTCTTCTTCTTCTTCACTCCCTCCATCAGACGCCAAACCCGCCCCGCCCACCTCGTTACTTCCAAATCCGCCGCACACACTCCCCCCTATCAGCCCAGCCCCCTACCCCCTCCTCTCCCCCTTATTCGAACTCTGCACACACTCCCCCGTCAAACATTCTTTCCCCACTTTTGCCTTTTCTTCCTCGATCTCTCTTGTTGGTCAGACTTGCACAAACCAAGAAGCAGACCATCACCGACCACCACCGTCGCCGACCAGCCTCTACACCAGCCACTTCCATTTACCGCCTTCATCACCGTATGTCCTCCATCATCACTGTCATGTGGAATTCCTAATCGAGGGAGACCTTTCGCCGCCCTAAATTTGACCTTCAACCCGTTGCAACCCGATTGTTGGCGACGCTCTCCGTCATCAGCGCCCGCACCATCAACAACCAGCGAGAGCTTGATCTGTTTCTCAAAGATTTCCCCTAAGACTACCCTTCTATGGCCATGCCAAGAGCCAATAACCACCACGGCCTCCGTCGCTGACCGTCCTCTATCATTGTTGTCACCTCCGTCTTTTGTCGGCCTTCATCACCGGTAACCCACCCCTCTACCAACACAAAACAACAGCCACCATACAGAGACCTAGCTCAATCGCCAGCCTCCATCACGGCCATTCTCCATCGCCGATGACACACCACCGCTATTACAGACTAGCCAATTTGAGAAATTCATTCACGATTTTTCTAAATATTTTCGATTCAACAAACTTAAGTCAAAATTAATCTATTCATCAATAAATTTTTTGATTTTAGAAGAGGTGTTGTGATGGGTTTGTGGGATATGGTGGTTGGTTTTTAGGGGAGTTTGTGAGTGTGGGTGTGTTGGGCATGTTTGTGTATATGTGCAGTGGGGTGAGGGGCTGTTGGAGGGGGAACCCTTATGCGTGGTGCGGGGGGGTGCGGTGGTGGGTGGTCGGCAGGCAAGGTGGGAGATATGGGTGGAAAAAGTGAGAAGAGAGATAAATGAGGAGAAGAGAGATAAATGAGTTGAAAGAATGGCATCTAGCTCAAATATGGTAACGACATAAGGGCATTTGGGTCATTTCATGTAATTCATAACGGATCCGTCTAACATGCCCAATTTTCGTAAGTGTGAGGGGGGTTTAGTACTTAAGTTTGGAGTAAGGGGGGAAATCGCACACCGCCTATAGTACAGGGGGTCATTAGCTAATTTCCCCAAGCATAAATTGTTAATTATGTTTAAAATATACAATCAATTTGTTAAGGATACATTTGCATTTTTAAATCTTGCCAACATAGAGATAGAGAGTGAAGGCCAAAGATGGAGAATTAAGGCTGCCAGTGAGGGTCGCTATTAGAGTGTGAGCCAAAAAAAATAAGACTCGGAACCCATTACGGAGGACAAAAAAGATTATAGCTACAAAATCTCTAAACTATGTAGTTTTGCTAACTAGCCTTAGACAACTTGCCTCAGGCTAGCAACATATTAGCTTTCCTATAAGAATAAACATGAGGTATTTAATCACCATCGACAGTCAACCACCACACTGATTGTCGTTGTCTAAACAGAAAGGGGGGAGAGATAGAGGTGGATGGTGGTGCTATTGCGGCTGCGGTGTTGAGTTGTTAACGTGATGCAGTCGACGACGTCATCTATATTAGCAGTCATTTGGAGCTAGATGGGCAACGGTGGAATGATGGGCTCAGTAGTTGTGGCAGTGGTGGTGGTAGCAATGAGGATGAAGACAGATGGGAAGGGGGAGAGAGAGAGAGAGAGAGAAGAGAAGTCAGATTTTTGGAGATAGATGGTTGGTAAGTCGAAACATGATGAATGTCTGGGCAAATCCATGGAAGGAAAGAGGGCTTGCAGGTCGTTCTATGCCTTCGTACTGGTGATCGTGTGTAATAGCCTGTCCTCGATCACAGGAAGCATTTGTAAAATCCAACGATGGCTAAAGCTCGAGCAAACCTGGGAGTTTACAAGGACACCCACCGTTTGAACAATGTCCAGGGCAAGCCATATGTTAACAAGAAAATAAAGCAAGTCAGGGTAATATCCAAACCATTTCTTGCTTTATGTAATACATAATGCCTACAACTAAAATGTGTAGTAGTAAAAAGGAGTGATTTTATGCCTAAAGTGAATATTGGGACAACACTTTACTTATTTATGTTATGAAATGTTGGGATCATTTCTCCCCTTAGCGTTTCTAGCATGCTAAGTAGTCTTCCTAACCGTATAATTGTCTTGACACATGTATTGCATTCTTCGCAGGACGCCTTCAAGTATAATTAACGTGGAGAGTGCTCAAGCATCAATCTCTGAGGATGACATTGAGGAGCTATGGCTCACCACAAGAAGGGACATGCGATTGGTGCTGGCACTCGTGGACCACCTCCATGATCGAGGCTGAGCAGTGGAGGAGATTCATCTACATGCAACACTGCCAGACATAATGTGATTGAGGATATGTGTTGGATTATGAGATGGCTTTGTGACTGAAAGAGGATCGGCTTCGAGGCACGTTGTAAAACGCTCTTCTTAAGTTTATATTTGCCCCCACCTAAAATTGGTGTGCAACGAGTTACAGGCAAATACCCTCCAAGATACAACGAAGCGCACTAGTGAATAGCGTTTGCACACACGATATTCACTCCACAGAAAAGTGTATGAAATACTGGATAATGGGTTTACAACTAAGAAATTCTGCAGAAATTTCATTGTAAAAGATCTGCAGAAAGGAGAAGAGAGTACACTACAAGAAAACAGGGTTTTAGCGACGGAGTAATCCGTCGCTAAAAGCCAAAAATCCGTCGCTAAAATAATTAGCGACGGATTTACCGTCGCTAAATATCCCTCGTATAAAAGCCCGTCACTAATAGTTTAGCGACGGAATTTTTAAATCCGTCGCTAAATATGTCATTTTTACCGACGGATTTATTTTTAATTAGCGACGGATATTCCGTCGCGAATTATATTTTTTAGCGACGGAGTTATATTTTCGAGACAGAATATTCCGTCTCTAAAAAACTATTTAGCGACGGAATATTCCGTCGCTAAATAATTATTCCGTCGCCAAAAGTCAAATTTTTTTTTATTTTTCAATTACCCAGACCTGTAATAAATTTTCAAATCTCAACAACAACGCGCAATAATCAATACAGAAAGAAATATATATAATCAATTATAAAAAATATTTATAATAAAAAACAACAATATATGTACAAGCCGGGAACCGGATATAGCCGGTTAGGAGAGGGGAGAAGAGTACAAGCCGGGCACGGGGGGGGGGGAAGCTAGGAACGGGCACGGGAAGGGGCTCATCAGGGGTTCCCGAGTCCCGGATCTGGATCCTGCTGATCCGGGGCCGGGGCGGCCTGTCCAACAGTGCCCTGCTCCCTGATCATCTGGCACACCACTGTAGCAATGCGCTGGATCTCCTCGTCGTCCAACTGAGGCCGAGGAGCCGGTGTCTGTGGAGGGGCAGCAGGGGGTGAGGACGCTCCTATCACGGCACGAGCAGTCGTGCTAGGCAGGCCGCGTATGCGGCCTTTCGGCCGATTCACGACCTCCGGCGTATCCAGCCATCGCTTCAACCCCCCAGTACTCGCAGCCGTACTAGTGGACGCTGATGGCTGTCCGGACTGCTGCTCGGACCCCCTTAGCTGTTCATACGAGGCCTGCAAAAATAGTGGTTTAACGATATGTTAGGGCATTAATTAACGAAACAGACATTGAGGATAGAAAGAAAAAACATTAACTTAAATAAATTGACTCACATCGATCCGCCGGGCAATATCTGAAATATAGTCGCCCGCCCGGTGCGTCTCGTCCTTGTCCTTCTTCCGCACGTGCGTCTGATTATACGTCAGAGCTACGACCTCATCGTCCTCCAGATCCGGGTGCTCGACCGCGTTCTTGTGTCGGACGATGTCGTGTGGCACCGACCCCCCCGTGTGCGTCGGATCTTTGTTCTGTCTGTTCTCAGTCCCGCTCTTACTCTTGGCGTCCCAACCTGGATCCGCAGCCCACCGATCTATCATCTCCCCCCATACACGGTGAGATATCCAATGTGGGGGATATCTCGCCATGTCCGTCATCGGGGCACCCGCGGGCAGCGCCTTCTTCGCCCGGTCCCGTGCATCGTGGAGCCATCGGCGGTAATTCTTGCCGATGTAGGCAAAGAAAGCCTGCTGCCCCAGTACCTGCTGCTGAGGCGTGTCAAACGTGAACCCCTCCTGTAAGGCATTCAATAACACAAATTAACAACATAAAACAAACTGTAATTTAACATTTACTAACGCTGAAAAAAATACTTCACCGTACCAGCCACTCCTCCCATAGGGCCTCCCTCGCAGCGGCATCCCAGTCCTTCCAGTACAGGCGTGGCTCGAAGAATCGGCCCTTCACAAGAACGCCGATCTTCGTCCTCGCCATATTCTCCAGGATCCTGCCAAAGAAGTAATTAAATTAATTAATACAGTTCAAATATAAATTAACACCCCAAAATTTTAAAATAAGGCATGAGGTGATATTTTTAGTACTTACAGGCCCTCCTGCGTGAGCGTAACTCTCTGTTTACGCTGGGGGTCGATGCGTACCCCGCGTGTCGGACCACGGCCTCGTCGAGATCCTACAAAACACAGACATTAATACAGTTCAAATATAAGGCTAGCGAAAATGTACGAAACACCGTTATCAACTATACCTGAGGTAGAACCCACGGAAGATGGAGAATGCACGCGCGTGTGGGATGAATCTGCGTCGGGCTGGGGCGACGGCGATAGCTCGGGCTGGGGCGACGGCGACGGTGATGGCGACGGCTGGGGCTGGGCCCCCGATGGCTGTCCGCGATCACTCTGTGCCTCGTCATCAGTAGGCAATGACGAGGTGGGACTAACCGGGGAGGAAGCAGCTCGGCGTCCAGCCCGGCCACGAATAGCCCGTATCCTATCCATATCTGACTTCATATAGATTATATACAAAGACATTAACACGTGAAAAACAATAATTTAGGCATAAATCATCATCGGCACTATATATATATATATATATATATATATATATATATGAACGGATGTGCAAAAACACATCAATAAACACCAAGTTCTAAAATGTTACTACATTTTTCCCGTGATGTTACAACATTACAAGTCAATCATTTTCAGTTTGCGAATCATCTTCATCACTTTTCTCGTCGCTCTCTTCTTCGTGGGACTCGTCGTCCTCTTCATCTTCTAATTCATCCTCTTCATCAGTAGACTCGGTCACATCATCTCCAACACTTTCAACATCTTCCGCGTCATCATCTACGACTTCTTCTCCCACAAGAAGTGTTGTTGGAAGAGGAAGATCGTCCTCCTCGTTGTTGACCTCAACAGGGAACAAGACACGTGGTT
Source organism: Escallonia herrerae (assembly GCA_033070095.1). NCBI lineage: Eukaryota > Viridiplantae > Streptophyta > Magnoliopsida > Escalloniales > Escalloniaceae > Escallonia > Escallonia herrerae. The sequence goes on along the minus strand of JAVXUP010000643.1, from coordinate 223,965 downwards.
GGTCGGCTTGAAAGGAGTCTAGCTCACTGTCATATGTCACGGGCAATTTCTTGGACTTGATAGTTGTATACCAATGAGATTTGGGATTGGCGACGTCCTCCGCGTAAAAGACTTGTACAGCTTGACTAGCAAACACAAAGGGCTCGTCTGATGCAAGTCTTGACTTGACATTGACATCTACAATCCCTTGAGAGCTAACACGGATTCCTCTACTGCATGTGACATCGAACCACGTACACTTGAACATTACCAGGCGGTTTTGGGAACCCAGATATGTTAGCTCAACAATCTCATCTAGCTCTCCGTAAAAATCCATGCAATTCTCGGCATAACAGTCGCCGTTGACCAAGACTCCACTGTTTTGGGTTTGTTTTGTTCGGTCATCATCTTTTACGTTAAACCTAAACCCGTTGATGATATAGCCTCCGTAACAGGATGTTTGTTTGTTAGGGCCTTCGGCTAGTAATTTCAAGCATGAGGCCACTGGTCTATCCATTGACTGAACCTATTGTAGATGACGGTAAAAATTAAGGATAAATCAGTATACTAATTGGCCACAGAACTGTATATAACACATAATATAATTTCGTTAAATAATCTTACACGGATTTTGAACCACTGTACAAATTGTGATTTTCGATGAGATTCAAGTCCAGCGGGATCAGTGATTAAAGATTCCGCATCGAACTCACTGCAAACCAATATGCATTTAACTCGCTTAACACACACTTTCAATTATGTACAGCAATGTAAGTGAATTAAGACTTTAACTTACTCAACGAATGCCGAAACTTCATCGCAATTTAGAAGGGCATATATTGTTGCAGCACTGTACTCTTCATCTGTTAGCCATCGAGTATACGTTCGGCCGAACGGACTCCCTGGCTGCTTGAATATTGACAATTGCCCTTCCAAATTTGTGCTTGCTCCGGGATCATTTCGGCCTAGTTGATTTAACCTTGTACCAACATTAGGCCCGAAATATTGACTACAAAAGTTTACAAGTTCTTCCGTTACGTAAGCCTCCGCAATTGAGCCTTCAACCCGAGCCTTATTACGAACTTTTTTCTTTAAATGGAACATGAACCTAGAAGTTTAGCGAATCGAGTTAGGTGGAATATCAATGATAACAGATGTCGCATTAAGTGTAAACGAACAACTGTAACAATTTAAGGATTACCTCTCGAAGGGATACATCCACCGATATTGCACGGGTCCACCCATCTTAGCTTCATATGCCAAGTGAACAGGCAGATGCTCCATTGAATCAAAGAACGAAGGTGGGAAGATTTTCTCCAGCTTGCAAATCGTCACCACAATGTTCTTCTCAAGCACTTCCATGTTACTCACCCGGATCGTAGAAGAGCATATATCTCGAAAGAAATGAGATAATTCAGTCAAAGTCTCGCAAACAACCCGTGGCAACAGTCCCCGGAAGGCAATAGGAATGAATCTCTCCATGAATACGTGGCAGTCGTGACTCTTCATCCCTTGGAACTTGCATTTCGATACATTGCAACAACGAGATATGTTGGACGCAAACCCATCCGGAAGCTTCAAATTCTTAACCCACTGACAGACCTTCTCCACTTGTTTCTTGTCTAGACAGTAAGGTGCTTTCGGAAGTATGGTCCTCCCACTGACTGTCCGAGGATGCAATTCACGGCGTACACCCAACTGTTGTAGATCCCTTCTCGCTTTAAGGTGATCTTTCGATTTGCCCTTGACATTCATCACTGTGTTGAACACATTATCAAAAATGTTCTTCTCAATATGCATCACATCCATGTTGTTTCGGATAACGAGCGTCCTCCAGTAGGCTAACTCCCAGAAGATACAAAATTTTCTCCAGTTGTGCTCTTTCCCGAAACCTGCAATCTTCTGATCCGGCACACCCTTACCGTGTGGTATGTCAGTATCAAGTGCCTCCAGGTGTGAGAGTACTTCTTCACCAGATGGGTAGTCCAGTGTGACAACCTCACGCTCGATTGTCCCGTCAAATTTATCCTTCTGCCTACGAAACTGATGGCCCGGTGGCAAAAGCTTACGGTGACATCCGAACCACGAGGCCTTTCCGCCGTGCTTTAACGTATGACCGGGGTTCACGCCCATACAAGCAGGGCATGCTAGCTTCCCATGTGTGCTCCAGCCACACGTCATTCCCAATGCGGGGAAATCATGTATAGTCCACATCAAAGCAGCCCTCATCTGAAAATTTTGTTTAAGGGATGCATCATATGTTTTGACTCCATGATTCCATAATTGTTTTAACTCATCAATCAACGGCCTTAAATACACATCTATGTCCTTACCGGGACTCTTCGGCCCCAGAATAAGCAACGACAAGAACATATACGGCTTCTTCATGCACATGCCTGGTGGAAGGTTGTAAGGGACAATAATAACAGGCCAACAGGAGTAAGGCGTGGTAGACTGACCGAAAGGGTTGAACCCATCGGTTGCCAGACCAAGTCTAACATTCCGAACTTCCTGAGCAAAGACTGGATGCCTGCGGTCAAACTCCTTCCACGCCTCTCCATCAGCTGGGTGTGTCAGCACATCGGCATCGTTGCTGCGAGTCTCACGGTGAGCCCTCATATGTTCAGCTGTATTGGAGGAGTAGTACATTCTCTGAAGCCGTGGTGTGACCGGGAAATATCGCAATATCTTCCATGCAATGTTTTTCTTCTTCCCTTTGTCCGGTTTGTACCTCGAATGATCACATACTGGACATACTGACAAATCCTTATTCTCTTTCCAGAATAATACACAATCGTTATTGCACGCATCTATCCGGTCATAGCTCAACCCAAGTTTCCTCATCATCTTCTTCGCGTCATAGTACGACGGCGGTAGCTTTTCACTTTCGGGCAGTATTTCTTTGATGAAGGTAACAAACTCGTTAAAACCTTTCTCACTCAGCCCGTGGTCTGATTTTAACTGTAATAACCTACTAACCGCAGACAGCCGTGTGTGTTTCGGAGCTCCATCCCACAGCGGCTCTTCCGCAGCTCTCAACAACTCATAAAACTGATGAGCCCCCTCGATCGGCGGTTGTGGACTGTCGTTACCCCAGTCAACATTAGCATGCCCAGCATCCATAATCATATCTCGGAAATCATATCGTGCCTCCTCCCTAACTTCAGTTTGACTAGCCAGGTTGGACGACAATACTATCGTTTCCCCGTGCTGCGTCCACCTTGTGTATCCACCCATAAAACCGTACCGACGAAGATGCCATTTTACTTCAATTCTTTTTCTCCAGTGCAACAACTCACATCTACCGCACGGACACCTTATCTTATCAAGGTCAACATGTGCAGGATGCGCATAAGCGAAGTCGAGAAATTCGTCAACGCGACACTCAAAATCTTCAGCATTCTTCCTTTTCATCCAACTTCGATCGACTGACATGACGACTGAATTATCGTACTGTATACCACCTTCAATAATGACCAGTGATTAGGCATTGCCGATGTAAATATCAATGCATGAATGTTACAACATGTCTACATATTTCCCCTCCACTCTTGAACAGGTAGTGGTCCTATCCCATTCAGAAAAGCACATGTTTATAAAACAGTGAATAACTCATGCTTAGTCCGATGTCTGTGAAAAATTCGGCAGCACCTCCCCGCATTTCTCCAAGTACACCACATCGATTAGGTGTTCTAACATTCATCTAACCTTGCTCAGGAAGGTTTGACGGATGTTAGAACACCAGATCTGTATGCACCCGGAGAAACACATGAGAACGTGTACCATATATCCACGACATAGAACATAAAGCATGAGTCAAAATACTGTTTTATAAACAATTAGCTTTTCCAAACTGTCCAAACTGGACATCCAAAGGCTCATTACAAGGCATTACTTTGTAATGAGTACCTTTGAACGGGAACTAAGGGTTTCTATGCATGCATGTGTTCAGAAATTGATAAGATATGCAAGAATCTTTCTGAAATATCAAAACTACAGAATGATCGTTGCATATGTTACCAATTCCACATTAAATAGAACTCGTTGGCAACGAGTTGAACCATCTCGTTGCCAATGGACTTCTCAAAACAACAATTAATATAAAGAAGGCAGGGTTTGTAAACAACGAGTAATTGAACCATCTCTGGGCAACATGGAGTAATTATGGGATGTACAAGGGCTAATTAGGGCTAACTGGGTTATTAGGGTTAATTACGATTATTAATTATAGCTGATTAGGGTTGATTAGGACTAATTAGGGTTATTTAGTCCTAATTAGGGTTTAATTGTGCCGAGTAGTGATGATTAGTCCTAATTAGGGCTAATTGGGCTTAATTGGGTTATGTTAGGGCTAATTAATGTTAATGAGGGATAGTTTCGGATAATTATAGCTGACTAGGGTTGATTAGGACTAATTAGAGTTATGTAGTCCTAATTAGGGTTTAATTTTGCCGAGTAGTGCTGATTAGTCCTAATTAGGGCTAATTAGGCTTAATTGGGTTATGTTAGGGCTAATTAATGTTAATGAGGGCTAGTTCGGATAATTATCGCTAATTAGGGTTGATTAGGACTAATTAGGGTTATTTAGTCCTAATTAGGGTTTTGATGGTGCCGAGTAGTGTTGATTAGTCCTAACTAGCGCTAATTAGGCGTAATTGGGTTATGTTAGTGCAAATTATGACTAATTAGGCTAACTACAATCAATATGCGCGGGTTTTGGGTTCATTTGGGCTAATTTGAGGTAATTACAGCTAATTTGAATTTCATCAGGTTCTTAGGGTTAATTAAAACTAATTAGGCTCGTTAGAGCTAATTAGGGTTAATTGATTTACTAAAATATTGTTAATCAGGACTAATTAGGGCTAATTATAGCCAGCGTTGGAGCCACGATTAGATTCCAGGGGGTGCATGCTAAAAATGTCGCATTAACCTAACTAACCTAAATTTAATGCACATTCAACAACCTCAATTCCGACACCTCATATAGGGTGTCGATATGGTGTCCGATACGTGTCTGACACCTCCGGACACGTGTCCGACACATACCGACGCGTGTCCGACGCCTCTGGACACGTGTCCGACGCCCACCGACACGCACCTCCAGACACATCGGCATACGTTAATTTGTTTTTTAAATGCTGGACACCGTCGATCAAACGTGGTGTCCGTGTCTGCGCTAACTAACATGTATCTCAATCCAATTGGGTCTCATCCTCCGTCAACAACCTCAATTTCGACACCTCATATAGGGTGTCGATATGGTGTCCGATACGTGTCTGACACCTCCGGACACGTGTCCGACACATACCGACACGTGTCTGACGCCTTTGGACACGTGTCCGACGCCTCCGGACACGTGTCCGACGCCCACCGACACGCACCTCCAGACACATCAGCATACGTTAATTTGTTTTTTAAATGTCAGACACCGTCGATCAGACGTGGTGTCCGTGTCTGCGCTAACTAACAGGTATCTCAATCCAATTGGGTCCCATCCTCCGTCAACAATCTCAATTCTCAATTCTCAAATGCTCAATGCAATAAAAATTAACAAAAATCACACATTCAATCCAATTGGGTCCCATCCTCCGTCAATAATCTCAATATCTCAAATGCTCAATGCACAATTAACAATCTAAAATCATCTTTAACTTTTCACAGCAATTTACATGTATAAGAGGAAGACAGAAGGTATAGCGTAGAGCAAATAGAGAGGAAGACAAGAACTTTACCTCACAAGAAATACTGTCGGAGGTGAGAAACCGTCGTCTCCGGTGGTCTCGGTGGTCGACGCTGCTCTCTCTCTCTCAGTCTCTCTCCTCTTCACAGATATGCCGGAGGTGAGGGCCCGTGGTGGCCGGAGTTGCAGGTGGTCGCCGTCGTCAAGGGAGGTCACCGCCGGGGTCGAGGGAAGTCACCGCCGGTGTCGAGGGAGGTCGCCGCCGGGGTAGTCTCTCTCCTCTTCACAGATCTGCCGGAGGTGAGGGCCCGTGGTCGCCGGAGTTGCAGGTGGTCGCCGTTGTCGAGGGAGGTCACCGCCGGGGTCGAGGGAAGTCACCGCCGGTGTCGAGGGAGGTTGTCGCCGGGGTAGAGGGAAGTTGGGTTTTGGGATTTTTGAAGAGAGAAGCAGATCTGTGAATTTAATAGACTTTTAGCGACGGATTTATTCCGTCGCTAAAAGTCCGTCGGTGAAGACCTATTTGTACCGACGGAGTTTTTTGCGACGGAATAAATCCGTCGCTTAAATAATATTTCACGGCGGAGTGTTACCGACGGAGGTTTCCGTGGGTAAAACGCCTTTTCACCGACGGAATTTTTTGCGAGGGAATAAATCCGTCGCTTAAATAATATTTTACGACGGAGTTTTACTGACGGAGGTTTCCGTCGGTAAAACTCATTTTAGCGACGAAATCTATGCCGTCGCTAAAATTCCGTCGCAAAAGACGCCTTTTCTTGTAGTGGTAGAGGCTCATCTATATGGTCAAATTTTCGGACCATTGTGCTCTATTTAAAACACTAGTGGTTACTAATCAAGGGTCATACCCTTTCATCATGCACCCAAGCAATCTGGACCGTCGGATTAGAAACCGTTAAGATTAACGGTCCAGATCTGGACTGGTAACTAATCAGCTCCCAACAGGTGGGTCCGGCCCGAACTGGACCGACGGCCTAGTTTTCGTCACGAAAACTTAAAGGCGTCTAATCGCGTCTCGCGACGATGCGCACGTGCAAAGTGCAAAGTGCGCCATCAAAGCGCCACATTGCGCCTCACAGCCCACTGCCACGCGCGCGCGTGCGATCGTTCCTCGTATGGTGCTTCGCACCATACTCCGCGATTGCGATCGTTCCTCGTATGGTACTTCGCACCATACTCGGTGCACATGCATACAACTTAGCATACCACATAAGTATTAAAGTAAGTGGAGTTCTTTATTATATACCCACTTACTTTTCCAATTCCCTTCGATGTGGGATTCCTCCCTCTTTGCCTCTTCATCTTCCTTTCATCATTTTGACAAAGAAAATGAACCAACTTTGACACTATATTTTGAAAAAACACTAACAATATGCATCGCGTCTCGCGTCTTGTGACGATGCGCACGTGCGAAGTGCGCCATCAAAGTGCCACATTGCGCCTCACAGCCCACTGCCACGCGCGCGCATGCGATCGTTCCTTGTATGGTGCTTCACACCATACTCGGTGCACATGCATACACCTTAGCATACCACATAAGTATTAAAGTAAGTGGAGTTCTTTATTATATACTCACTTACTTTTCCAATTCCCTTCTATGTGGGATTCCTCCCTCTTTGCCTCTTCATCTTCCTTTTATCATTTTGACAAAGAAAATGAACCAACTTTGACACTATATTTTGAAAAAACACTAACAATATGCACGACCACTCAAAGCCATAATTGACTTTTTTATTTGAAGAGTTTATGCAGAAACGTAAGGAGCCTGAGGAACGTCTAGCAAAGAGATCAGGTAGACGCACATATTCACACGCGTGCGCTCGCTCGCGTGCGCGCGTGTGTTCGTGTGCGTGGAAGGGATTTTAAGGTGGGTTTAATCATGGTAGTAAATGAAAGTATTGACCGAGCTCGCGTGAAAAATGAACTGAATGTAGTTTAAGTCATTTACTTTTGTGCATATAAAACATACGATCTTTACCATGTCGGTTTTTTATATGGATCTTTACCATGTTTTAGTCATATTTATCTTTCATGTTATCGTGAAGGCTTCCGTAGGTATTCGGATGAGACTGTGCATGCCAATGAAGAGTATGACCTTGATGATCTGGACGTGAACTGAGTCATTATCCCCCCTCTCTCCCATTTACTTTGATGTTTCCAAACATTGGTTTTGCTTTATGCTCATGGATCATGGTTGTGTTTGACTTGGATTTTGGGTTGGAAGATTTGTGGATTGAAAGTTTGCGGAATTTGATGCGCATGTCAAACTAATATGATAGTGTACAGATTTGCTTCTACTAAATGGGGGTTGAAAAACTTAGCAAAAACTTTTTTCTTGTTTTCCCGTTTACCACCGATTTTTATTTTCCATATAAAGAATCGATTTGGACAAAAGTAACAAACTTTTAGGTGACGGATAAATATGCCACTGAAGGTTATTTTCGACGGAATATTGCCCCCCTTTGCAAAGGAAAGATCAGATGCAATCTATTTCAATATTGTTTTCTCAATTAAGTTTTTCTATGAACAAAACTATTAGCGACAGAATAGGTGACAAATCCATCGCTAAGTGCACAACGGAGGAAACCAATTCCCTCATCACTAATCTTTTAGCGAGCGAAGAAAATGCAACAGAATGGAGTGACGAAAAGTTCTTTTTAATGATGGAATCTTCATTCCTTAAAGATCTTTTTATTTTTTATGACCTGAAATGGTATTAAATTCAGAGGTAAAAAGTTTCAGAATTTACCTATAGTTAGCCCATGACCCAATATAGCTAAAACTTGAGGAGATTGGAGATGCACCTCAGAAGTGTGCAAAGAAGAACTCTAGATGGTCTTGAAGGTCAAAAACTGGAAAAGGGAGATTGTGAGCCTAAAACATAGAAGGCCTAGTATGAAAAAAATACCTTCAGTGATCTATTCTATTTGGTTATAATGGATTTATTTCGGAAATAAAAATGTAGGAGAATAGAAAAAAATTCAACTCTTAAAGAATGAATTTGGCCGTCATCACATTCACAAATTTCACTTGCTTCAAAGAAAGTGGGTGTATAGGGTCAGTCGATTTCAATTTTGCCACCAAAGTTCTTAGGCCCTAAGTGTAAGAGTTGATTTCAAATTTTTACTAAGTTCCCTGACCCAAGTACGTAGTATACTTCTTTAAAGCAGTTTCACTGACCAAGGCTCGGCCTGGCCTATAGACGGCTCTACCGCTGGTCACTTCAATATCAAAAACAAAATGATAGCAAATGGTAAGATAATTTTTGTGTATAGCAAATAGGAAGATAGCAAATAGGAAGATAATTTTTTTGTATAGCAAATAGGAAGATAATTTTTGTGTATGGTGAAAAAGTACATAAACCTACCTGGAGCCCCATTGTGTTTCCATAGGCTATTTATCTGGTTAGTTGACTTCTTCTTCAAGAGTCCCCAAGAGTCCTTCCTATGGTGGGATCTCACGAGCTTGGTTTAACTTGGATTTATTCTGGGTATATTGATTGAAAGTGCAAGTTCCAAGTTTGACCGGATAAAAGTCATGGTGTGTCCAACTGTGTGAATGAGAGAAACTGTATTGATTTTTCATTCCTGAACTAGTATTAATCACGTGCATTGCACACGGGACCAACAACGTTTATTTAAAAGCTCTTACTTATATGTCGAATAATAATAACAAATAATGTTATTTTCACATTTTTATGAGTTTTCTACCATTTTTAGTAACAATATTAATAACCCATGTGTTAAGATTTTCATTAATAAAACTCACCTAGAACGCTATAAAAAGTTTCGCGACATAAGAGAAAATACAATATGAGAGATAATTATATGTTTATAAGGGCATATATATACATATACGTTTTATATGACTTATAGTAAAGAAAAAGGGGGGTAATTTATTTTGTTAGATTGTGAAAACATATTAGACTTGTGTAAAATATAGGAAAGTTTCAAATTTTAAATGAGATGTAGATTAAAATGAGATATAAATTTAAAATTGAGAGAGAGATTTGTTTTTTAATGGGACATAGTGGAAGAGAGATAAAAGTGAAACTTATTTAATTGATTGGTTGAATGCCAAATGGCATAAAAAGTCAAATGGCATAAAAAGAGGCATGCCAAGTAGGAAAGAGAATGTTACATTCTCTCGACTTCGACTTTCATATATATATATATATATATATATATATATATATATATATATATTCTCTTTGTACAATCTGACTCATATATGTACATGGAAATACACATTTGAAACTGACTTGATAAGATTACTTCCTAAACAAGATAATGGAATTATCTTGGACTGAATTTTTCTATCATTGTACTTTGAATGTTATTTTCATCACATGTCCGTAAACTTGTATATGGTCCAATACCCACCCACCCCTAACCCCGGGAAGCTTAGCATATCATTTAGGCAGAGCTTGGACCGAAGAAGTCAAATCGAGGCAGAGACAGCGGTTTAGTGAATATATTAGCCGGCTGGTCAACAGTGGAAATGAAGCATACATCCAGAGCCTTTCGAGCAAACGTTCCCTCACAAATTGGTAATCAATTTAAATGTGCTTGGTGCGAGCATGAAACACAGGATTTACTGAGAGGTAGAGCGCAGCAATGTTGTTGCCCTTTGGGTAGGGGGATGGGATGGGGTAAGGTGGAGTTCTAATATTAGCAATTTAATCCAATCATTCTCAGAAGCTACCGTAGCGATAGCCTTATACTCAGCTTCAGTACTAGATCGAGAAACAGTAGGTTGTTTGCATGAGCTCCAAGAAATGACATCGGGACCAAACACAGTAACCACCAATAGAACAATGGTCATCAGGACACCTGGCCCAATCAGCATCTGAGTAGGCAGATAACGAGAGGTTAGAAGTTTTAGAGAGAAGAAGGCCAAAGTGAAGAGTGTATTTAAGGTAGTGTAAGATGCGTTTTACAGGTGACTAGTGATCAGATGTGGGTGAGTGCATGATTTAGGCAACTTTGTTGACTGAGAAAGAAATATCTGAACATGATATGTGAATGAAAGATATTAGAGAGCGCCAACAACACTATGATAGTCAGTGGGGGAGCGATAGGGTTCACCCTAATGACGAGAAATTGAACTATTGGTGGACATAGGGGGGTGTGAACTGGCTTAGCAGCATCAAGCTGTGTGCGGGTGAGGAGATCTGTGATGTATTTTTGTTGAATAAGCATAAGGCCATGTTGGGCATGACTAACTTCAATGCTAAGAAAATAGTAAAGGGGGCAAGATCTTTTACTGAAAATTCGACGTGAAGATCAGTGATGAGTTGATTTATGGTAGGTAAGGAGTTACCAGTAATGATTATATCATCGACATAAATGAGTAGATGCAGAAAAACAGTAATTGTGCAAAAAAAGAATAAGGACGTATCAGAGAGACAGGCCTAAAAATTCAGCGTGAGAAGACGCTTAGACAATCGAGCATACCACGCACATGGCGCTTGCTTGACCGTAAAGAGACTTCCGAAGTTTGCATACATGATTAGAAAATTCTGGATGTTGTAGTCCAGGAGGTTGGGTCATGTAAAGATCTTCGTCAAGGTAGCAATTGAGGAAGGCATTATTGACGTCAATGTGGTGGAGAGTGCAACCAAATGAGATGGTAAGAAAAAGTATAAGTCGAATTTTGGTAGGTTTAACGACTGGACTGAAAGTCTCGCCATAGTAAATCTCTTCTTCTTGTCGATAGACTTTTGCTACAATGCGGGCCTTGTACAAATCAACGGATTTGTCAGCTTTGCGTTTGACGCGAAATGGCCATTTAAAATTGATGAGATTGGCATTTGGCGGAGGAGACGTGAGATCCCAGGTATGGTTATGCAACAGTGCATTATATTAATCATGGATGGTATTAAGCCAGTTAGCATGTTGAGTCGCTTAAGAGTAGGTGATAGGTTCAACTTCAGTAATGAATGCGGTCGATGGATATTTAGAGGCAACACATGCTTTGGTTTATAGGTGCATCTCAGGATCGAGTTATCATTGAGTGTTGGCAGAGAGTGGGAGGTTTAATGTTAAAGGGGAAAGTTGATCGTCAAAGGGAGAGAGAGAGAGAGAGAGAGAATGAGTGTGAGAGTTGTTATGGTCGTCTAAATTTTAATAACCTTAAGTTGTTGAAGCAAAAGGATATGGTGTTTGGGTTGCCAAATATAAATGGCCAAAAGAGTATATGTGAAGGAATGCATTTATGAAAAAAATGCATAGGCTACCTTTCCTTAAAAAATCTTGGAGGGCTAGAAGTCCGCTTGACCTTGGGCATGCTAATATTTGAGGACCTTCTAGAACTCTCTCTCTCTCTTGCCAAAAAGAGGTATTTTTCTTGTTTGTTGATGATTCTTGTCGATATATTTTCTTAAGAGAAAATCAGAAGCATTTTCATTATTTATAGAGTTCAAGGCCCTAACTGAAAATCAAAGTGACCATTCTCTTTAAGTAGAGAATTTAATGATCATAAGTTCTTTAAGTTTTGCAAGAAGAATGGAATCATGAAAGAATTGACTATTTGACATACACCATAACGACATGGTGTCGCCGAAAGAAAAAATAGAATTGTCGTTGAAATGGCCCGTAGTATGCTCCAAGGCAAAAGTTTGTCAAAACCTTTTTACGCCGAAGCTGTTATGATGGCCGTATATATCCTCAATAGATCCCCCACCGAAGCTGTGCAGAATACTAGAATACTCCTTATGAAGCTTGGTTTAAGAGAAAACCAAGAGTCAAGCTGTAATACCTTGATATTTTTAACGGTTTAATCTAAAACTTTTAGCGGCGTTTTAGCGTCAATATTGTTTTTATTTAGCAACTTTGAGCAACGATTAGTGAAGCGGGGTTATGTAGCGATCTGCTAAAATTTTTCTAACACATAATCGTAAATAATTATTTTGGACATTTTTGCAATAGTAAAGAGTTTTGGGTATACTTTACAAATTTCCTAAAGTTTAGGGTGTTTTTGGTAATTGGCCACTCTAGGGATTTATAATATATATGAGACACAATAGACCAATCGCTCTTTATTCTTTTCCGACCCTACTTCCGAAGAACGATTGAGCGAGAAAGAGAGAATACAGAGAGAGCAAAGGGGAAATTGAAACATATTTTTACGGCGAGTTATCTAGTAAGTCTCTAGTTTTTCTCTTGTTATTTAATGGTTTGCATATTAAGGGGGGTGTAAAGAGCTGTCAATGAGTGGCGATGACGGTGCAAGGTGTGGGTGAGTGGCTAAGAGGAAGGACTCTGTCGTGAGGGGTGGGGGTGTGATTTGAGAAGGTTACAACCATGGTAACCTTAACTGGGGTCCGTTTTTGTGTGTACGTGGGGGGGACTGAAAATTTTGGGGGAAAAGGCTGTTGTCGTTTCTAGGATTGTAGCACAGCCATCTTTCCAAAAGGTGACGGCTGCCATGACGGGTTATGGAAGTATTTAGAGATGATTGTGTGTGTATAATAGGCAAGGGAGAGAGGGTAAACTGTTGTGAAGTGGGTGAGTGTGAGTTTATATGTATTGTGTTTGTGTTATGTGTGTATATATATGTGTAAGCAGCAAGGTGGGGCTACCATGGCTATGTGCATGTGGGTTGAGTGTTGGGCAAAGAAGATAAGCTACTGTCGTGAAACAGTAGTCGTACTGGGGGTGTGTGTAATTTTTTTTCCTGTATGTATTGTGTGAAATTTGTGTGTATCCTCTTTGTGTTAACGTGTGTGTAAGTGTTTGAGACGGTGTGAACAACCATGAGGGTGTGTATGTTTTGTGTGTTAAGTGCTGTCATGAGTGAGTGTGTGTGTGTGACGTGTGAACAAGTAAGTGTAACGGTGTGTGTTGTGCATGTGTGTGAGAGTGTACAGTATGCCCAAATGTGGGTTCCTGAAGCTGCAATGAGGTAGCTGGGTGTGTGTGTGTGAGAGAGAGAGTGTTGTGCACTGAGTGTTATATATAGGTGCTTGAGTGGTGTCACATGTGAATGGGTGTTTGGGTGTGGGTGTATAACAGTGTGTGGGTGTTTGGTGAATAAAAGTGAGTTGCAAGTTCAAGAACTTGTGTGGCGAGGCTTGTGTTTATGTGGGCATCTGAGTGTAGAGATTAAGAGAATGTGAAGTGGGTTTAGGGATACATCAGTTTGGGTGGTACCCTGTGCTTGCACAGGTGTACCACAGACTAATGTTATGTTCGGCGCATTCGTTGGGAGGCTCACCGTGATTGTTAGCGTGTCAAAATGTTACTGTGGGATACTTTACACTAAATTAGAATTTCTTGTCAAAATTGTAATTTTTTAAAATCACATGTATTTTTTTATATTTTCTATAATTTCAGGTTTATAAAATTCTTTTGGGGTGGAAAATTAAATTATGTTTTTATATTATAAATAAGTCCCAATTTGAGTTTGATGATTTTTGGAGTTACTTTGATATAGTTTCCATATCGCATTGAATTTAGCAAAACAAATAATTTGAAAATTAGTTTTAAAGCCTCTTAAATTTTGATTTTATTTCTATAATTTTTATACATACTTTAAAGTTGCTACAAAAATTATGGGACTTTATTTTCAGTTAAAAATAATTATGACTATTTATGGGTTTTCTTACATTTAAAGATATTCTTTTAATTAAAAATATTAAAAAATTTTAAAAATTCATATTTTGACTTTTAATAACGTTTTAAGCTATAAAAGCGTTATCTTAAGAGACGTCATTTTTTTGATGAAATGGAAACATGAAAATGGAGCGATAGTGCGCCTCAAGGGCAGCAACTATTGGATGAAGAAATGATGTCAACAAAAAGTAGGCGTGCCCAAGCTCACTACCACCAACCAACCCAAGAACAACTTCCGGCCCCCAAACACATCATTTTCTCACTGTCCAGTTTTATCTCATCCTAGAAAGATGCAGGTCGATGCAAGAAATCTATGAAAGTTGTGATGTTGCACTCTTTTCATGTGAACCTCAAAAGTCGAAGAAGTTGCAAAGAAGAAAGTGTGGATTGAAGTTATGAACGAGGAGATGAAAATGATCGAGAAAAATCAAACTTGGGAAATGGTGACAGGCCCAAGGATAAAGAAGTCGTTGGACTCAGATGTGTGTACAAAGTCAAGCATAATGAAGATGGATCGGTACAAAAATACATGGCTCTTTTAGTCGCCAAAGGATACTCTCAGCAGCCGGGAATAGACTTTGGAAAAACTTTTGTGCCTGTTGTTTGTATGGAGACTATAAGGACCCTGCTTGCCCTTATAGCCTAACTAAAGTTGTTGGTTTATCAATTGAATGTCAAATCAACATTTTTAATGGTGAAAATTGAAGAAGAGGTCTATATGGAGCAACTGCAAGGTTATCGTCAAGGGACTGGAAGACAAGATCTATCGACTACCTAAAGCCTTATATGGATTAAAGTAGGCGGCACGTGCTAGGAACAAGAAGATAGATAAGTACTTGCTACAAGAAGGATTCTTAAGAGCCCAAGTGAACTGTCACTCTATGTGAAAATGCAAGACAATCACGACTTTCTCGTTTTAAGCATTTAGGTCGATGACTTAACATTTACCGCCACCAATTTGAATATTGTCGAGAATTTTAAGAAGATTATGATGCAAGAATATGAAATGATTGAACTTTCCTTGGTCGTGGAACATGCTTCGACCCACTCCTCAGAGTGTGCAGCATCCTACGAGGATAGACAGATCCTGCGGGACACTATCTCCGTGAGGGATCTCTAAGTGCTCCAGCATTAATAATACCCTTTCACCAGGTAGATGGCTCCTCGAAGATGCTACCTCAGACCGTCGAGTAGGTGACTCCTCTAAGATACTACCTTGGTGTTCTCCGAGTGCTCAAGCACAAGGACTCATTCTGTGGGGATAAGCGACTCCTCCAGGACATTATCTCCACCAGGGAGCTCCAAGTGCTCTGGCATGAAAACTTCCCTTCTGCCAGGTATACGGCTTTTTTGGAATGCTACCTCGGCTCGTCTGGTAGGAGACTCCTCTGGACACTACCTTGGAGCGCTCTAAGTGCTTCGGCACAAGGAATCACCGGCGGGATAGGCGACTCCTCTGGGACACTATCTATTTCAGGGTGTTACGTGACTAGACTACGTGCTCCGGCACTAGAGGCTTTCATCGGCACCCATAGAGACTATGACCCCCGGGTCATTCTGAAACGAGAGCAGATCATCGGAGGGTATTGCACCTGGTCCACTCGGTAGTTGGGTGTCGGGTCTTCCCCATCGCTATGAGATCCTCGGCATCTCTTGACACCCTGTTGGACTCTACAAGTGCTTTGGAGTGGTGGCTAGATGAAGGGGGTTCTCTGGCCACATAAGTGATGTGTAGGCCATTCTTTCCAGACAGACAGAACGACGCTATGCAGGATAGGCCGGGTGAATATGCGATCTGACAATCCGTGAAGCACCAGCACCGGTGGACCCCCTCGGTGATGTGTCACTCCTAAGGAGCGCCATGTGTCGATTGATGACATCATCACCTCTACCTCTATAAATAGGGACTTGAGAACTCATTTTCAGGACTCTTCACATTTTTGAGAACTCATATTCACTTTCTTACTCTAGAATTTTAAAGAAAGAAACATATAGGACCCTGACGCTGAACCTTGACTTTGGATCTGAGCATTGTACTGTGACCGTCTTCGTGTATTCACCCTGCACCTTTGTCTTCGCAAAATTGCCATCCTTAGGCTCTGTCTAGGAAGTGTTTGGTCTCTATTCTTGCTCCATTCTTGCTCTGTCCCACATCAGCATACTTGTCATTTGACTCAGAGAGCATTCCTTGTGACACCTCCACGTCGACTGTGAATCCATTTTCCTATCTTGCCTCAAACCATAAAACAGTACTCATCAAGTGCTCTCTGGTGCCTTTGCATAATAATCTGCCTAAAGTATTTTATTTGCTATTGCAGTGTTGTGTGGAGGAAGGCCGCTACTGGGCTTACAAATGTTCTTAAGTCGAATGTTTAGTTAGACAGGATAAGACTACCACAGTAGATTAATTTTCTAGCTCTTCTATGCCTTATACATTTTTTTAGGAGTTTCAATACAACATGTGTCGTCATTGCTGTGATATATCAACTATATCATCTTCAGCACCCCCGTAGTTCTTCTTGATGCATCTTTCTTTTTTAACTTCTTTGGTGTGCTTCATTTGCAAGATGTCATGATTGTCTTCACCTACTAAACATAAATGTGCATTGAATGGATGATTTTAAATGTTTGCACGTGCCATCATTTCAACAATATAGTAATAATGTTTAACATTCAAGGTTCTGCATGCCTAATATTTGGAGCATACGTACATTTTTTCAATTAATGCTAGGGAAAAGGAAATTTGTTGATTTTCTAGTCTTATATCAATCGTAGTAAAGATCTACGTGTATTCATATGATGCATCTTTCTATGTAGTTCTTCATTGTGTTGCATTTGCATGATGCCATGGTTGTCTTCACTAATCTGATTCAACTTAATTAAAAAAATGTGCAATGGATGAATGCTTTTAAATGCTTGCTTATGCCATCATGTGTAAATAAGGAATTCTCCAATCTTAAAAAAATGAAATGCGCTATGATAAGCAATAATTTCACCAATGTATTTATAATGCTTAACATTCAAAATTATTTAAGCCCAAAACTTAGGACCATGCTTTCTTCCAGTTAGTGTTATGGGAAAACCCTGTATTCAAACATTATCAACTTTTATTGATTTTTAAATCATTTACATCAACCATAATATAGATCTATATGTGCTCATATAGTGATTGGAGTAATGCCATTTTTTGTAGAATAAATACTTTCCTCAGAAATTGGATGTTTCGTGTTTTTTAATCCAACTCATAACAGTGACAATATAATTGAAAGTGAGTAACATGACAATTGAAATGCAATATGTGGAAAGGGAACTATCAGGCTATTGCTACAACTAAAATTACCGCAGCTGCCATTTTGTCACCAAAACCATCATTACCGCCAATATGTTTGTCATTGCTACCACTGGAATAGATCAATCATCATATAGATATATGTGTATTCATATAGTGATTGGAGTAATGCTATTTTTGTAGAATAAATACTTTCGGATTCAGGAAACAACTCTAAGAGTTGTAAGTTTCATTTTTTTTTATCCAACTCATAATAATGACAACAGCATTGAAATTGAATAACATGACTGCTGAAATCTAAGAGAGAGAGAGAGAGAGTGTGTGTGTGTGTGTGTGTGAGGGGTAGCGATCCACTGCCCGCGCGGACAATTTAATTTACTTGCCAATGCAATATGACCGTCTATCCGTAATTTATGGACGGTCTAGATTAAATCTTCTCAGTAGTGCTAGATAATCCTAATACTTTAACATATTTGCAATCTAGCCCCCAAAACTTTAGAAAAATATTATTTTATACACCCTAATAATTTTTCACATACAATATATAAACCTCAAAGTTATTTCAGGATATAACGCTACTTACAGAAATGATGTTCTTGGTCCTTGAATGTATGCCCGTCATGCTTCTCCTGTTACTTTTTGATATCCAAGTTTTTCACCACGTGGACACACAGTTCAATGCCTTATGTTTTTCGGAATCGGCTAATGGCTATTATCAAACACTCTCAAGCTTGATGGATATTGGTTTGAAAAGTGCAGTAGAAAAATGTTGTACTAAAATCAATACTTCTTTTATTTATACTGGAAAGAAAATATTACATAGGAGCAATAGAGAGGAATGATTCTTTCTATTGTTGCACACACTAATTCTTAGAACACTTTATACTATCTCCAACTTCCTCTGCCTTTTAGCTTTACTTCGACCCATTTTATAGTGAAAATATCAAGCACATATGATTCTTAAACAATGAAAATCCTCTATTAATTCTTTTTAGGGTCATCTTTCTCTTTTATTATGGCAGATATTGTAACACCCTGAACTGTGATATGTCCAGCCGGTTAGTTTATTATCTAGGCGACAACTTTTATACGCCAGATTTAGCGTCGATTTCCATTAGTAAAATTTTATCGGCAACGTTTAGTGACAAAATTTCTAGAAACCATAAGTTACAGCTTAATGATAGCAGTTATAGGAGATATCGATTTAGGTCTTCAGCGACGATTAGCATTAATGATATTTTTAGAAACTTTTGGCACGAAATTTCTTTTAGTTAGCATTGATAGTTTTTTGTAGCCATTTTTAGTGACAAATAGTGAAGCGGGCTAGCATAACAGCCGTTAATAATTTTTTAAGATATAGTTGATTGTAAATATTTTATATTTTGGACCATTTCACAATAATAAAAAGTTCGGGTAAAATTTTAGCGACTAATGTGAGTGTAAGGGTTTCTTTTTTGTGATTTACCATTTAGGGTTTATATATAAACCTGCTTAAACTATAGGGTAGCCGTCTCTAGCTATTTCACATTCTCGTTTTTTCTGAAGTTCGGCTGAGAGAGAGAAAACAAGAGAAAGAGAGGAAGGGAAAGGCGACAAGGTTGCGACAAGGTTTACGGCGAGACGATTCGATGTTCGGTGAGTTTTCTTTCATTACAACTAAATTTGGGTATACCTAAGAAAGAAGGAGGGCTAGGCATACCCAAGAAAGAAGGAGGGCTAGGCATACCCAAGAAAGAAGGAGGGCTAGGCATTAAGAAGCTGGATGAATGGAATAAGGCTGTAATGAGTAAACACCTCTGGGATTCCCATAAAAAGGATTCATTATGGGTGAAGTTGTGTCATATATGCATAATAAAGAATAAACATATATGGACCTTCAAACTACATGTCATTCTGTCATGGACATGGGAAAAATTGATATAAAGCAGGGAGCAATGTCAGAAATTCATTCAATATCAAGTGAGGGATGGACATAATACTTGGTTGTGGAAGGATATATGGCTCACTGATCAACCTTTAGTGGAACAATTTGGGCAAAGAGCAATCTATGACTCTGGAATACAGAGTAATGCAAAGGTATGTGAAATTATTCAAGATAGAAGCTGGACTTATATGATTAAAAGGTCAAGGGAATTGAGAATGATAAACTCATTGCTGTCTAGTTTGCATTCCTTTAATGTTGAGTCATCTGACGAAATTAAATGGAAGCTGAACACTAGTGGAAAATTTACCACAAAATCTACATGGGAAGGAATAAGAGCTCATGGGTATTATGATCGTTTATGGAAGCTAATTTGGTTTACAGGGAACATTCCTAGATGCTCAGTGATGATGTGGTTATTGTGTAAAGGAGGTCTCAGGACTAAGGCAAAACATAAAAAGTGGAATGTGATTCGTGACGATCAATGTGTATTATGTCAAAGGTATACTGAAACTGAAGATCATTTATTTGCTCAGTGTTCTTATGCCATGGAAATTTGGAAGCTGACTTTTAAAAGAATGCAGGTACAGTTATAGTTGGTATCATGGACACAATTTAGTACCTATGCTGCTGAATTGTTTAAAAGGACCAGTTTTCAAGCCAGATTAGGAAAACTAGTAGTGGTTACTACAGTTTATGGGCTATGGCAGGAAAAAAATTCAAGGATTTTTGAAAGACGAAGAGTCAATGTGGAAGGATGTATGCATGCAATCCAACAATGGATTAGCACAAACATATAGTTGGTCCCCTCAACAGCTCCAAATATTGCATTATGTCAAGCCTGGGGGTTAGAGGAAGCTGTGTTGCTGACTAAGAAGTGAAGGAGGCAATTGTATAGCATGCAGTTTGTTTGTGTTTATGATTGATTGTTTTTGCATAGAATGTACAGGTGGAATAAACTGTAAAAAGGAGAGGAGATAGAAAGAAAGATGTAAAAGTATAGATGTATGCACTTATTGGAATAAAAAGGACCTTTTACCAAAAATAAAATTGGGTATACCTAAAACCATATAGATGAAATATATGTGTATATTTATGGGTGTGAAGGGATTGAGGGCAGCCATGACTGCCATGGTGATACCCGTAGGGTGTATGTGGGTTTAGATCTAGAGAGAGAGAGATATAGATAAAGGGAGAGGCTGGATGTTAGTTTTTTTTGTGTGCGTATGGGTTGTTCGGTTGCGGCATGGTGTGGGTTTTGCACGTAGTAGGTAAGATTGTGTGTGGGGTGCTGTGTGGGAAGAGAGAGAGAGAGAGAAAGACCGTGGGCTGTGCAAAAGGGGGATGTGGGTCTTGTAATTATGCTGCCTATAGTGGGAGAGAAGTGGTGTAAATGAGTGATGTATGTAAGCAGCAATACTTTTAACTCTACAAAAGGCAATAAAGCTTGGAATTGAGCACTATCATTTACAACATGGCCACTGCCTTGTGCATGTGTGTGCTTATATGTTTGTGGGTGTGTGTTTTCATATATTGTGAAAGGATATATGGCTCAATGATCAACCTTTAGTATTTTCTTTAATTTTGAATTTGGAAAATTCTTTTGAGCCCTTAAACTCATGAAAATGTCTTTAAAAAATTAGAGTAATTTTTTATAGTATAAGAAAAACTCGGTACAATTTTGATAAATTTTAGAGTTGATTTGTTATAGTTCACATATCGCATTGATTTTAACAAAATAAAAAAATTAAAGATAGTTTCTTGTCTTTTAAATTTTGATTTTAATTTATATAATTTTTATAAGTATTCTAAAGCTGTTTAAAAATTATGGGACTTTATTTTCACCTAGAAACAATTATGGCTATTTAAAGAAATTATTTTAATTTGAAAATATTCAAAATTTTAGAAAATTCATATTTTGACTTTTATTAATGTTTTAAGGTATAAAAGTGTTTCATTGTAATTTATAATGAATTTGGGGTATCGTTAGGCATAAAAGAGCGTACAAGTTTCTCAGTTAGGCTAGCTGTGTGCGGGATTGCTAGTTGCACGATTTCGGAGTGAGAGTGGGTACACTTGTTAGTTGATATTAGGTTTATAGTAATATAGCGTAGATTGTGTTCGAACCAATGGATTGTCAATCTAGGTTTATTCAGAGAATCTTGATCGAAGTTGCGTAGCATTGTATAACTTGGACCGAGGTAAGGAATTCTATCCGAACCTCATTTCATCATTGATATCAAATATAATTTTTCTGAGTTATTATCAAATTTTTTTATGAACTATGATATTTTATTTGTCATGAAATTATTTTCAATTTCCCATAAAACCCTATCTAGAACCTTACAGCGATCGTTTGGAATTCTTTGTTTAATCTCATTTATTTTATTGATTCGATTATCGTAAAATTTTTTGAATTCTATTTATTGCTTCTCAATATTGACATGAGTTAGTAATATGAGGGTTATAAGGATGGTCTATATTGTTGGAGTTATAAGGATGGTCTGTTAGTTGGGTTAAACTAGTACCTAAATAGACTAGTCAGTGTACATATGTATATATAAAGCGTATCGAGCACTGCCGCGGTGGCTTTGCTATAGTGTACTGCTTATGTTCAATATTTTCTTTTTCTTTTTATTATACCTGAAGCATTTTTGAATAACTACTAATTTAAGGGATTGAGATGATACTCGTCCCTATGTTTATATCGTATTGCAGTGATTTCATCAAAAAAAAAAAAATCCCTTGGAAAGATGTTATTGGACTTGAATGAAAAATAGTTCATATTGTTCGTCTATATCGAAATGTTGTGTGTTTATTGAAAATACTCTTAAAAAAATTTGTTTGACTCTATATGAAAACTCGTCCGAATCGTTTTGTTGTTTTAATCTTTGATCGACCTTATTGGGATCTCGAAAGCTGACTCTCCTTTGACTTCCTTTCCGCAGGTTACAGCCAGCGTTAAGTGAATAAGGAGTAGAGCTGAGCGAGCTAAATAAATGGAATTTAATTTTGGTATTGATTGTTAGAACTCCTGTTGGGGTAGTGATTATTATTTTAAAAAATTTTAGACTTAGTTTGATGTATCATTTATGACAGTATATGGTTTGATTAAAGGTTTAGCTGCTTTGATGATGACTGACCATTTGGTTATAAGGTTAATCTTGTCTTAAAGTGAATGATCGAGCGAGTGTCTAACGTTTCGGATTTCCGGGATGTTACAGACATCATTTTCTCCTCCACACTTGACTTTGTCATTTTTTGCTGGCCATCATATCCATTTTAATCATGCTTATATTATGGTCCCACACCTTCTTGTACAGCTCAAAAGTTAGGCTAGGAAGATTAGGTTCTTCTTGTCCTTGGTTGTTGAATTGCTCATAGAGTTTGATTACCTGATCTTGACCCTGTTTGGAAGGCTCCTTAGATGCTCGACACCCCTTCAAGATTACTATCCTTCGTCCATCGCAGAAATATGATTCTATGGGGTCAGCTACCATGTTTTCAGTGGTTGCATGGACATAACTGATTCTTTTGATCTTGTCTTTCTTCGGATTATAAGTGTTTTATAGCTCATCCTTGTGTGGTCGGTAGGAATTCATTAATTTTTTATTACTGAATCAATAAATGAACCATATTTGGTATGGCTGATAGAATTTGGTTTCGCTTCTTTCTGCCAGTGTTGACAGTATTTGGAATGTGAAAATCTGTCGACTAAATCCCATAACTCCTGGAGCATATCGAATTATAGCTGGGGGATTATCGATAAGTTGCCAATCATCTCGATTTATTTCAAACGTGTCTATGGGTCCATGTTGAATCCATTTAACACCAACCTTGTCTGATGGTAATGTAAGGCTTGGCCATCTATAATCCCAATTCAGGAATGCTTTCATTTCTGGTTTGCTAAAGATCTCTTCGTGTTCATTTTCCTTCCAGGCTATTTCTAGAAACTGATGCTTTTGAAATTTGTTGGGCTGCAGTATTAAAAGCAATACTCCCTGATCAAGGTGAAGAACAGCTGTGTGGATACTGGAATGGAAACTTTAAGAATGCAGAAACTTGGCATCACATAAATGAAAAAAAGTTTTTAGCTAAACAATGTGGCATAAAATCTTTTTACATATTTCTAATTTCGGAACACTTCGTTATCAGAACAGATAAAAGGTGTTTTAAAGCTTTCCTAAAAAGAGACATAAGAGATGTTAGTCAAACGAGACTTTATCGATGTTAACAATGGTTCAGTTATTATACTTTTAATGTAGAATACATCCCATCAGCCAAAAATATACTTACATATAGCCTAACCAAGGAATTATGCTTTATGATGCATGGAGTTATTATCCCAAAAAAGACTACTCAAAAGGCCTTAAAAGAAAGGTATGAAGCAGGAGATCTTGTATTGGTTTTACGTTAACCACATAATCTTTATCCTTAAGGGTCAATGTCACCCATGATTTATCCTTTTTTCATAATTTAAGCGGGTCATCACTAAAATTATTTTCTAATCTAATATCTTTTTTATACTATCAAGACTAGGAATTTGTTTTCCTTGTTTGCATTGATAATGTTGGTTTATTTCTTCAACCCAGCTTTCATTTTCTTTGATTACTTCTTCATTAAGTAATTCTTCCTTGGCTACTTCTTCTTCAAGTAACCTTTTTCATGAATCTTTTTGGTTCTCTTCACCACGCTGGGCTACGTAGAGAGACTCACTTTTGATATATTTTTGGATTTCCTCTAGTTTTTTTTGGATAAAAAACTAAATTTATATTTTTGAGCGGCATATTTTAACAACGGAATTTTTTGACATTGTATTTCAATATGAAACTCTTCTTGAAAAAATGGTCGATTTTCAGTTTAAATGAGGAAAGCATTTCCTATTAGAAAATTTTCGTCTAGGGAGTCAAATTGGATTAATCGCTCTATAATGAACTGTTTTTCATTTATTATGATCGAAAAATGAATGCGTCATATTCTGGCTCAAACTCATCGCCATTTGCCATTCGCCATTCGCATGCTCATGAGTTGATCTGTTTTGATCTATTTTTTAAAGGATACAATTCTTGGTCTTGCCAAGCAATAGGATGCTCCAGTATCTACTAAAGCATCTATTTTAAAAAGGTGATAACCCTGGAAGTCAAAACTTAATTTTATATACGAATTGTTTACACTTACCGCCATCCATTTATTATTCATTTTTTCCAGACCTTTTTTTACCTTTGATAATGCTCATAATGTCTTGAATACCCTTTTCAAGATCATCTCTTGTCAAGCCTTTTTCTTTAAGCTTATTTTTGACATTGTCATTTATTGATGTTGTAGTCATTACATGTATGATTTCTACACGTGATGACGTACTTCGTCTGATGGGAATGGTAACTGTTTTGTACTCTATGATATTTTCATCTTAACATTCTTCTTCTTTGGTAGATTTTTCTACCATTTTTCCCTTTCCTTTGCTTTTTGGATTTTTAGACATGGAAGGTATAGAAGAGACATAATGTCTTCTTGGTTCTTCGAGAATTACAACACCTTTATTTTCTCTAATTTGCATGTGTCTAGTTGTTTACTAGCTAATCCTTCTCCTGTCACCCATTTGTTGGGCCATGTTAGTTGCCTTGTATTTATCTTATGTGCTTTTATGGCTCGGACACTAGTACTTGTTTATTCAAATATTTTCACTTCTCTGTTTAGCATTTTACTTTGTGGATTGGTGGTATTTACCATTCTATAGACTAGGCAATATTGTACTGCAATAGTTGCAGACTTCTCGTAATTTGGTCATGCCTTAAGTCTGATTTCTCAGTCCTAATGCTCGATTAAGATAAGAATGTTTTAACGACATGAAGTAGTTTGGTGAAGTTTTCAACCACAAACTGGTTCATTATACAAGTTACTTTGGATACCCCCTATTAGGACTTTTTCAAAAATTTTCTACCGATTGTCTGTTAGACAACAGATTACTGGTGTATATCTATCATCTGTGAATAATGAACAGAGACTAACTTGTATCATACCAGTATGGATATAGTGATATCCTTTTCTAAGGTATTGTTTTGCCTTATTTGTCTTGAAGATAGGAACGTCTAGTATTTCTTTCTTCAATTTGACCTACCGAGGTTTCTCCTTCTGAGATCTCTACATTCATTTTACTCTTGAACATAAATATGAAGTTTTTGTATAATTCTCCAACCTTGATTTTAAGCATCTCTCAATGGTTTATAGTAGAACCGAGAATTTCTTCCTCAATTGATTCATTCTGACTAATTATGTTATTAGATAAAGGAATCATCTCATCTTGGTGGTCGTAGGTTTCTGACATCATGAAAATCGTGCCTACGCTGTTTGAAGTTTTATTTAAACTTTCTTCATCATCTGATGTTATTTCATCATCAGACTCATAGTTGTATTCTGAAACAAGCTCTTCTGCTTCGTCTTCAGAATCCAATTCGTATCCTCATGCTGGCTCGTATATTTCTTCAGCGAATAAAAAAGGTTTTATATTTTGTTATCTTTTCTTACTTGGACATTTGTTTGCATAATGTCTTTTTTCGCCACATAATCAGCAACAATCACACTCTTCTGGTGACTTTCCTTTTGGACATGAAGGTTTTTTATACGAAATATTAGATTTCTTTCTAATATATCATCCCCATGGCTTTAGTTTTTCTCTTGATAGATTAAATTTTCTCTTCTAAATTTTTTTCTTTTTTTCACATATCTTTTTTCATTTTCAAACCTTTTCTTCTCGAATTTTTTCTTTGCGAAGTTTGGCTTCTTTTCGCATCCATAGCTGTTTACCATGTTATTGACTTTAAACACAGCAGTCATAACTCATATGACTTTTTTCATATATTTTATTGTTTGTCCTTCAGTACAATATTTCTTTAGAACTTCTTCTACAACTGCTATCCTTCCTCCTAAGGAATCGCAAATCATTCCAACCATTTAGGAGTTTAGTAAATTCTTTTTCTGGTAACTCGTCCTATGGTTTAGAAAGTTTGGCAATAAATTAGTTTTGCCAATGGAGGCTGTCTCTGAGTTCTAAATTGTAAAAATACTTTTTAAATTTAGAAGTGTAATTTTTAAAATATCACATATCACGTATTAGTAGTTTTGTCAAATTTATGAAAACTCTTTTTTCTTAAACACCCATATTATTTATAGATATTACGCAGAACTCTCGTTTGAGGTTATCTGCGTAAAACGTTATCCATTCTTTAGAAAATATTATGCTTGCTTTAGGCTTCAATTATCATTTCGTTATCCGTTATGCTATTCCAAAATCTAGTTGCGTTTCCTCATAGGGTTGCTCGAATAAAATGATTCATAGCATGCCCTTCTATTAAATTACCACATATTATGGCAATTCTCAAGACTTCCGCCCAATTATTGATTGTTTCTTCGGTATTTGAAATACAACCAATATCAAAATATATGTTGTATTGATTTACAGACTCATTTCTAACTGAAGTGCAAGATAAAATGCTTAAGGTCAGACAATGGTGGTGAGTACTCAACTTATGAGTTCTTCAAATAGATACAAAAGCTTGGAATCTCAAGGCAGTTTACTTATCCAAATACACCACAGCAGAATGGGATAGCTGCAATGAAGAATCAACACTTTGCCGAGGCAGCAAGGAGTATGATGCATTCCAACAAGTTTCTGGTTAGAGTACATGACTACTGCCATATATATCACAAATAAGTTACTATAACCGAAACTTGGTTTTATGCCGCCTTTTGAAAAATTGTTTGGTCATGCACCCTGTTTTAAAAAACAAATTCTCGAGTTTTTGGGTCAGTTTGCTATGTGTTTATACCTTATCATCTTCGTAGTATATAAGAAAGCTGTTAGATGCATATTTACAGGATATGACTCTAAAAGAAAGGTTGAAAATGCATCAATTCTTACAAGGGACGAGTACAAGTGTCAAGGAACATGGTATTTGATGAATTATCTTCATGGTGGCTAGCTGATCATGCAACTGTACCAGAAAATAACCAAACTGAGATGGAGGTGCTAGAAGAAACAAGTCTACCTAAAGAACGCATCTCCATTCATGAAGGTACCGGCTGTCCCGATGAAGAAGAGACTGTCAAAACATCAAAGATCCCCAAAACACTTTCTCCGTGTAGATAGCATAAGTGAACGACCATGCGGGTCTACTTGTGTACGCAAGCCAATCCTAAAATATGTGAATCTAAATATTGCAGCAACATTCACAGCGGCAGTAGCCTCTTTTGAAGATGCACGAGATAACAACAATTGGAGGGAAGCAATGATGCAGCAGGTTATAATTACAAATGGCTTAACGCATGGTGCTTTACCACCAAAGTTGTTTCAGGTAGATAAGTATATATCCTTTCCCAAATAATAGAATCCTTCAATGAGGTTTTTGCTCATTAATACGAACGGCTATGATGCTTTGCCACAATAGTGATAGATTACTCATAGATGCAAGTACGACTCTATGTATCGCTATTGTTTGATATAACAAATATTATACAATTAGTGAGGCTGGGCCAAAGATCACCCATAATTAACTAAAATGGAATCTGTGAAGAACAATGATTACCACAAATATTCCATTGAAAGAACCCTAACTACCATATAACAACACTTCACCATCCAGAGTTCCTATGAATAATACAGAGCATCATATAAATTCAAACCCAGAGCAAGAGTTTTTGGCCCTAGAAAAATTGGGAACTCCTAGAGAGAGCCGATACACGAGCCACTATCACCCCCTAAAACCCTAAGCTTTAGATTCAGATTAACATTTTCGGCAAGAGGTTTGAAATGGAAATCCCCTCAGTTTAGCCAAGACGAGGCTCAATAGATATAGGGCCTGCCAAAATAATATATCTGAACAAAACCTATTACAAAAGGAAAAGGGGATGACAATACCAGGAAGCAACCCTATCCACTTGAAGCTCTAAACCAATAGACGATAGAATTCAAGGGTTACCAATACTTATTAGAATAAGTGGTACAAAGTGTACCAGAATCTCAAATGGAGTGTTAATTCATGGAAAACAAGAAGATGTAAACACAATTCTAGAGTATAGGCTTTGGTTTAGGGTAATACTGAAAATAGAGGTCAAAGTTTACGGAGATAGTTATTTGAGATGGATATATTCATCTTCTTCAAGTTCACATACACAATTATTTTCCTTTCTTTATAAGCCATCCTAATCCAACACGGACACAATTATTTCCTTTTTGGTAAGTCATCCTAATCCAAAAACATAAAGATATATAATGAAACCAACTCTTAGCAACATATCAACGCATGGAGCTTCAAAGATGGATAACTACCAAGACCAGAATTAGACGTGACAACAACATAGCAACAATCCTCCAAGCTTCCAATTAAGGGTGCGCATGGGACTAACTACGCTATCACAGACCTAAACAATAGAAAACAATTAAAATATAGGTTCTAAAATATGACTGTGGCCTTTGGCAATTTCACTATTAGAAGGAATAACTTTCTAACCTTATGAACTTATAGAAAACCGAGATGGAACCGGGGAATCCTTAGATTCCAAAACTTCAATCATGTCACCTTTTGCTTACACAATCAGGCCTAAAACTTGTTTATTTCGCATTAATCATTCAAGAACAACTACAGTGAATTCGTGAAGATCTTTGGCTTTAAAGCCCATCATTTTTGTAAATGATGGGGGATATGTTTTGAGGCCATCAAATATCATATGATATATGCATGGACCCCATATCTCAAGGATGATCTCAATGATGACCTGAAGATGTAGAGAAACCTGTTACGTTTGGTCGTTCACGTAAACAAATGCTATCTGCCTCAACTAATCCATCACAATAACTTCATGCATCACTTAAGAACTTTTCATTCCTAAACTTTATCTCTTCTTTGGTAATCTCGATCCGCACCATGTGCCCTAATAGTAGAATGCTGGAAGTATAAACACCTCTAAAGAATTTGTTGCAATGCATAATTACCAAATGCACCCCCAGAACACAATAGCAGTACTGACAAAATAGTATTGACAACCCATTGAGATTGTAACATCATGGCATCTATATCGTTTACTTTCACCCTTCCTGTCATTGTCTCTGTGTGTGCGCGCGCGCATTTTCTTCAGGTCATTGATCCAAAGGGCAGTCTGAGTTTTCTCATCAAAATGCAAGTGTTAGACCATATTCCCACGAGCGTCTTCTCACTATTTTGGGTGTGGATCAACTTCAATAAATGTATAGATGCACATACCATCAATAAAGTAACAAAGTAAAGGAGCATGTAAATTGTTGAAAATGTATCGACACATGTTCACCAAAAGAAAATATAGTTTTTCTAACAATCATTTATGATTCTACATCTCAAAAGTATTCAGCATGTCAAAGGGGTACCTTTATACGGGCGATGTTGAAGCTTCCGTCGGGGAGTCAAAGGGAGAAGGGAGAAAGGCAATACGACAACCACAAAATGCCAGAGCTTTAGATTAGGATCTTCACGGCAACATGCATGATACCATATATCTTTCAATGGGTGTTTGTGGATTCGTGTACGTGGGCGTGGCTATGTCTTGAGAGGATGTTGGGACGTAGGTACAGTGGCAGAGGAAGCGGAGAGGGGGGAGGGGAATCTAAGGAGGCAGTGGTGGTTGGGTGTGAGGGGGATGGAGGGACAAGACGGTGGTGTGTGCGGGTGCTGTGCTTGTGAGCGTGTAGGAGTCCAGGTGCTTTGGGGGAAAAGAGTCACCTGAAATTGGAGGAAAATTGAAGTGGGCTATGGGTGGCGGTGGGGGTGGGGGGTGAGGGTGGCTACTGGGTAGGGGGTTGACTGGAGGGGGAGGAGAGGTGTGTGGAGTTGCAAGTACTTTTTGGAGAGAAAGATCTTATTTGAAAAGAGAGGAAGCTCTCGGGCGTGGGGGGAGGAGACTAGAACATGGGGTTTGTTCTTTTGGGGGGCAGGGTAATTTGCGAAGAGCAAATTAAAGGAGTTCCAAAAACCAATTTTTTTTTTAATTTTTAAATTTCTTCCCTTGTTCAAAAATTTAAAAAAGTAGCCCCATTTTTCACAGTTTTTAAAGCAAACCCACCTTCTACAAAGTTTTTACCCCAAAACCCCTTAACCTATTTTTACCTACAATTTTCTTTTGTTTTGGTAATTAAGCTCAGTATAAATTCTTCTTTTAGTAGCATCAACGTTCGTATAACTGTCAAGCTAACCACCATAGGTCAGCTAACAGGAAGTTGTTCTAATTTAACCAGATGTCTCAGGTTCGAATCATGTGGATGTAACTGTGTTAAAACATGATATAAAGAGTTTTGCCGCTCATGTGGTGCTGCTCCTCTGGAACCCAGAGTAGTTGGCTGGCTGCCAATGTGGCGTTCGGATACCGTGTGGCTAACAAAAAAAACTGTCAAGCCAAATCTCTTTCCCCGGTCTATCGGTTGAACTCTTAAAGCCTTCGATTGCCAAATGAACCCGACTCAAGACGAGTGTAATAGTGTAAAACACACGAATCGTTACCCGGGCTGTCCTTAGATAGCAAGAGAATGAAGCACCAGTAATTTTGTGAAGACCCAGATGACAATTAGTTCCATTTCCCGACTAAATCGCCATTGGGATTTTCTAATCCAATCCCTCTGTAAAAATGCAAAAGACCCAGATAAGGCACTCACAGTGTTGCGGGATTGCTTGGAAGTAAGAGGTATACTACCTTCTTCTTATACATTTAGCTCGTTGATTCGTAGTTTTAGCTCCCAGGGAAAGTTGGATAGAGCAATTGAAGTGTTAGAACTAATGACCGATGAGAAAATCAATTACCCCTTGGATAATTTTGTGTGTAGTTCAGTAATATCTGGGTTTGTCAGGATTGGTAAACCTGAGCTTGCGCTTGGGTTTTATGAAAATGCTGCAAATTCTGCTGCTTTGAAGTCTAATATTGCGACATATACAGCACTTTTGAGTGCTTATTGTAGATTGGGTAGGAATGCAGAAGTTAATGAATTGGTTTCTAGGATAAAGAAGGATCAAATAGCATTTGATGTTGTGTTCTACAGTTGTCGGATGAATGAATCTTTGAGGGATGGGGATTTTAAGAAGGCTATTGAAAAGTATAGAGAGATGGAAAAACGGAATATAAAATCTGATACCATTCAGCATACAACACTGGTACATGGGTTTGCAAAGGAAGGGCATGTGGAGAAGACGGTAGGGTTTCTAAACAAAATGAAAAAGGAGGGATTGAAACCCGATTTAGTTACTTATATCGGGATCATGCGGGGATTTTGTGAAAAGGGAAATTGGAGGAGGCATTAGCGGTATTTAAGATGGTTGAAGATTTGGGGATTATATTGGATGAGTTTGCTTATGTAACTTTAATTGATGGGTTGTGCGTTAGGGGGGATTTTGATCTCGTTTTCCACCTTCTTGATGATATGGAGAAGAAGGATATTCGTGCAAGTGTGGTCACATACAACACCGTTATTAATGGCTTGTGTAGAGCTGGGAGAACATCTGAGGCGGAGGAAATCTCAAAAAGCATCCTTGGGGATGTTGTTACTTATAGTACACTTTTACATGCATACATTGAAGAAGAGAATGCCATGGGAGTGCTAGAAACCAAGCAGAGACTGGAAGAAGCTGGAATTCACTTTGATGTTGTTATGTGTAACATTCTAATCAAAGCACTATTCATGGTTGGGGCATTTACGGATGCTCTTGCGACGTACGACGGAATGCCAGAGCATGAGCTGGCTGCAGATTCTGTGACTTATTATACTTTGATCGATGGATACTGTAAAGTAGGCAGAATTAGTGAGGCTATTGAGATCTTTGACGAGTTCCGAAAGACATCAATCCCTTCAGTTGCATGCTACAATTGTCTCATCTATGGGCTCTGCAAGAAAGGTATGGTAGATATGGCCATTGAGGTGTTTATAGAACTCAATGATAGGGATTTGAATTCAGATGCAGGCATGCACACGGTGTTGTTGAAGGCAACTGTTGAAGAAAAAGGTGCTGCAGGTGTTCTGGAATTAACTCAAAGATGTGATATTTTGAGGCCTG
Organism: Escallonia herrerae; assembly: GCA_033070095.1. Lineage (NCBI taxonomy): Eukaryota > Viridiplantae > Streptophyta > Magnoliopsida > Escalloniales > Escalloniaceae > Escallonia > Escallonia herrerae. Next base: position 191,402 of record JAVXUP010000643.1, on the reverse strand, counting down.
AACTTTTTGATATCTTATGTAATATAAGAGTATTTCTTTCCTGTGCAAGAAGGCTTTTCCTGAGGCTGCATGTGATGCGTATGTGGTGATGAAGGGGAAAGGTTCTGTTGTGACCCGAAAATCTTACTACTCGATCTTGGAGGTGCTTATCCATAATGGCAACAAGTGGCAGGTCCAGCCCATTTTGAGCACCTTTTTAAGAACTTGTGGAGTAGTGGAACCTAAAGTAAGCACGATACTCGTGCAATACCTGTGCATGAAGGACGCTAACTATGCCCTTAGATTTTTTGAAAAGATAAGGGAATGCGGATGGACGACTGCCACTATCCCTGTCACTGTTTTCGATAATCTAACAAAGAATGGTAGGGTTTTGGATGCATATAAACTCATCAGAGGCACGGAAGATAATCTACCCCGCATGGATGTGGTTGATTACTCCATCATAGTTGATTGCCTAAGCAAAGGAGGCCATATCCGTAAGGCCTTAGATCTATGTGAATTTGCCAGAAAGAAGTGAATTACTCTTAGCATTGTCACTTATAATTCAGTTATAAATGGGTTGTGCCACCAGGGATGTCTTGTTGAAGCATTTAGGCTATTCGACTCCTTAAAGAAAATCAATGTGGCTCCCTCAGAAATTACATATGCTATACTTATAGGCATTTTAAACAAAGAAGGGCATCTGGATGCTAGAAAGTTGTTCGAGAGGATGGTCCTACTAGGCTTGAAGCCAAGTACACGTGTTTACAATTTGTTAAGTAATGGTTACTGCAAAATGGGTCAGATGCAGGAAGGTCTGAAGCTTCTCCTTGATTTGGAGTTGAAATGCCTCAAGCCAGATGAATTTACCGCCAGTGCTGTAATAAATTGATTTTGCCAAAATGGTGACATGGAAGCTGCTCTTGAATCTTATTTCGATTTCAAAAGGAACGGACATCTACCTGATTTCCTGGGTTTTATGTACTTGCTTAGCGGTCTATGTTCCAGGGGTAGGTTGGAAGAATCCCTAAGCATTTTAAGGGAAATGCTTCAGATCCAATCTGTTATCAATTTGCTGAATAAGGTTGAGAATGATGTTCAAACAGAGTCCATGGAACAATTTCTTTTTTTCTTATGCGAGCAGGGGAGGATTCAAGAAACAATTACTGTTCTTAATGAAGTTGGATCCATGTTTTTTCCAGTTGAGAGGTGGAGGATTGGTGCTTCTAGTGGACCAGAAAAACTAAAGGAGATCTACGATAGTAAAGCATTTGGTATTGCTGCCTCCAAGTCTTTACTGTCCAGTTATGACACTGATATGAACATTTAATCAAGTAATGCTGAAAGTATGGTAAAAAAATTATGCAGAAGAAGATAACCGTTCCCAGCTGTGTGACTTTGATTCTTACTATGACCAACTTGCTTCATTATGCACAAAAGGGGAGCTACTGAAGGCCAATAAACTAGCAAAGATACTCACCTGCTAAACAACTACAATTTACTGGCTTTTCTAACTGCAGATGAAGCTCCTCCGCCTTTATGACCAATGTGAAATATGCAGATACCACCTGCAGTTATTCCGAACTGTGTCCTTTAATCTAGTAATTCTCTCACCTCTAGATTTTACTAAGAAAACTTCTCCATGATCTCAATGTTCCTACGCCATTCTAATAGTACTTGTGGTGATTTTTACCCCATTTTTGTCATCGAAATGTTCCTACGACGTAATGAGTTATTGTTGGCAGAAAAAATGGGATCTTATGCATGAACTTGAGGAAGTTTACTTAAAAACATTTCCCAGATTCTCAACAGTGTTAAGGAAAGGCCGGTATACTTTGGACAGTTGTTACAACAGGTGTGCTTCTTCTTCTTCTTCTATGTGTGTGCGTATGTGTGTAATTTTGGCGAAGTCGAATGTTGGAGTCGCTTTAATAAAAAACTATAGAGTACGTTATTTGATCTATAATCTGGGTTAAAGCAATCATATTAAGGGGGCATGCATATGAGGGGGAGTGTTACAGCAGCCACATACATATTTGACCCTTCTCTGATAGCGTAGGCTTTCAAAGTAACTGGCTTCCACGTGTTTTTTTTTTTCATTTTTCTTTTGTGTAAAGCTTTTCAGTGTACTTTCTTATGACAAAATGACTCATGTTCTCATCCTCTTCCTTTTTTTATTGTAGTTCTGACTGGTTTTGTTAAAACTTAATAATATGGTGTCAAGTAGAATTACTGTCACATAACTTGTTAAAATATAGTCAGAAATAGGTGGGAGTTATAGGAGTTCTTGAGATTGAGTCCCTTAGAATGTGAATGAAGTAGGCATTAGCCTGGGGCTGAAAGTCCTTGTGCTTGGCACTTGTTGGATGTTCACAGAATGCCAATGGTCTGAACATTTTTCTTTCATTACACGAATAAAAGGAACTTCGGTCAGCTGGAAATTGTGGGAATGCATCTGCTTTTCTTTTTCTAATGATTAAACCTAGCTTTCATTTTTGCTTATCTTAGTGAAATTTTTGGGCTGTGACCGTAGGATTAGGTATTTGCTACTTAGGTTTTTGTGTACCGTGAATAATGACAATATGAGAATAAATTTCTACATAGTAAACATTTGAAATGCCTAAATTCTCTCTCTCTCTCTCTCTCTCTCTCTCCTCTCTTCTCCATCCTCCTTGCAGCAATGACAACAGCCCACAACACGGCCGAGCTCGACTCCGGCGTCGCTGTAGCGAAGGCGTTCGCCTCCTCCCCGAGCTCCGACCACAACAACCAACACACCCATGAAGACGCACCCCCGCCATGCGCCCGCTTCATGTACAGCTCCGCCCTGCGACAAGGATGCCTCCACGCGAGGTCCTCAAATTCGTGCTAATTCTCTTTCATCTCCTTGCCGTGTGGTGGGCGGCCGCGCTTATTAGGCAGAAGATGGGTGGTGGTGGCTGATGCCGTGATGGTGACTGACACCGTGATGTGCTGGGAGGAAAGATGGCCGGTAGTCGTGAGCTTTGTATGGTAGTGGGGGGGTTTATGATGGTGGGCATAATAGGTGGAAGATGGGTGGCCTACGGCTGCCGGTGATGGAATATGGGTGGTCTACGGTGGTCATGGGTTTGTGGGCGTGGATTTTGGGTAATAGATGGTGTTGGGTATGGAGGTGGTTGAAGATGGTGGCTGGACTTCGCTGGCGAGATCGCCAGCTGTAGCCTTGATGTGGTGATGGTTTACAGCAGTAATGGGTGGTGTCGCCGGTGACGGAGCAGTGGTGGTGAGAGGAGAGAAGGAAGGCAGTGGTGGGTCTCGGCGTCTTGGCGGGGCCTTGGAAGGGTAGTCTTGGTGGTGTCCCCGGCGATGGCAATTGGCTGATCTGCGGCAGTGTTGCGTCGCCGGTGTGGAGGCAGAATAGTCAGATGCCATGGTTACAGATAAAGAAATTTCAGATGAAGGAATTTCATATGGTGAGTGAAAGAATTTCCTCGTCGAAAATGATGGTGTCGCCGGCGATGGCAACTGGGTTTGAAGGTGGATAAAGATGGCGAGTGAAGGAATTTCATGCCATGGTTACAGATAAAGAAATTTCAGATGCCATGGTTGAGTGTGGTGTCTAGTTTCAGATGAAGAATTCTCCTCATTGTCTTGTCACAAACCAAATTCTCTCTCAATCTATAGTTTCAGACAAGGTGGTGAGTTTCCAAAATATAGTCCGCTACATAATATAGCGGATTATATTTTAGAAAATATAACATCTCGAGAGTGAAGGGTATTATTGTCAAAAATTCGTCCGCTACATAATGTAGCAGACGGACTTCAAAAAATACAAAAAAAAGATCTGGACCGTCCACAGATCTGGCGTGGACGGCGAGATCGCGCTAGCAACTTAACCCAGTTTGCTAGCGCTTATCAGCTCCCTATATATATATATATATATATATATATATGAATTTTGTATTGTTTGTAGTGATCTGTGTGTCTTAAAACAATTAGAGAAAATTTAGATTATATAAAAGACACTATACAACTTGTAAGAAAGCCAAAACAACAGAACTTATAAAGAATTTAAAGGTAAAAATAAAATATGTGAAGAATGCAACGGGGGAAAAACAAACTGCTACATAAAGACAGTAGAAAATTTAGATGGATGTCTTCACATAGAAGACGTTACTAATACTAATGATAGCGAAGACATTTATAATACAAATAGGATAAGTTATAATTTAATAAACCATTTACAAATAAAAACGACATTCTTAATGCAATAGAAAGACTACCTTTTATTGGAGAAGACCCCATTAAACGATGAGATCTAAATAAAATATACTGTAAGTTAGACATTATTAATCCAGATTACATTGTCAAGACAGCATATATAGAAGCAAGTAGTTTAGATACTGAAGACTTTAAAATGCATATAAAAGACTTAACGCAATTAGGAGTAATTAGACACAGCAATAGTCCTCATAGATCTGCAGCTTTTATAGTTCGAAATCATGCAGAAATAATTAGGGAAAAAAGCATAATGGTAATAAATTATAAAATACTTAATGATAATGTTAAAGACGATAGTTACAATATCCCGAATAAGACCTTTCTTTTAAGTAAAATACAAGGCAAAAAAGTATTTAGTAAATTTGACTGTAAATCAGGCTTTTATCAAGGCAAGATGTGACCTGAAGACATTAAATGGACAGCATTTACTACACCAGAAGGCCTATACGAATGGTTAGTCATGCCATTTGGCCTTAAAACAGCCCCAAGTATCTTCCAGTGCAAAATTGATGATATTTTTAGACCATACAATAATTTCATTCTAGTATACATCGATGATATTCTAGTTTGCAGTAGAAATGAAAGTGAACATTTATCACACTTAGACCTAGTTTTCCAATTATTTGATAAACATGGTTTAATTTTAAGCAAGAAAAATGTTGAACTATTTAAAACAAATGTAAAATTTTTAGGAATGGAAATAGGCAATGGCAAAATTAAGTTACAAGAACACATAGCCAAAAAGATTCTAGACTTTCCAAACAAACTAGAAGGCTTAAAACAAATACAAACTTTTTTAGGTTTAGTAAATCATGCAAGAATATATTTTAAAGACCTAAGTAAGCTACTAGGACCTTTATATAATAAGACATGTAAAAATAGTCAAAGACATTTCAATATAGAAGACATTAATCTAGTAAAATTTATAAAAGAAAAGTTTAAACAATTACCAGATTTATATTTACCTTTAGACACCGACTATTTAATCGTACAAACAGATGGATGCAAAGACGGATGGGGAGCAGTTTTGTACTGTAAGCCCAATAAATACAACATTAAAAAAGAAGAAAGAATCTGTAGATATGCAAGTGGTAAGTATAAAGAAAGCAACCAATATTTAACCAGCTTAGACTATGAACTTTTAGCCATTATTTATGCCCCAGAACATTTTAAAGCCTTATTAATAAGTAAACATGAATTCTGTATTAGAACAGATTGTGAAGCCATTGTTAGATACAACAGAAACAAAGACTCTAGATACACAAATAGATGGTTAAAATTTATGATATCTTTAAGTAATTATAGACTAGATAAAATAGAATGGCAACACGTAAAAGGCAGTGATAATTCTTTAGCCGACCTTTTGTCTAGAAAATTATTTATAACAATTAATAGATTCAGTTACTTTGTGCAGAGAAATGGCAACACCTTCCTCGATCCAGACAAGACAAGCACAAACAAACCAGCCTAACCCAGTTTTCCCCACACAATTCACTAGTTATATAGACAATCTAGGAAGAAACCGCATTAATTACAATGGCAATAATTTAGAAGTCTTACATGCTGGATCTAGATTTCAAGTGAAAGATCCTAAACTTGGTCCTTTTCCAGTAGATCAGAAAACCCTTTTAGACAACCTATGGCAATCTTTTCTCAAAAAAAGACAATGGATGGTTTGTAAATACAATGAATGCATTAGCCAATTATTTTCATAAAATAAGAGACACTAAAAAATACAATTTTTATTGTGTTTTTAGAGGCATTATGCCAGGCATTTTTAAAAGCTATCCAGAGGCAATGGTTGGAGGAGTCGGTAATTACCCTCAACCTTGGTACAAAGGCACTATAACTTTTCAAGAAGCCACTAATCTTATGCAAACTAATTTTGGACCTAATTATTATATTAGCCCAGATTGTCAAGACAAGTCTACTACAGACACAATTGCAGATTGTGAAAACTAGAATACTTTAATTAAGCACTTTAATATTTTAAAAACAAGATCAGACCATTTACTTTTAGAAAAGGCACATTTTGATACGCAAATAGCTCAGTTTAAATCACAGATACAAGTATTAGAATTAGAAGCCAATTACTAGAAAAACAGATACACTACTATTCTTTCAAAATACCAGTTAGCAAAACTCACTACTTCCGGGGTAAAAGGAGTAGCTAGTCCAGACTCACAGGCTTTCGGTAAAGACAAATCAAGTCCTGTTACAGCTGGTAATTTGCTCAAAATTACTGAAAACCCTTCGAGTTTAGGAAAAGGAACTCCTAGTCCAGTTCAACAGGTAGCTGGTAAAGACTTGTCAAATCCTGTTCTAGTTGAAAATTTACTTAAAATTTCTGAAAATCCCTCTAGTTCGGGAGAAAGAACTACACATTCACCTGGCAAGGACAGTTCAACCCTTAAGACCACTATTCGTTTGGGAAAAACGGAATTAAGAAGACAAAAGAATAAAAAGGCAAAATGACAAGCCCAAGCAATTCAAAGGCAAGTAGCTAAAGCCTTCGCAGAAATTGTCAGTAAAAAGCTAGCTACACAATCGGATGAAAGAAAGGCAACAAGCTGCCTTTTCCGAGATGCCCAGAAACAAGACCCAAGGATAATTTTGCCTTCTTCATGTAAAACGGGTGTACAAGGTCGGCTAAAGAATTATCACTGCCTTTTACGTGTTGCCATTCATAATTTGTCTTATGTTAGAAGCTTCTTGAGTGTTTGTTGTCAAAGTTTGTCTAACATATTCATATGGCATTTACTTGAATAAAGAGACTCTGTCCATTTTATCATATTAATGAGTACTTAGAACAACTTCTGAGACATCATATAACTTTGCTAGACCAAGAAAATCATAATGAATATGTTAGACAAACTTCGACAACAAACACTCAAGAAGCTTCTAACATAAGACAAATTATGAATGGCAACACGTAAAAGGCAGTGATAATTCTTTAGCCGACCTTGTACACCCGTTTTACATGAAGAAGGCAAAATTATCCTTGGGTCTTGTTTCTGGGCATCTTGGAAAAGGCTGCTTGTTGCCTCTCTTTCATCCGATTGTGTAGCTAGCTTTTTACTGACAATTTCTGCGAAGGCTTTAGCTTCCTGCCTTTGAATTGCTTGGGCTTGTCGTTTTGCCTTTTTATTCTTTTGTCTTCTTAATTCCATTTTTTCCAAACGGATAGTGGTCTCAAGGGTTGAACTGTCCTTGCCAGGTGAATGTGTAGTTCTTTCTCCCGAACTAGAGGGATTTTCAGAAATTTTAAGTAAATTTTCAACTAGAACAGGATTTGACAAGTCTTTACCAGCTACCTGTTGAACTGGACTAAGAGTTCCTTTTCCTGAACTCGAAGGGTTTCAGTAATTTTGAGCAAATTACCAGCTGTAACAGGACTTGATTTGTCTTTACCGGAAGCCTGTGAGTCCGGAGTAGCTACTCCTTTTACCCCGGAAGTAGTGAGTTTTGCTAACTGGTATTTTGAAAGAATAATAGTGTATCTGTTTTTCCAGTCATTGGCTTCTAATTCTAATACTTGTATTTGTGATTTAAACTGAGCTATTTGCGTATCAAAATGTGCCTTTTCTAAAAGTAAATGGTCTGATCTTGTTTTTAAAATATTAAAATGCTTAATTAAAGTATTCTAGTTTTCACAATCTGCAATTGTGTCTGTAGTAGACTAGACATTGAGGATAGAAAGACAAAAAATTAACAAGTTAAACAAATTGACTCACATCGATCCGCCGGGCAATATCCAAAACATAGTCGCCGGCCCGGTGCGCCTCGCCCTTTATCCTTCTTCCGCACGTGCGTCTGGTTATACGTCAGAGCTATGACCTCATCCTCCTCCAGATCTGGGTTTTGGACCGCATTCATGTGTCGGACGATGTCGTGTGGCACCGACCCCCCCGTGTGCGTCGGATCTCTGTTCTGTCTGTTCTCGTCCCCGCTCTTACTCTTGGCGTCCCAGCCTGGATCCGCAGCCCACCGATCTATCATCTCCCCCATATAGTCGGAGATATCCAATGTGGGGGATATGTCTTCATCTCCGTCATCGGGGCACCGTCGGGCAGCATATTCTTCGCCCGGTCCCATGCGTCGTGGAGCCATCGGCAGTAATTCTTGCCGATGTAAGCAAAGAAGGCCTGCCGCCCCAGTGCCTGCTGATCAGGCGAGTCAAACGTGAACCCCTCCTGTAAGGCATTCAATAACACAAATTAACTACAATAAAAAAAATTCTAATTAAACAAATACTATCTCAGAAAAAATACTTCACCGTACCAGCCACTCCTCCCATAGGGACTCCCTCGCAGCGCCATCCCAGTCCTTCCAGTACAGGCGTGGCTCGAAGAATCGGCCCTTCACAAGAACGCCGATCTTCGTCCTCGCCTGATTCTCCAGGATCCTGCCAAAGAAGTAAATAAATAAATTAATACAGTTCAAATATAAATTAACACCCCAAAATTTTAAATATAAGGCATGATGTGATTTTTTTTACTTACAGGCCCTCCTGGGTGAGCGTAACTCTCTGTTTACGCTGGGGGTCGATGCGTACCCCGCGTGTCGGGCCACGGCCTCGTCGAGATCCTACAAAACACAGACATTAATACAGTTCAAATTTACTTTAAATATAAGGGTAGCAAAAATGTACTAAACACCGTTATCAACTATACCTGAGGTAGAACCCACAGAAGAAGGAGAATCAGCGCGCGTGTGGGATGAATCTGTGTCAAGCTGGGGCTGGGACGACGGCTGGGGCTAGAGCTGGGGCCCCATCTGCCCGTCGTGAGCACTCTGTGCCTCGTCATCAGTGGGCAATGACGAGGTGGGACCTACCGGGGAGGAAGCAGCTCGGCATCCAACCCGGCCACGAATAGCCCGTATCCTATCCATCGTATAGATAAATTACAAATACATGAACACATTAAAAACAATAATTTGGCAAAAATCATCATCGGCACTATATATATATGAACGAAGGTACAAAAACACATCAATATGAACCAAGTTCTAAAATGTTACTACATTTTTTTCCCGATTTTTTACAACATTACAAGTCAATCATTCTCAGTTTGAGAATCATCATCATCTTCATCACTTTCCTCATCGTCCTCTTCTTCGTGGGACTCGTCGTCCTCTTCATCTTCTAATTCATCCTCTTCATCAGTAGACTCAGTCACATCATCTCCAACACTTTCCACGTCTTCTGCATCATCATCTACGACTTCTTCTCCTACATGAAGTGTTGTTGGAAGAGGAAGATCGTCCTCCTCGTTGTTGACCTCAACAGGGAACAAGACAGGTGGTTGGTCGGGAATTTCTTAGACTTGATAATTGTATACCAATGAGATTTGGATTGGCGACGTCCTCTGCGTAAAAGACTTGTACAACTTGACTAGCAAACACAAAGGGCTCGTCTGATGCAAGTCTTGACTTGACATTGACATCTACAATCCCTTGAGAGCTAACACGGATTCCTCTACTGCATGTGACATCGAACCACGTACACTTGAACATTACCAGGCGGTTTTGGGAGCCCAAATATGTTAGCTCACAATCTCATCTAGCTCCGTAAAAGTCCATGCAATTCTCAGCATAACAGTCGCCGTTGACCAAGACTCCACTATTTTGGATTTGTTTTGGTCGGTCATCATATTTTACGTTAAACCTAAACCCGTTGATGATATAGCCTCCATGACAGGATGTTTGTTTGTTAGGGCCTTCAGCTAGTAATTTCAAGCAGGAGGCCACTGGTCTATCCATTGACTGAACCTATTGTAGATGACGGTAAAAATTAAGCTAAAATATGTTTACTAATTGGCCATAGAACTGTATATAACACATAATATAATTTTGGTAAACAATCTTACACGCCTTCTGAACCACTGTAAAAATTGTGATTTCCGATGAGATTCAAGTCCAGCGAGATCAGTGATTAAAGATTCTGCATCGAACTCACTGCAAATAATGTAACTGCAATCTTATCACACACTTTCAATTATGTACAATAATGTAAGTGAATTAAGACTTTAACTTACTCAACTAATGCCGAAACATCATCGCAATTTAGAAGGGCATATATTGTTGCAGTACTGTTCTCTTCATCTGTTAGCCATCGAGTATATGTTCGGCCAAACGGAGTACCTGACTGCTTGAATATTGACAATTGCCCTTCCAAATTTGTGCTTGATCCGGGGTCATTTCGGCCTAGTTGATTTAACCTTGTATCAACATCAGGCCCAAAATATTGACTACAAAAGTTTACAAGTTCTTCCATTACGTAAGCCTTCGCAATTGAGCCCTCAACCCGAGCCTTATTGCGGACTTTTTTCTTTAAATGGAACATGAACCTAGAAGTTTAGCGAATCGAGTTAGGTGGAATATCAATGATAACAGGTGTCGCATTAATGCAAATGAACAACTGTAACAACTTAAAGATTACCTCTCGAAGGGATACATCCACCGATATTGCACGGGTCCACCCATCTTAGCTTCATATGCCAAGTGAACAGGCAAATGATCCATTGAATCAAAGAACGAAGGTGGGAAGATTTTCTCCAGCTTGCAAATCGTCACCACAATGTTCTTCTCAAGCACTTCCATGTTACTCAACCGGGTCGTAGAAGAACATATATCTCGAAAGAAATGAGATAATTCAGTCAAAGTCTCGCAAACGACCCGTGGCAACAGTCCCGGAAGGCAATAGGAATGAATCTCTCCATGAATACGTGGCAGTCGTGACTCTTCGTCCCTTGGAACTTGCATTTCGATACATTGCAACAACGAGATATGTTGGAGGCAAACCCATCTGGAAGCTTTAAATTCTTAACCCACTGACAGACCTTCTCCACTTGTTTCTTGTCTAGACAGTAAGGTGCGTTAAGAAGTATCGTCCTCCTACTGACTGTCCGAGGATGCAATTCACGGCGTACACCCAAGTGTTGTAGATCCCTTCTCGCTTTAAGGTGATCTTTCGATTTGCCCTTGACATTCATCACTGTGTTGAACACATTATCAAAAACGTTCTTCTCAATATGCATCACATCCATGTTGTTTCGGATAACGAGCGTCCTCCAGTAGGCTAACTCCTAGAAGATACAAAATTTTCTCCAGTTGTGCTTTTTCCCATACCCTGGAATCTTCTGATCTGGCACACCCTTGCTGTGTGGTATGTCAGTATCAAGTGCCTCCAGGTGTGACAACCTCGATTGGACGAGGTGTCCGTGACCTACCGACACCTCATCGAGACATCCGGACACGTGTCGAACACCTCCGGACACGTGTCCGACACCTCTCAGCGGTGTTCAAAGACATTGATTTATTTTTTTATTGCCAGACACCGTGTCAGACACCCATTGAAGAGGTGCCGGACACCCATTGAAGAGGTCGGTGTCCACAAGTATAAAACTAAAATATGTTGTTTTAGTGTCGGCGTCGATCGGACGCGGTGTCCGTGTCTGTGTACCTAATAGGGATCTCAATCCAATTGGGTCCCATCCTCCGTCAACAGTCTCAATTCTCAAATGCTCAATGCAATAAAAATCACACATTCAATCCAATTGGGTCTCATCTTCCATCAACAATTTCAATATCTCAAATGCTCAATGCACAATTAACAACCTAAAATCATCAATTAATAATCTCAATTACTTCAAATGCACAGCTAATAACCTAAAATCATCAATTAACAACCTAAAATCATCGATCAATAATCACAATTCTCAAATGCACAATTAACAACCTAAAATTACCAAACAAATGATCAATGTTCAAATGGGAAAAATTGTTCAAAATGCACATATCCGATGCGCTTGAATTATTTCAATTTGGTGTTCGATTCGATTAGGGCAATTAATTTAGGGTTCAATTGGGGGATTCTATTAGTTCAATTTAGGGTTCGGTTGAATTGGGGCATTCAATTTAGGGTTCAATTAGGGGGTTCAGTTAGTTCAATTTAGGGTTTCATTGGATTAGGGCATTCAATTTAGGGTTCAATTAGTTTAATTTAGGTTCAATTCGATTAGGCCATTCAATTTAGGGTTTAATTAAGGTTCAATTACATCAATTTAGGGTTCAATTTAGGGTTCAATTATGGTTTAATTACTTCAATTTAGTGCTCGGTTGAATTGGGGCATTCAATTTAAGGTTTAATTAGTTTATATTAGGGTTCGATTCGATTAAGGCATTCAATTTAGGGTTCAATTAGGGGGTTTAATTACTTTAATTTAGGGTTCCATTAGTTTAATTTAGGGTTCGATTCGATTAGGCCATTCAATTTAGGGTTTAATTAGGGTTCAATTACATCGATTTATGGTTCAATTACTTCAATTTAGTGCTCGGTTGAATTGGGGCATTCAATTTAGGGTTCAATTAGGGGGTTAAATAAGTTCAATTTAGGGTTCGGTTGGATTAGGGCATTCAATTTAGGGTTCAATTAGGGATTCAATTAGTTTAATTTAGGGTTCGATTCGACTAAGGCATTCAATTTAAGGTTCAATTAGGGGGTTCTATTAGTTCAATTTAGGGTTCGGTTGAATTGGAGCATTCAATTTAGGGATCAATTAGGGGGTTCAATTAGTTCAATTTAGGGTTCGATTGGATTAAGGCTAATTAATATTAATTAGGGCTTATTAGTGTTAATTAGGGTTTAGTTAAGGTTTATCTGGATTAATCCCAATTAACCCTAATTAGGTTAGCTAGGGTTAATTAGGGTTTAGCTAGGGTTTATCGGGTTTAATTAGTTAGGGTTTAATTAGGGTTGTTAGGCCAGTTAAGGTTAATTTAGTTCTTTAGGGTTAATTGAGTTTTTAAACTTTAATTAGGGTTTAATTAAGATATATCTAGGGTCAGGGTTAGTTCAAGTTTAGTTAATGTTAATTAAAGTTACAACATGCAACAATGTACAATTAGAGTAAAATTACAATATACATTACAACAAATTAACTTCAATTAACCAAAATTAGGGTAAAATTAAATTCAAACTCAAACTTACATGCATAAATTCAAACTCAAACTCAAAATAATTAACCACATTATATTCAATTCAAACTCACATGCATTAAACCACATACATTAAAAAACAATTAGGGTAAGATGGGCATACCGGCGACGGTGGTGGTGGTGCGGCAATGGAGGGCCACTGGAGCTGTGGAGGGGCATGGCGTCGTGGGGGCTGTCACCTGCAAGACGGGGCGGGTGGGGGGAGGGTGTCACCAGAGGGGGGATCACCAGGGTAAGAAACGGCCGGTGAGTGAGAGAGAAAGAGAGAGAGAGAAAACGGGGAGAGAGAAAAGAAAAGAAAGTAGATATTTATATCAGGACTTTTAGCGACGGAAAACATTTCGTTGGTAAAAGTCAGTTTCTTAAAGTTAAGACTTTTAGCGACGGATACTTTAGCAACGGTATATTCCGTCGTAAAAGTGTAGTTTTAGCGACGGAATGTTTATCGACAGGAACAATCCGTCGCTAAAAAATTTCTACTAAATTTTTAAAAAGGTGGCCGAAAATAGGAAATTTTAAAAAATATTTTAGCCACGGGAAATTCGTTGCTAAAATCCCGTCGGTAAAAATCCGTCAGTAAAGATTTTACCGACGGTTTGTACCGTCGATAAAAGTTTTTAGCTACAGACTTTTACCAACGGTATTTGCCGTCACTGAAACGACTTTTAGCTACGGATTTTTCTCCGTCGCTGAATAGCCTTTTTCTTGTGGTGCTACTAAGGAATCCCGTTCACAATTTCTACACATTTTCAGTACCAAAATACCCTTTGAAAATATTCCATATTACCTCTGATCCACCTATTTTAAAATAACAATACAAACGCGTGCCACCCACCCACGCGAACTCCAAACGATGCCATAAATGAAAAGTTGTTGCTCCTCTCAACTAACATCCCTTCTCATGGACACCTCTATTTTGCCTCAACAATGACATGTGAAAAACCATGCTACAGAAGAACTACCAGATTGTGAAACGGCAAATCGCACGTCAATCTACAGAGCAGCCGCAGATGGTACGTCAAGAATGCATCTACAGCCCAGTATTTTATTTAACAGAATCGCATTTCGTTCCCTCTTGATTCTCCCTTTTGATTCTTTGGTGCAAGCATTCTGTCCTTTCATGTTTGTCTATCGAACATGCTATTGTGAACACTAGCAGAAGAAGTACTAGGCTATTAAATGAAGAATTGCGGGTCAATCGCACGTCAATCTGCAAGTCATCTGCAGATTGCTACTTCAACAATTCATCTGTAGGTCAATCGTTGATTTAACCAAATTTGGGTTCCTTTCGATTTTCCTTTTGATTCTTTTGTGCATGCATTCTATTATTTCATGTTTATCTACGACGCATCTGATCAATCTACTGCATATGATGTTGCTTCTTTTGAGAACAACGCCAGTTCTTCTAACTCAGACTAGGATAAGGATTTACATTACACACACATGTATCATGTACTTTAAATCTATGATTTTGAATTTTGGGCATAAACATTCTTGTCTGGGTTACCATCTCAATTTTCTACCTTATGTGTCTCCTCCACACCTTTCCTCCATTCATCTTGATCAAAGAGTTTCATGTTGTCTTTCCCTTACCATTGCATGCAGGGTGTTTAAAGATATGATTTGATTATGCCATTTCATGATTGCTACGTTGATAGCTCTTTGTGCCTATTGCTTCTTTAGGTTTTGGCTTTCCAGCATTGTTGCGTTGATTATTCTTCTTACTAGATATTAATATTCCTACATATGAATTTCTTGACTCGTACTTAGTTGGTGTTTCTTCCCAGTGCTGCGACCACTACAAGAAAAGAGGCCTTTTGCGATGGATTTTCAGCGACGGAAGTTATTCTGTCGCTAAATAATCTTTCACCGACGGAATGTCCCGTCGGTAAAACCTCAGTCGTTAAATACTATTAGTGTCGGAATCAGACATCGTAAAAAAATTTTGGCGACCGACTTTTGCCGGCGGTCTTTTAGTGACGGAATAACGCCGTCGCGAAAAATTCCGTTGGTAAAAGTTTGACCTTCACTGGCAGACTTTTAGCGACGGCTTCATTCCGTCGCTAAAAGTGTTTAATAAATCCCTCATTTCTCTCTTCGAATACTTTTAATTCTCACCGCCGGCGATCCCACGGTGCCCCACCTCCACTGCCCTCATCTCTGGGTGCCTAGGTATCCACCTTACCGTTCTCACTGTTGTTCTTATCTCCATTATGCCCCACCGCCGGCGACACCTCATCCTCCCCCCGACGCCACGTGACCAACATATCCACCTCCACTGCCGCCGCACCACCAAGCCTCTACTGCCGCCGCGCTACCAACACCGCCGCCCTCTATTATCGCCGGCAATAATTACGTGTCAGCCTTACTTAAAAGGTATGATTTCGATCTTCCAAGAATTTCAATCTTCTCAAAATTATTGAAAATCAAACTCAAACTGGAAATACCTTATGCTTGCAGGTAGTGGCGGAGCCACACTTGCACGAGGGGGAGGGGGAGAGGGGGCTAATGTACCCCCTCAGATGTTGAAATATATATATATATATTTATGTGGAATTTCGGCCTTTCCCTCTCTTCTTTCTCTTTTTGCGACTCTCTTTCCTTCCAATTTCCAATGAACAACAACATGACCATGGACACATGTCCTCCTTACCGTCTCAGTCACGGCCACGGTGCCTCACTCCGGCAGAGCACAAACCGGTGACGATAGCCACGAGCCCACGACAGTTGACACGAAGCCACGACGGACGGTGACATCTGCTGGATCTATATCTATGCCGCTACGCACCGACGAACGGCCTCACAGTGACCTCTGCACCGGCAGCACCGGTCTGAGTTCTGAAGACCTCCGTCCTCTGGTCACTCCACCAGTTTACCGGTGCTAACAGGCCACAGCTCTAAGCTCCCAAATCCCAATCTTCTTCGATCTTCACCATCGGCAGAGCAATTGGCGACAAAGGTATGTTCCGATTCACCTTAATCTTGCCACTTCCATGAAGTTGCTGCAAATGATGCCTAGGAGAACCAAACTGGTAGCAGTGTACTTATTTACTATAAGGGCCAAGTTGGTCCCAGATTCTCAGTAAAGCCATTAAAAGATTAAACACCTCCAAGAACTGCACCAGACTCTATATTATAGTCTCAGTTTGTACTACTGGTTTCGGGGAATAAAGATATTTTAACTCTGAATGGATTGAAGTTTGGTGAAATAGGCAACTTCAATATTTATTGGTTGTTGAGATGTCATGGGGTTCGAAGTACTTACATTGGTAAAGTGACAGACTAGTTAAGGGAAAGAAAGAGGTTACTAACTAAGTAGTAGTTGTAGTTGTTTTATGTCTAAACAAGTTTTAGGAATTGAGGTTCATTTGCGTGACAAGCAGGCCTGAATTGAATCTTGCGCACGGAAATTTTAATATACACGTTAATTTATTTGTCATTGAACTTACCACATATCGGCCAAAATGATCAATGTAATCGGAAGAGACTATGATTCTCTTATAAAAAATGTTCACAAATATACTTGCAATAACAGTGTAAAATTGTAGTGATTCAATGGAAGCTCTAAATGAGCTAGCTTGAGTAGAATTACCAATTATATAAGCCTTATTTTTATATATTAACCCAACTATATAAGCTTTACAAGCCACTGCTTGAATGGTGACTTGTATTTATGAACTAAACATGCTTAATTGTATATCAAATCAGTTTATAATGCCAGACTCAATTATAAATCTTAAGATTATCCAAACCTAACTTGAGCTTTTTTTGCCTAAAGGAAGTGACAGCCGTAATTTTCTAGCCGAACAAAAACTCCTAGCTAGATCCGTTCGATTACACGCAACAATTGTCACTACTCTCGCTTTCGCTCTTATTCTCTCATGTTACGGTCAGTTAGCACAACGTTCCTTCTCGACAAATCAGTGCCTTAGCATTGAACTAATCTAAGTGCTAAATAACCCAATACAAAGCATAGCACAGGGCTTTAAGCTGGCAATGAAGTAATTGAACCATAAATTGAATGCCCCAATTCAAACGACCACTAAATTAAAGTTATTGAACCATAATTGAACCCTAAATTGAAGTAATTAAACTCTAAATTGAATGCCCTAATCGAATCGAACCCTAAATTAAACTCTTTGAACCCCTAATTAAACCCTAAATTGAATGCCCTAATCCAATCGAATCTTAAATTAAACTAATTGAACCCCCTAATTGAACCCTAAATTGAATGCCCCAATTCAACCGAACCCAAAATTGAACTAATGAGACCCCCTAATTGAACCCTAAATCAAAGTAATTGAACCCTAATTGAACCCTAATTAAACCCTAAATTGAATGCCCTAATCGCATCGAATCCTAAATTAAACTAAACCCCTAATTGAATCCTAAATTGAATGCCCCAATCCAACCGAACCCTAAATTGAACTTATTCAGCCCCCTAATTGAACCCTAAATTGAATGCCCCAATTCAACCGAACCCTAAATTGAACTAATAGAACCCCCTAATTGAAGTAATTGAACTCTAATTAAACCCTAAATTGAATGCCTTAATCGTATCGACCCCCAAATTAAACTAATTGAACCCTAAATTGAATGCCCTAGTCTAATCGAACCCTAAATTAAACTTATTCAACCCCCTAATTGAACCCTAAATTGAATGCCCTAATTCAACCGAATCCTAAATTGAACTAATAGAACCCTCTAATTGAACCCTAAATTGAAGTAATTGAACCCTAATTAAACCCTAAAATAAATGCCTTAATCGAATCAAACCCAAATTAAACTAATTGAACCCCTAATTGAACCATAAATTGAATGTCCTAACCAACCGAACCCTACATTGAACTTATTCAACCCCCTAATTGAATGCCCCAATTCAACCAACCATTAAATTGAACTAATTGAACCTTAAATTGATGTAATGGAACCCTAATTAAATCCTAAATTGAATGTCCTAATCCAATCGAACCCCAAATTAAATTAATTGAACCCTAAATTGAATGCCCTAATCCAATCGAACCTTAAATTGAACTAATTGAACCCTAAATTGAATGTCCCAATTTAACTGAACCCTAAATTGAACTAATAGAACCCTAAATTGAAGTAACTGAAACCCCCTAATTAAACCCTAAATTAATTGCCCTAATCGAATCGAACCCCAAATTGAAATAATTCAAGCACATCAGATATGTGCATTTTTTCCCATTTGAACATTGATCATTTGTTTGATAATTTTAGGTTGTTCATTGTGCATTTGAGAATTGTGATTATTGATCGATGATTTTAGGTTGTTCATTGATGATTTTAGGTTATTAGCTGTGCATTTGAAGTAATTGAGATTATTAATTGATGATTTTAGATTCTTAATTGTGCATTGAGCATTTGAGATTGTTGACGGAGGATGGGACCCAATTGGATTGAATGTGTGATTTTTATTGCATTGAGCATTTGAGAATTGAGAATTGAGATTGTTGACGGAGGATGGGACCCAATTGGAACGAATGTGTGATTTTTATTAATTTTTATTACATTGGGCATTTGAGAATTGAGATTGTTGACGGAGGATGGGACCCAATTGGATTGAGATCCCCGTTAGTTAGAACCGACACAGACACAGCGTCCGATCGACACCGACATCAAAACAACATATTTTAGCATTATACTTGTGGACACTTCTTCAGTGGGTGTCCGACACCTCTTCAATGGGTGTCCGACACAGTGTCTGGCAATTAAAAAATAAATCAATGTCTTCGAACACTGTTGAGAGGTGTCGAACACGTGTCCGAAGGTGCCGACATGTGTCTGGATGTGTCGATGAGGTGTCGAGGTGTTGGTAGGTCACGGACACCCCATCCGATCGACACCGACACCAAAAAATGTCACATTTTGGCTTTATACTTGTGGACACCTCTTCAAGGGGTGACGGACACCTCTTCAAGGGGTGACGGACACGGTGTCCGGCATTTAAAAAATGAATCAATGACTTTGGACGTGTCCGGAGGTGTTGGTAGGTGTCAGACACGTGTCTGACATGTGTCCTGAGGTGTCCAACACGTGTCTGGATGTGTCGATGAGGTGTCGAGATGTCTGTAGGTCACGAACACCCCGTCCGATCGACATCGACACCGACACCGAAAAATGTTGCATTTTGGCTTTATACTTGTGGACACCTCTTTAAGGGGTGATCGACACCTCTTCAAGGGGTGACAGACACGGTGTCCTGTATTTAAAAATTAAATCAATGACTTCGAACGTGTCCGGAGGTATCGGATACGTGTTGGTAGGTGTCGGACACATGTCTAGAGGTGTCGGACACGTGTCCGAAGGTGTCCGACACTTTTTTGGATGTGTTGATGAGGTGTCGAAGTGTCGCTAGGTCACGGACACCGCGTCCGATCGACACTGACACCGAAATGTCATATTTTGGCTTTATACTTATGGACACCTCTTCAAGGGGTGCCGGACACGGCGTCTGGCATTTAAAAAATAAATCAATGTCTTCGGACGTGTCCGGAGGTGTCAGACACCATACCGACACCCTATACTAGGTATTGGGAATTGAGATTGTTGACTGTGCATTGAGAATTTGAGAATTGATATTGTTGACGGAGGATCGGACCCTATTGGATTGAGATATCTGTGAATAAGTTGAATGGTTGGTTGTTGAATTTAGATTAATTAGGTTAATGTGACATTTTTAGCACCCCTTAGAATCTCATCGTGGCTCCAGCACCGGCTATAAATTTCCCTAATTAGTCCCGATTAACCCTAATGAACGCAAATATCCTGTCATGGAGGCTATATCATCAATGGGTTTAGGTTTAACGTAAAAGATGATGACCGAACAAAATAAACCCAAAACAGTGGAGTCTTGGTCAACAGCGACTGTTATGCCTAGAATTGCATGGACTTTTTACGGAGAGCTAGATGAGATTGTTGAGCTAACATATCTGGATTCCCAAAATCACTTGGTAATGTTCAAGTGTACATGGTTCGATGTCACATGCAGTAGAGGAATCCATGTTAGCTCTCAAGGGATTGTAGATGTCAATGTCAAGTCAAGACTTGCATCAGACGAGCCCTTTGTGTTTGCTAGTCAAGCTGTACAAGTCTTTTATGCGGAGGACGTCGCCAATCCCAAATCTCATTGGTATACAATTATCAAGTCCAAGAAATTGCCTGTGACATATGACAGTGAGCTAGACTCCTTTCAAGCCAACCAACCACCTGTCTTGTTCCCTGTTGAGGTCAACAATGAGGAGGACAATCTTCCTCTTCCAACAACACTTTGTGTAGGAGAAGAAGTCGTAGATGATGACGCAGAAGACGTGGAAAGTGTTGGAGATGATGTGACCAAGTCTACTGAAGAAGAGGATGAATTAGAAGATGAAGAGGACGACGAGTCCCACGAAGAAGAGGACGACGAGGAAAGTGATGAAGATGATGATGATTCTCAAACTGAAAATGATTGACTTGTAATGTTGTAACATCATCGAAAAAATGTAGAAACTAATTAGAACTTGGTTCATATTGATGTGTTTTTGCACCTCCATTCATATATATATATATATATACATATATATAGTGCCGATGATAATTTTTGCCAAATTATTATTTTTAATGTGTTAATGTCTTTGTAATTTATTTATACGAAGTTAGATATGGATAGGATACGGGCTATTCGTGGCTGGGCTGGACGCCGAGCTGCTTCCTCCCCCCACCTTGTCATTGCCCACTGATGACGAGGCACAGAGTGCTCGTGTACAGCAGATGGGGCCCCAGCTATAGCCCCAGCCGTAGCCCCAGCCCGATGCAGATTCATCCCACACGCGCGTTGATTCTCCTTCTTTCGTGGGTTCTACCTCAGGTATAGTTGATAACGGTGTTTAGTACATTTTTGCTAGCCTTTGATTTAAAGTATATTTGAACTGTATTAATGTCTGTGTTTTGTAGGATCTCGACGAGGCCGTGGTCCGACACGCGGGGTACGCATCGACCCCCAGCGTAAACAGAGAGTTACGCTCACCCAAGAGGGCCTGTAAGTAAAAAAAATCACATCATGCCTTATATTTAAAATTTTGGGGTGTTAATTTATATTTGAACTGTATTAATTTATTTATTTACTTCTTTGGCAGGATCCTGGAGAATCAGGCGAGGACGAAGATCGGCGTTCTTGTGAAGGGCCGATTCTTCGAGCCACGCCTGTACTGGAAGGACTGGGATGCCGCTGCGAGGGAGTCCCTATGGGAGGAGTGGCTGGTACGGTGAAGTATTTTTTTCAGCGATAGTATTTGTTTAATTAGAGTTTGTTTTCTGTTGTTAATTTGTGTTATTGAATGCCTTACAGGAGGGGTTCACGTTTGACTCGCCTGATCAGCAGGCACTGGGGCAGCAGGCCTTCTTTGCTTACATCGGCAAGAATTACCGCCGATGGCTCCACGACACACAGGACCGGGCAAAAAAGATGCTGCCCGAGGGTGCCCCAATGACAGAGATGACGAGATATCCCCCACATTGGATATCTCTGACTGTATGGGGGGAGATGCTAGGATGCCAAGAGTAAAAGTGGGGACGAGAACAGACAGAACAGAGATTCGACGCACACGGGGGGGTCGGTGCCACACGACATCGTCCGACACATGAATGCGGTCGAGCACCCAGATCTGGAGGAGGATGAGGTCGTAGCTCTGACGTATAGTCAGATGCACGTGCGGAAGAAGGACAAGGACGAGGCGCACCGGGCGGACGACTATATTTCAGATATTGCCCGGCGGATCGATGTGAGTCAATTTGTTTAAGTTGTTATTTTTTTGTCTTTCTATCCTCAATGTCTGTTGCGTTAATTAATGCCCTAACATATCTTTAAATCACTATTTTTGCAGGCCTCGTATGAACAGCTTAGGGGGTCCGAGCAGCAGTCCGGACAGCCATCAGCGTCCACTAGTACGGGTGCGAGTACTGGGGCGTTGAAGCGATGGCTGGATACGCCGGAGGTCGTCAATCGGCCCAAAAGTTCGCATCACGACTGCTCGTGCCGTGATAGGAGCATCCTCACCCCCCGCTGCCCCTCCACAGACACCGGCTCCTCGGCATCCGTTGGACGACGAGGAGATCCAGCGCATTGCTACGGTGGTGTTGAGGATGATCAGGGAGCAGGATCAGCAGGGTACCACTGCTGGACATGCCGAGCCGGCCCCGGATCAGCAGGATCCAGATCCGGGACTCGGCAACCCCTGATGAGCCCCTCTCGTGCCCGGTCTCAGCTTGTTCCCCCCTAACCGGCTGTATCCGGTTCCCGGCTTGTACATAATAAGTATTTTTTATAATAAATATTTTTTATAATTGATTATATATATTTCTTTGTGTATTGATTATTGTGCGTTGTTGTTGAGAAATAAAATTTTTATTACAGGTCTGGGTAATAGAAAAAAAATTAAAAATTTATGACTTTTGGCGACGGATTAATTCCGTCGCTAAAAGTGTTCATAGTATCAGCTTTTTAGCGACGGAATATTCCGTCGCTAAAAATCTTATTTAGCGACGGAATATTCCGTTGCTAAAACATTTATTCCATCGCTAATTTCACAAAATAGAAAATAAATTAAAATACTTAAAATATAATTAGCGACGGATATTCTGTCGCTAATTAATAAATAAATCCGTCGAAAGAAGTAAAATATTACATGGCGGATTTGAAAATTCCGTCGCCAAAACTTTTAGTAATGGGCTTTTATACGAGGGACTTTTAACAACGGTAAATCCGTCGCCAAAACCTTTAGCGACGGAGTTTGGGCTTTTAGCGACGGATTTCCTCGTCATTAAAAGCCTTTTTTTCTTGTAGTGGACAACCCTTATCTTGTGGATATGCTTTTAAAAATCTCGATAACAAGAGGTATCCCTAAAGTTGACAACTTGGGTGTTGGAATAAATGCCAGTGGCAAGTTACAACTTCTTGATAAGATCCTTTCAGAGATAAAGAAACATGCTTTAAGAGTCCTCATCCTTTTTCATATAGTCGTTTGATCTCTTTGCAAATAGCATTGTTTGTGACACCTAGGTTGTGTCAAAGCAATAGTACATATATCTTAGTGTCGATGCTTATGGCACTGTTATGAGCATGCCTATCACTGAGTTTTACCCACAAAAAAATGATGCCATTTTTTTGTAAAGGGAGATGCAGCAACAGATATACCCAAACCAGTAACATAACGGGTAAGTCTTGTGTTACTGCGCTGCACTTCCTTTTGCCAACAAAGCATATGGGATAAGAGGCCGCTATGCCACTGGAGCAACTCAGTAAAGGAAGAAGAGATGGAAATTAGTGGCAGGCTAGAAGATTGTGTGAATACTTAGGAAGTATTTAACAACTTTGTTGTGTTCAGGGAAAATGCTCCTACTGAAAATTAAATAACTGTTGCATTGTGTTCAT
The DNA here is from genome assembly GCA_033070095.1 of Escallonia herrerae. NCBI lineage: Eukaryota > Viridiplantae > Streptophyta > Magnoliopsida > Escalloniales > Escalloniaceae > Escallonia > Escallonia herrerae. The sequence continues at coordinate 167,728 of JAVXUP010000643.1, read as the reverse complement.
AACCAATTTAGTTCGAATAAAGAAGGTAATCATGTACCATCTGTGTCACCAATACCAGTTGGGTTGAATAGATATCTTCAGTCCATTTTTTTGTTTTGGGATAGGAAAGTGGGTTTTACATACATTCAGTCTAGCTCTTCTACATTGACGTTGTCTAATTACACTCTTTCACTCTTAGGATGGACCTACCATGCTATCGGCCCGTGTTGTACCAGATTGTTAACTTTGAGAAGGACTGTATAATCATAGTTCAAGATATTTTCTATGGCGATTCTGGCAAACCTAACCTCTAATTTCAAAACTTTCTTACCAGTGCTCCCAGGGGATTTTTTTTAATTAGTCTTAGTTCTTAGGATTACCCTAGGAAAAAGTGCATTAAGAATCAATAGAAAATTTCCAAGGGCATAGGATATGTGTTGTTTCCGACTATGCCTTGGGTGGACAGATTACGTGAATTTGCTGAATTGTTTTGGTTCTAAGGATTAACGTGGGAAAAAAGGGATTCAAGAACCAGTAGGAAAATTGGAAGGGCTTAGAGAATATGTTGTTTCTGATTATGCCTTGGTTAGCTATGGATGAGAGAAAAAACTTGAGAAAAAAATATTATCTATAAATGAGAAACTCCTAATGAGTAGTAAAAAATGGAGCCCGTGTTTGGATATCTTGGGTGATGCCAAATCAGTTTCTTCGTTGCTTAATTTCTGAGTTGAGTGGCATGTTTAGAAGCTTAGGCATCACAGCTGGATAGCAGCTCTTCTATGTCTGGTGGTGTCTTCGACATCTTTAATTTGCTGCATCTCTAGGTTAAGAGGTATGGGTAGAAGCCATGGTGTCGCCTGTGGACTACGGCTCCTTTATGCCTTTGCTTCTTTCTTTTTTTTGGCATCTTTGCTGCATCCAAATCCTTATTTTTCATATTATTCTGGCAAATTTAACCGAAAACTACAGAGCCGAAGCAATGGGATACCTTTGCAAATGGTCATTTGACTCACGTAAGCTTCAGAGATTGTTATGTCTAAAGCTATCCATCGCATTGATTCCAAAAATTTTGTGTTGTTTTTTTGCTTTGCAGTAAGATAGTTAATTTGATAAAAGGAGATATCTCTTAGAAAAATATGTGAGTTCTATGCTTGGTTGAGTGCTTTATAAAGAAAATGGTGTCATTTTGGAGTGAACATGTTCTTAGCTGGTGCGTTAGTGTACATGCATGCACGCATACCTAATGATTTTCTTGCAATTGTGACACATAATAACAATTCTCAACAATTTTATAAAAGCAAATACACTGCCCACTTCTGGTTCCGCATCTTGCTTTGAATATCCAAGCATTTGACCAAAGGTATGCCGCCATTCCAACACCAAAATGCCTTCTTTATTTCTTATGATTTGGCAGCTTTGCTGCATTTCTGGGTTAGGAGGTGTGGTTAGAAGCCATGGAGTCATCGATGGACTGTGGCTCCTCTATGTCTTTGCTTCTTTTGTTCAGCATTTTTGCTGCATACATATCCTTATATTCCATATTATACTAGCTAATTTAGGAGGAAATTGTATAGCCAAAGAAATGGGATACCTAGCCAAACTATAATTTGACTTGCGTAAGCATCAGGTATTGTTATGTCAAAACCAATCCACTACATTGATCCAAAATATTTTGTGTTGTTTTCCTGATTTGTAGTTAGATTGTTCATTTAGCAAAAAGAGATATCTCTAAGAGGAATATGTGATTCCTATGCAGTGAGTTCTTCTGTTTTGTAAAAAAATGCTTGAATTGAATGTTTTATAAAGAAAGTCGTCTCATATTGGTTTGGAAATTTTCATAGCCTGTGTGTGAGTATGTATGCATGCATGCTGGTCCAATGGTTTTCTTGCAATTGTGTTGCATAATAATCTCCGCAATTTTGGAAAAGAAACACAAGACCGCTACTGGTTCGGTTGCTTGCTTTGAGTATCCAAGCACTTGACCAAAGGTATACCTCCATTCCAACACCGATATACCTTTATCTTTTCTTTTGCCATTGCTTTGAACATCGTCCAACAAACAAGAAATGCAAGGTATGTCATGCCGTGGCTACGATTGTCTATAAGTTTTCCATTTACTAAAACTTATCTTCTTACCTGACATAGTATTTGGGTTATAAACGAGGATACTTTGCATTCATGATGCTCTTTTTTACTTTAGCTCATAGAATTTGAAACTTGCAAACTTGACCATTGATTTTTGCGATCCTTTAACCAGAGAATAAAGTGAAAGAGCACTAGTCTCTGACGTTTGTGTGTTTGTGTTGTAAATTTTGCGAGTTAACCATCAGAAAAGCAATAAAGATAAAGTAATTTAAGAAGCATGTAGGTTAAAATTAGATAAAAAATTTTATGGAAACGGAGAGTCAATAGCTCTGATCAGATTTGCTCCCCAAGCATTAAGAGTTGCATAATGTAACAGAAGATAAGTCACTTGTTGGATTGAAGAAGCTCTGCGTCAATACTAGCACGAGAGCACCTCGAGTGTGGGAAGAGAGCTCATTTTCAGTGGAAGGATTGGAAAGTACGCTCAAAAGTAGTAACCTATGGGGAATTGACATTTACAACTGTTATGAGGTGATCAACTGTTATGAGGTGATCTTGTCGAAGTTCATTTCTATGGGACTGAGTGAATTTGTAGAAGGCATCTTGATCGGTGCTTGCAGGTGGCCAATACGTCGATTTATAATGGCATCATGGTAGCTCGTCTCAAGTTTCAGCATCTTATTAGATTAGCGATGGGTAATCTGGCAAGTAATGTTATGTTGAGCCGATGGAAACCACTTTTAGGAGGTATTTTATGGATTGAGAGTTAAAAGTTATAGGGGATAATTGAAGCCGTTTTATTTTTCAAGAATGCTTGTTAGAGTCCCTGAAGCTTCCCTTACACAAGTGGTGACAATAAAATAAAATCATAATCAAATATTAGAGCCTGAACATGGGCTGCACCGCATCAAAAACAATGTAGCCCAATGTCATTTGTCATCAAATGGTTCTATTAAAGGTTTTTGTCAGAGTAGAAGTTACCATGACAATTTTGGTAACACGTGTACAATAATAAGAATTTGGGTAATTTGAAACTTAGTTGCAAAACTTTATTCTTTAATTGAGGTTACTTAAAATTCTTCTTCCCATGATTTTGTGCTTTCTCTATCCCGGTCCAATTGTAGCTCCATTCTCTTTCTTTGGTTTGTGAAGGTTAGAGACAATTTTTATATTCAAATTGAGGAAGTATTGCTTCAAATTCTTTGAAAAGGAACCTGCTTGCATTTAAATACATCAGATTATCTTGATTGCTTTAATAGGTAGGTTGATGATTTGTTACTATGGCCTTGAGAGTCTACAACATTTACAGCACGTTGGGTCTATACCGTGGTATTGGTATGTGTAATATTACAAGGAAGTGCCAGACTTTGACGGTAGTTGATTTGTTTACCAGGATTCGAAATGGGAGATTATTTCAGTTCTTGGCTTGAAGGCTTACATCTGCTACCTTAGTCTACCATCTATGCATCATTTTAGGCCTTGACATGTGCTACCTTCTCAGGGTTAGACTTTGGTCAGAGTCTTCATTAAGTCCAAACTTTAAAGGTTATGTCCACGGTTAGCTTCAAAATTTTAGTGATTTTCTATTTTCTTTTTCTTTTAACTTTTTGCTATAATTTTCAGATGCTTCTGCTTAGATATTTAAGGGTGGGTAATCAGAAACTATATTTCTTCTGTGCATCCTTCTATAATACCTTACTTATAAGTTGGTAAGACAAGCACAAAGAGACCTCAAAAGCACGTGTTTCACATGCAGAATGGCCCTGGATATCCCTTAGAGTGACGCCTATAAAAGACAAAAGAGTTGCTTCCCAACTGTCACTAAGGCTTCTTGACAAATTGCTGAGCCCCCCATGCAATTCTTCTGAACTTATAATAGTATTCGAGATCCTCTATGTTTGATCATCTAATATATCACTTACATGCTCTTTCCATTCATATAAAAACTTTGATGATCTTTTTCGGAACCAAACGTAAATCTTGGGCATCATCAAATATACCCCAAAAACTAGAGAAAGTAAAAGACCATATCTCTTGGGCAGCAGCTTTTTCTTCTAGCTTTGGAGTATGAGACTTCTAATTTATTATTAATTTTTATCCTTTTTGGTCAGGGAAACAACAGCTAAATGATAGCACGTGAATTTACAATGTCTTCCAATACCATAAGTATCAATTTCCCTTTGCTATGAACTAAATTTGGTAAGGTTTTTCACAATTGAAAACCATGTAGCTTTGCCTTAAATAGACCACCATAGTTCTAAACCAACACATATGCTAGAGAGAGCGAGGAAGAGAAATCATATGAGCAAAATATGAATGGAACTTCATCTACAAAGGAAAAACAAAAGAGGCCAAATGTCTATAGACAAATGTAATAGTTCACAAATAGAGGGCTACTGAAGCAGGGGTGTAGTCTTTCCTAATTAATCATTAATAGGAAAGTAGAGAAAGAGTTGAACCCTTCTTAATTCCACCACCTGAATAGGTGGTTTCCTCTTCATTGGCAGCTATCCCTTGCTCCTTCCACGAGTATGTATGTACATATGTATGTATGTATGCAAGACTTTGTAAGAGGGTATCACGATAATGATCCTTCCATTTTGTTGATATACCATAAAGTGAAAGTCCTTGCAAACTGAAATCCCCTCACTTAAGAAGAACCAATATATATATATATATATATATATAAATTGAGCCGCCCCAGCAGTATCCTGCCTTAATAAAGGAATCAGGTCCTCTGAAGGCTGTTCAAGAAAATCAAAAGCCCTATCCTGAATCGCTCCAAGGTGTGCTAGCTTATCGACACACTTGTTTCCTTCTCTTGGAACATAAACAACTGTAGTTCCCGTAGCTCTTACTAAGAAGCGGCAGTCTAGGATCAGGAAGTTTAGAGGATGCCATGGGTTGTTTTCCTTGGTCAGCAGGTCTATGACAACTTGAGAGTCCGTTTCCAGGGTAGTTTATTGGAATCCTTTATCTTTGTTTACTTGCAGACCTTTGAGTTCACCATGTAGTTCTGCTTCCAGAGCATTGTAGATTGGTAGATGACTGAGGAATCCTCCCATCCAGTTGCCTTTGTCGTCTTGTATAAGTCCTCCAAATCCTCCACGATTCACTTGGCAATGGCTTCCATCTGTTATTATCTCCACTTACCCTGTATTTGGAAAACACCAGATAATTAGTTTGTGGGTCTTTAAGTGTGTTCTGCCTTGGATTTAGCCTTGTGAAGGCTTCCATGGCCTCTTTAGCCATATTTATGACATATTTCTAGGAGATTTCTTCATTAGTAATCGGGCCTTCTATGCTCTCTTTCTTCCTATCTTTCCAGATCTGCCAAAGGCTAGCACTAAAAATATACTTCCATTCAATTCCACCAAAATTAGTATTCCCTGCTTTGACAATATTATGCTTTAACCAGTCCTCATTACTCTGATTAAGAGTTAAACTTAGTTGACTAGAGGACATGCATTTCTTCCAAATAGCAACAACTATGGGACAACCTTTGATTACGTGGGTGGTGGTTTCGGCTTCCAGCTTGCATCTTTGACATGTGTTGACACTGGTCAGATTCCTGGTCATTCTAAGGGTGTCGGAAGGCAACCTATCTCTCAAAATAAGCCATATAAATAGGATTAACTTTTGTGACATAGGTTGCTTCCAAATCTAGCTCCAATGGCTCTGATTTTGTCCACTATCATCTCTATTCTGGATTATTAATTCATAAGCACTCGCAATACTAAAACTCCCTTTCGAGTTTATTCCCTAGGTAGGCTGGTCCTTCCCCTCCTTTTGGTCCTGCAAGGGTAGATGAATTCTAAGAATTTCCTTTCCAACATTTTCCTGAACCAGCTGTTTTATCCTATCCAAATCCACTAATTATCTTTGATGATCTGCACAACCATAATCTTCTCTCTTCCTTGTCTATTGGTAGTGTTGAGGGGTTCTTTTCCACACCACCAATCCTCCCAAAAATCAGTCTATTCCCCTTTGTTAATGGACCATTTAATGCCTAGCCTAAGGTATTAATCCCACTCCAGATGCTTTTCCAAAACTGGGATCCATTTTTCACAGCCTCCCAGTCCTTAATGTTTTTCTCTTTAATGTACTTCTCTGTTATCACCTTGACCCACAAGAGATTTTCCCGATTCTCAAGTTTCCAACCAAGCTTTAACAGGTTGGCCATGTTATTATCTCTAGCTTTTCTGAATCTGGGACCCCCTCTACTTTTAGGTTGGCATACATCGTCCCAATTCACAAGATGAATTATTTTTTCTGACTCAGTGTCCCCCATAAGAAAGCCCTATTGATTTTATCAAGAGTGTCACAAGTCGCTTGGGGAAAAGCTTGGATTTGCTTAGTATAGGAAGGTATGGTGGAAGTGACCGATTGAATCAGAGTGCTTCTTCCAGCCAAGAATAAGAGATTGATTTTTCAACCAGCTAACTTTCTTTAAAATTTTTGAACAATACGGTTGAAAAGATTATTAGATATTCTGCTATGTGTCAAGGGTATCCCCATATAAATGCCAAGGTTATCAGTAATAGATATACCATATCTTCTACTTATGGCTTGAGCTCAATCCCTAGTAATGTTTTTGGAAGCAAACATCTTGGACTTACTGAAGTTTATACTCTGATCAGAAAGCTTGCAAAACTTCTTTAAAGTATTCATGGTCAAGTCACATTCTTTGGAAGCTCTCAGACCTAATTGAGTTTTCTAGCTATTACAGCTGCTAAGCATTTGGGACAAATTTTCAATGCATAAAACAAAACTATAAAGGGATAAAGGATCCCCTTGTCTTATCTCTCTTTGAGGCTTGAAAGCTTCATGAGGGTTCCCATTCCACAAAATAGATATAGAAGCTCTAGTGATCATATTCATGAATAGATTAATCCATTTACTAGGGAAATTAAAATCTCCTAGATTTCTTTTGATAAAACTCCAACTGAGTTTATCATAGACTGTTTCCAAATCTATTCTAAAAATCAAGCCACCTTTTTTTTCCCTTTTTTGTTCTTCAGGGAATGTAATATTTCCTGGGTCACTATGCCATTGTCAGTAGTAGATCTTCCAGGGACAAAACTACTCTGGGCAGGGCTAATAATTCTATTCAGCAAGGGTCTTAATCTATTAACCAAAATCTTAGGTAGAGCCTTGTAAGAGACATTAAGTAAGTTTATGGGTCTAAATTGAGCTAACATCTAAGGGTTATCAATTTTGGGAATCAAGGTAACATAAGAAGATTATTGCTCTCAGGCATAGCTTCCTTGGTGAAACAGTTCTGTAGGAAAACACAACAAGAAGGACCCACAACATCCCAATATTGGTAGAATAAAGCATTAATACCATCAGGCCCAAGTGCTTTAGTAGCATGTACATTAAAGAAGGCCTCCTTAATTTCCTGATTGGTCAAAGGAAAAACAAGGGAATTTTTATCCCGGTCAAGAATTATAGGGTTGTTATCAGTATTGTCCAGCTGGTCTGAACAAAACTTCACAAAATGGTCATTTATATGCTCTCTAATTTGGGTGGTATCAGTTAACCAGTTGCCACTAGAGTCTTTTAAAGTGAGTATTTTGTTCATCTTTCTTCTAGCAATCGTAGATATATGAAGAAAAAAAATCTTGTATTCCTTTCCCCTTGAGAATGCCATTGCACTCTAGATTTTTACTGCCACAGAATCTCTTCCTGGTCTAGAGTTTCAAGATATTGTTTCCTAATATCTTTCTCCAGAAACTCTAAGTTATGATAGTAATGCTTCGTCAAGACATATTGAATTCCCAGATGTCTAGCCCATAGCCTACGTCTTTTCTTAAAGATATTCCCAAATATTTCTTCATTCCATACTTTGACTTTGCTACGAAAATTCTCAATATTGTCCAGAATCCTATTGTTGTTCTGCCAGGAATTCTGGAAAAGATCTTTAAATCCCTCATGAGTCATCCAAGCATTCTCTAGTCTAAAAGATTTTTGATGAGAAGATGAAGGATGTTTGAGGAGCATACCTGAACAATTTACTATTATCGCGCAATGATAGGAGGAAGTATAGGGTAAGTTGCACATCGAGGCCTCTGGAATATAACAGACCATTTGGGATTTGCCATTGCTCAGTCGAGACGTTTTTGCACATTTGCCCACCCTTGCCTTCTGTCGGACCAGGTAAGCCTTGGGCCATTGCATCCAAGGTCAACGAGCGAGTCCACACTTGTTGATATATTCTCTGAACTTTCCCATACGAATACTTTCTGAGCTATCTTCCCTTCCTTTACGTTCGTTTACATCAACTATATCGTTAAAGTGCCCTCCCAAAAGCCAGGGTAACTTGTTCTTAGAAGCAAAGTCGATCAAAGCTCTATATGGCCTACGGCAGCGCTCCACAATGACCACCATTATATAGTCTATAGCAACGCTTTAAGCCGGCGGTCATATTTCTGCCGTTGCCATAGGTTATATTTACACCCCAAAGTATGAGCGCCAAAATACTATATACACCAGTGCTCCAATTGTTTTAGTCGACTCAATTGATCGTCGGCATAAAAAATCCTGGTTTGCTTCAATTTTTCTCCTTTAATGTCTTATTGCGCTGCCACACGACTCTGTTCTTTCTCTTAGTCTCTCACACGACTCACCGCGACAGGTTCCTCTCTCTCTCTCTCCCCCTCCCGTTGTTCATCTCTCTTCTCCATTCTCCATTAATCCGTCCAGATTGAACATGCTTTGGGATTTCAGATTGAAGTCTCGACGCTTCGATTCTTCTAGATTGAACACATTTGGGATTCCATCTAATCAGGTAGCTATCTTTAATCCATGCAACGATTGTTATACAATTGATCGTTTCGATCATGTTTTGGAAAGCTTTATATGTTCTGATTCCAAATTTCATACATCTTTTATTGTTTGTGGAGTTGTCGCCGACAGCGCCACTCGCCGTCGCTGCAGCAGCAGCCTGCTCGCCTCTCTTTTTTCCTCCAAACTGGCGGTGACTTAGCAGAGGTAAGCCTTTGACATTTATTTTTATAATATTTATTATTTTTCCCTTCTGAACTTTTTGTTTTTGACTGTATATCCAAATTTAAAAGGCAATATTTACAACATACGTGAATTTTTAGTTCCAGATAGTACATTATGCGGATGATACAATAGTTTGCTGAAGATATTTGTTAGTGTTATTGAAATTTCAATGCCAGCTTAGATAATTTAGCACGCATTTTATGCTGATAGGTTTTCATTGGAATGTGTATTTGTAGTTTTTGGACGCAAAACTCAGCATCTATAATATGAATTGAAATGCTTGGGTTAGGTTTTCTCAGATGATCGAATTTACTGCTTTAATGATACTAGTACTATTTAGCGACTATGGTATTTGATAACATAAACATGGACCTTACTTATGCTTGTTAGAGTTTCATTTATGAGAATGAGTTTTGAGTACAATGAACTTGGATAATTGTTCTTGCACAATCGAAAGAAAATTATGTCATTGTCAAGAAAACAATGCACCTTACTAGTACTATTTCTGTATGTTGTACTTTTTTGTTTGAGTTATCTTTAAAGTCATGTAAATACGCATATACATAAAAGAAAGAAACTGGATAATGGAGCAACTAGTAGAAGCTACTCGATCCTAGGTCATTACCAAGCTCACGTCACATCTCTTTTTGTTTTTTTTTTCTTGAAGAAGGAAACATGGATAAAGCGTGGATGTGTCACTCGAGGGAATCCGAGACCTACGTTGCTGGCATAGATATGTTTTTGAATTTTGCATTTAGGAATGTGGTTACAAGCTGGGGGGAGATATTATGTCCATATAGGGACTGTGTGAATGGCATGTTTCAATCCCATATTGCGTGTAGAGATCGCTTGATTATTAGGGGATTTATGCCTAAATACACAGTTTGGAGGGTTCATGGGGAAGCATTGGCCTTTTCTTCTATTCAAAATGAGAATGATAATGAACCTGGAGTGGATGGTGCTGGTATGCATGGAATGGTCAATGACATTTTTGTGAGCCATCCGGGAGAACCAAGTGCCCAAGTTACAAATTTCTATAAGTACATGAATGATGCAGAACGACCACCGTATCCGGAGTGCAAGACCGAGACTAAACTATCATTTATTGTTTGCTTATCAACTTGAAGTGTATGAGCAAGTGGACTGACAAGTCTTTCAATTTGCTGCTCGGGAAGTTAAAGCAGATCCTTCTTGACGGTGCGACACTGCCGGCTAATTTGTATGAAACTAAAAAAATGATTGGAGTTTTGGGGTTTAGTTATGAGAAGATCGATGAATGTCCAAATGATTTCATGTTGTATCGGAAAGAGGATAGAGAATTGGATTTGTGTAAAGTATGTAACAATTCCAGGTGGAAGACAGTTCGAGGTGAGGCGCGGACTGAAGATCTGCAATCGTCTACTGGGGGAAACAAAGTTGCTATGAAGCCGTTGCATTATTTCCCCGTAAAACCGAGGTTGCAAAGGTTATTCATGTCACCACAGATGGCTAAGTCGATGACATGGTTTCATGATAAGCGCCGCAAAGACGGGGTGTTGCGTCATCCTGCTGATTCGAAAGCTTGGGAGAATTTTGATAATTTACACCCCGCATTTGCTTTGGATCCTCGCAATGTTAGACTTGGGTTGTCTACTGACGGTATGGATCCATACAACCATGGATCGAGTCATAGTATATGGCCAGTTACCTTAGTTGTTTACAACCTGCCTCCATGGATGTGCTTGCAACAACGTTATTTCATGATGCCTTTGTTGATACCGGTCCAACTTCGCCAGATAATGACATTGACGTGTACCTAAGACCATTAGTTGAAGAGTTAAAGATTTTGTTTGACGGGGTTGAAACTAAGCGTTAAAGATTTTGTTTGATGGGGTTAAAACTTATGATGCTACAAGCAAGACTAATTTCACAATGCGCGTGGCACTTTTATGGACAATCAGTGACTTCCCTGCTTATGCAGTTTTAGCTGGATATAACACCAAAGGTAAATTGGCATGTCCTGTTTGCCAAGGGGATACTCGTTCTTGTAGGTTACACGGCAAGGAATGCTATATGGCACACTGGTCTTTCCTAGATCCAAATCACAAATACAGGTCTAAAAAACAAAAATTTAATGGTGAATGTGAAAATAGACCACCTCCTGCTTTGCTCTCTGGGTTTGATGTGCTTGAAGAGGTAGGTAATATCACTGTCACATTTGGGAAAACAAGAAAAAGTACAGTGCCTCGGGAAACCAATTGGAGGAAGAAGAGTATCTTTTTTGAATTGTCTTATTGGAGTACCCATCTTCATCGTCATAATCTAGATGTAATGGACATTGAGAATAACGTTTGTGACAATTTGATTGGAACATTGTTGGGCGTTAAAGGAAAGACGAAAGATACTCTTAAAGCTCATCTTGACATGAAAGATATGAATATAAGACGAGAATTGCATCCGATAGAAGTTGGTGATGGCAAGTATAAATTGCCAGCTGCATCTTTTACAATGTCTAAGAATGAGAAAAAAGAATTTCTCAATGTCTTAAAGAATGTAAAAGTTCCGGATGGGTATTCTTCAAATATTTCCCAATGCGTCCATGTAAAAGAGGGCAAGATGTTAGGACTTAAGAGTCATGACTGCCATATCCTAATGCATCAGCTACTTCCTATAGCTTTAAGAGGGGCACTGCTCCGCTAGTATGCTCCGCTGTACAAGACTTGTGCCGTTTCTTTAAGGAGTTATGGTATAAAAATTACACTGTACAAGACTTTGAACGACTAAATAAGAAAATAGCATTGATACTTTGTCGTCTCGAGATTATCTTCCCTCCATCCTTCTTCGATATAATGGTGCATTTGCAGATACATTTGGCCCAAGAGGCTATGATCGCTGGACCGTACAATATCGTCAGATGTATCCATTTGAAAGGTTAGAAATTTTACGTGTAGCACCTCTACGTCGACTGCGAACACATTTTCCTTGGCATCAGTTACTAGCGGTAATAATGAATCAGCTCCCATGTCAATGTTATTTTCCAAGTTTATAAGATTTGTAACTATAGATACTCGGACGTGCACAGAGGCGGAGGCAGTCGGGGGCACAAGAGGGCACGTGACCACCTACTGCCTTCGAGTTCATTGTCATTTACAGTACACCAACAATGGGGCCTCTGCTGCCAACGTGGATGAAGATGAAGTCCTCTTCACTGATCACCTCCACCGCCCATTGCATCAACATCATTCCCCTTCAGTTTTAGGTTAGGTGGTAACAGCATTTGGGGATGAAACATATTAATAGAGGGGAAAAGAAGAAGAGAAAGTAGCAGTAGTAGATGGATGATGTGAATGACGATCAGCATGTTACGGTGCTGATATTGGATATGGTGGTAGATGGTGATGTCAATAAAAGGGGAGATAGAGAGAAGAGAGGAGATGGCTTTTATGGATGGATTTACAGGCCAAAACAAATTTCAGCCATTAGTCATATCAAGGGTTTGACGTTGCAAAAACGGAGATGCATATGTTTTAATAGTACCACTAGCATATGATGCTATACAAGAAATATGTCACGTTAAATATACCATACGTTTACAAAACCGTACTTAAATTAGAGGCGCAGGAAAATAAAACACCTCAATCTTTTGCGATACAATATTTTATTGAGAGTAGGATACAACACCTCTAGTGTAATACAAAAATGTAACTAAATGTAATTTAGCAATCTTTTGCCACTGAAACTCTTACAATATCGACGTTGTACAATATAGGATCCTTATCTAATTTGTTATATTGACCTAACTCCAATCTTCGTCTCTAGGGATCCATTGGAGGGCAAGTCTGGTGCCAGCAGCCGTGGTAATTCCAGCTCCAATAGCGTATATTTAAGTTGTTGCAGTTAAAAAGCTCGTAGTTGAACTTTGGGTTGGGTCGGCTGGTCCGCCTTATGTGTGCACCGGTCGTCGCGTCTCTTCTGCCAGCGATGCGCTCCTGGCCTTAACTGGCCAGGTCGTTCCTTCGGCACTATTACTTTGAGTCATCTCTTTCATCGCAAATTTGTATCACCTATATTTTCCTTTGGTTTCTTTGTTCTTTCATACTTGCAGATCATGTGTTCGAGGACATGTGTGACACATAATTTAATGAGTTTATTCCAGTCCAATAAGTACATGTAATATTTAATGTAGAATCAAATTGGCATAAAAAAATATGGATACGGTTAGATTTACTACGAGCTGGAAGTGAGTGTCGGAATTCGCTACCTATAAAACTCAGGTAATTTCTCTTGTGCCTTTTCGACCTATGCTTGTTCGAGTTACCTGTTTGTTGAGTTCAATACATTTTTCACGATACTTAGGTAGGACTAGTGTTTAAATTTTGGGCTAATTACACCCATGTTCCTGAGGTTTGGGGGTATTACACGCGAGGACACAAAGTTTCAAAATGTAACATACGTGACCAAAAACGTTAAAAAAAGTAACACTTTTATCCAACCGTCAGTATTATGTCCAAAAAGTATAATTTTCGTCATTACGTATTTTGAAAATGACAATACTACCCCTGTACAGTATATCGTCCCACCTCGTGCACAATTTTTAGCTCCACCACTGGACGTGCACCTCAACAATTAAACCAGATTACCCAAATTCACAGGCTTATTTCCATTAGTTTTAAAACTGAAGCCCTTTAGAAAAGCCGGTAAACATTTGTAAAAGAGATGTGGGTATAGATGAAACTAATATGTTAACTTAAAAAAAATAAAAGAAAGCAGAATCCTAATTTCATCAGAAACCTTATTCCTAATGTCATCTTACCGGACGTAAATACCTATTATATATCCTTTTAACATAAAGAAGTGTTTTAGCCGATCTGCCTCCACTTATTCAGCCATGGCCGTTTGCAGTGCTAGAAAGATTTTGATCACCATTACGTTACTCTTCACCGTGCTTCTTGGCCTTCTCTCCGGCGGTTCCTCTCTGTTTCTCCAGTATGATGATGATGATGATTATCTCGACACACCCGTTGGGGTGGACAAAGACTCGTCCGTGACTGGCGAAGTCATCTACGATATACCCCCGGAAGACTACCTGATTGATTAACGAGCTGCCTATCAAAAATGCCTGGAAGTAGTCCTTTTTCTTCTTATTATTGTTTATGCATGCTTAAGACTTTGTGTTATCGATCGGTGTAATGAAAGTTCTGAACGAATGACAATGAATATATCTTGTCAGTCGTAAATTTGTTTTTATTTCCGTGCGGTTTCACTTTCTCTAGGTTTGTTACTTGAGTAGCCGATACAAACTTGCATTTTCTTGTAGTACTTCCTCTCTCATATCCTGCGGAAAGGAAAAAGAAATAATTTCACCCTCTTCCTTTTGGTAAGGAAGGATTAGGGAATCCTATTGATTGCAGATTCTCCTGACCTCCGAGAAAAGCAAGAGAAGAAACGGCTCGAATGGTACGATCATTTTGCACTATAAACTTTTAACCGTTCTTCCATTTTATGTTCCGTCTACTGTTACCTTTGGGTTTGCGGGCATAGAATGATTTTGCATTGACTTAACAGATACGTAGCTATGATGACAACGTGCCCTTATGGGGGCATGCAACTGAAGGAGTGAAGACTTGGATTGTGAGCTTATTCCTAGTAAGGGGCTCAAACATACAAACTTGACCTAAATGCTTAAAGGAAATGTCTTGAGCACTAACACACCTCTACCAGGATAAAGAACAAAATGTGGCTGCTTATACTCATTGAGTCATTGAAGAATTTCGACCATCACTCTTAAATGGATTTATCGTGGCGGTTCTGCTCAATTTTAGACAAAATCATTTGAATCTCTAACATCTTGAAGTTTCCCTTATATGTACACAAGTTGTCTGCCCAGTGAGGGGGATCCAAAACTGGTTTTGTTTTTCATTACCCGCCTTAATGATTTTGGTTTGCATTGGATGAGAAATTGCACTTTATCTAACAAGGGCATTATCTGAGCTAACTAAAAAAAAGGAGGATGAGAAGCTATAACTTCATAATATTGCTCCATCTTTTGCAATCAATATTTCCTTGCTATTCAAGCACCCAAAAAAAAAAATTATTTCCTTGCTATCAATTTCCGTTTTTTCTCTGTTTTACTGGTTGTTTATGTCTATGTTTCCGTTGGATATAGTTTTTTGGTTTCCTGAGTCAGGAACTGATGTAATTTTTAAGTTAAAAGTTTCACGAACTTGAAAGAAATCAAATGTCACGGGAAGAACAATCATTTGAGCACAAATAAGTATTACACGGTTCAATCTTCCAGAAGTTCACAATCAATTCGTTCGCAATAAAGCATCCCTGCTGATAGACCATAGCCGACCTGCAAAATTTTCTGTCCTCCGTGCTATGAAACACGTTTTCTATGTCCAGCTCTAAATCAGCTCCCCCAAAAAAATGAAGTGTCACTACCGAAACGGTTGGAATTGGATTTTAAACCCATTATGGAGATGCCATCTTTGACTCAACTTTTAAATGGGTTCCAAATCATAATTTGGTTAAGAACAAATTAATTTATATTCATCTATTGAAGTAAATGATCATAGTATATTCACAAGTTTAAAACAAATAAAAAGTGAATGAGAAAATTGAAGTTGACCGTTCAACTTGAAAAGAAAAGAGTATCCCACGTTGAAGAGATAAAACTAATATTATTTCCTTATAAGGCTTAACCTTGAGCTAAATGTTGGGCCCCTTGAGGGTACCCATATTTTGTAAAGAGAGAGGACCTAGGTTGACCCAAGGTCCACCAAACAAGCCTGTCCCATCCCGGTCCAGTCCGTGGCCATAGCTTATACTACAAGAAAAAATGCTTTTAGCGACGGGAAAATCCGTCGCTAAAAGTTTTAGCGACGGATATACCGTCGCTAAAAGTCCCTCGTATAAATACCCGTTACTAAAAGTTTGGCGACGAAATTTTCAAATTCGTCGTCAAATATTGGACTTTTTGTGACGGATTTATTTATTAATTAGCGAGAATATCCGTCATTAATTATATTTTACGTATTTTAATTTATTTTCTATTTTGTGAATTTAGCGACAGAATAATTTTTTGGAGACGAAATGTTCCGTCGCTAAATAAGAGTTTTGGCGATGGAATATTCCGTCGCTAAAAAGTTAATAGAATAAACATTTTTGGTGACGGAATTAATCCGTCTCCAAAAGTCAAATTTTTTTTAAATATTTTTTTTTATTTTTCTATTACCCAGACCTGTAATGAAAATTTCAATTCTCAACAACACAATAATCAAGACACAATTCTCAACAACGCACAATAATCAATACACAGAAATATATACAATCAATTATAAAAAATAGTCATGATGTATAAGCCTGGTCAATACAAGAAAACAGGCCTTTAGCGACGGGAAAATCCGTTGTTAAAAGCCCAAAATCTGTCGCTAAAAGAATTAGCGACGGATTCACCGTCGCTAAAAATCCCTCGTATAAAAGCCCGTCACTAATAGTTTAGCGACGGAATGTTTTAAATCCGTCGCTAAATATGTCATTTTTTCGGACGGATTTATTTTTAATTAGCGACGGATATTCCGTCGCTAATTATATTTTTAGAATTTTAATTTATTTTTTTTTTGTCAAATTAGCGACGGAATATTCCGTCGCTAAAAAACTTATTTAGCGACGGAATATTCCGTCGCTAAATAACTTATTGTAGGAATACTTTTAGCGACGGAATTAATCCGTCGCCAAAAGTCAATTTTTTTTTTGAAATTTTTTTATTTTTCAATTACCCAGACCTGTAATACAATTTTCAATTCTCAACAACAACGCGCAATAATCAATACAGAAAGAAATATATATAATCAATTATAAAAAATATTTATTATAAAAAAACTCATATATGTACAAGCCGGGAACCGGATACAGCCGGTTAGGAGAGGGGAGAAGAGTACAAGCCGGGCGCGGGGGGGGGGGGGGAAGCTAGGAACGGGCACGGGAAGGGGCTCATCAGGGGTTGCCGAGTCCCGGATCTGGATCCTGCTGATCCGGGGCCGGCTCGGCCTGTCCAGCAGTGCCCTGCTCCCTGATCATCCTCACCACCACTGTAGCAATGCGCTGGATCTCCTCGTCGTCCAACTGAGGCCGAGGAGCCGGTGTCTGTGGAGGGGCAGCAGGGGGTGAGGACGCTCCTATCACGGCACGAGCAGTCGTGCTAGGCAGGCCGCGTATGCGGCCTTTCGGCCGATTCACGACCTCCGGCGTATCCAGCCATCGCTTCAACCCCCCAGTACTCGCAGCCGTACTAGTGGACGCTGATGGCTGTCCGGACTGCTGCTCGGACCCCCTTAGCTGTTCATACGAGGCCTGCAAAAATAGTGGTTTAACGATATGTTAGGGCATTAATTAACGAAACAGACATTGAGGATAGAAAGAAAAAACATTAACAACTTAAATAAATTGACTCACATCGATCCGCCGGGCAATATCTGAAATATAGTCGCCCGCCCGGTGCGTCTCGTCCTTGTCCTTCTTCCGCACGTGCGTCTGATTATAGGTCAGAGCTATGACCTCATCCTCCTCCAGATCCGGGTGCTCGACCGCGTTCATGTGTCGGACGATGTCGTGTGGCACCGACCCCCCCGTGTGCGTCGGATCTCTGTTCTGTCTGTTCTCAGCCCCGCTCTTACTCTTGGCGTCCCAACCTGGATCCGCAGCCCACCGATCTATCATCTCCCCCCATACACGGTGAGATATCCAATGTGGGGGATATCTCGTCATGTCCGTCATCGGGGCACCCGCGGGCAGCGCCTTCTTCGCCCGGTCCCGTGCATCGTGGAGCCATCGGCGGTAATTCTTGCCGATGTAGGCAAAGAAAGCCTGCTGCCCCAGTACCTGCTGCTGAGGCGTGTCAAACGTGAACCCCTCCTGTAAGGCATTCAATAACACAAATTAACAACATAAAACAAACTGTAATTAAACATTTACTAACGCTGAAAAAAATACTTCACCGTACCAGCCACTCCTCCCATAGGGCCTCCCTCGCAGCGGCATCCCAGTCCTTCCAGTACAGGCGTGGCTCGAAGAATCGGCCCTTCACAAGAACGCCGATCTTCGTCCTCGCCTGATTCTCCAGGATCCTGCCAAAGAAGTAAATAAATAAATTAATACAGTTCAAATATAAATTAACAGCCCAAAATTTTAAATATAAGGCATGAGGTGATATTTTTAGTACTTACAGGCCCTCCTGCGTGAGCGTAACTCTCTGTTTACGCTGGGGGTCGATGCGTACCCCGCGTGTCGGACCACGGCCTCGTCGAGATCCTACAAAACACAGACATTAATACAGTTCAAATATAAGGCTAGCGAAAATGTACGAAACACCGTTATCAACTATACCTGAGGTAGAACCCACGGAAGATGGAGAATGCACGCGCGTGTGGGATGAATCTGCGTCGGGCTGGGGCGACGGCTCGAGCTGGGGCTGGGGTGACGGCTGGGGCTGGGGCGACGGCGACGGCTGGGGCCCCATCTGCTGTCCGCGATCACTCTGTGCCTCGTCATCAGTAGGCAATAACGAGGTGGGGGAGGGGGGACAAGCTGGGACTGGGCATGAGAAGGGGCTCATCAGGGGTTGCCGATTCCAGGATCTGAATCCTGCTGATCCGGTGCCAGCTCGGCATGTTCGGCAGCGGTACCTTGCTAATCCTGCTCCTTGATCAGCCTCAACACCACCGTAGCAATGCACTGGATCTCATCCTCATCCAATGGATGCCGTGGAGTCGGTGTCTGTACAGGGGCAGCGGGGGGTGAGGACGCTCCTATCACATCACGAGCAGTGGTGATAGGCAGGCCGCGTATGCGGCCTTTTGGTGGATTGATGACCTCCGGCGTATCCAGCCATCGCTTCAACACGCCAGTACTCGCACCCGTACTAGTGGACGCTGATGGCTGTCCAGACTCCCTAAGCTGTTCATACAAGGCCTACAAAAACAGTGATTGAAAGATATGTTAGGGTATTAATTAACGCAACAGACATTGAGGATAGTAAGCAAAAATTAACAACTTAATTAAACACATCGACTTACATCGATCCACCGGGCAATGTCCAAAACATAGTCACCGGCCCAGCGCACCTCGTCCTTGTCCTTCTTCCACACGTGTGTCTGATAATACATCAGAGCTACGACCTCATCCTCCTCCAGATCCGGGTTCTGGACCGCATTCATGTGTAGGACGATGTCGTGTGGCACCGACCCTCCCGTGTGCGTCGGATCTCCGTTCTGTCTATTCTTGGCCCCCTTCTTACTCTTGGCGTCCCATCCTGGATCCGCAGCCCACCGATCTATCATATCCCCCCATACAATCGGAGATATCCAATGTGGGGGATATGTCTTCATATCCGACATCGGGGCACCATCGGAGAGCATCTTCTTTGCCCAGTCTCGTGTGTCGTGGAGCCATCGGCGGTAATTCTTGGCTATGTACGAAAAGAAGGCCTGCCTCCCCAGTGCCTGCTGATCAGCCGAGTCAAACGTGAACCCCTCCTACAAGGCATTCAATAACACAAATTAATTTAGAAAACAAACTCTAATTAAACAAATACTTTCGCAGGAAAAAATATTTCAACGTACCAGCCACTCTTCCCTTAGGGACTCACGGCATCCCAGTCCTTCCAGTATAGGCGTGGCTCGATGAATTGGCCCTTCACAAGAACGCCGATCTTCGTCCTCACCTGATTCTCCAGGATCCTGCCAAAGAAGTAAATAAATTAATTAATACAGTTCAAATATAAATTAACATCCCAAATGTACAAAATAAGGCATGATGTGATTTTATTTTACTTACAGGCCCTCCTGGTTAAGCGTAACCCTCTGTTTACGCTGGGGGTCAATGCGTACCCCGTGTGTCGGGGCCACGTCCTCATCAAGATCCTACAAAACACAGATATTAATATAGTTCAAATATACTTTAAATATAAATTAGCAAAAATGTACTAAATACTGTTATCAACTATATCTGAGGTAGAACCCACGGAAGAAGGAAAATCAATGCGAATGTGGGGTGAATTTGCGTCGGGCTGGGGCGACAGCTGAGGTTGGGGCGATGGCTGGGGCTGGAGCTGGGGCCCCATCTGCGACCACAAATGGGCTCGTATCCTATCCATATCTGACTTCGTATGATAAATTACAAAGACATTAACACATTAAAAATAATAATTGGCAGACCTTCTTTTCTTACATCGCCAAGAATTATCGCCGATGGCTTCATGATGCACGGGACCGGGTGAAGAAGCACAATAAGAAAATATGTATTTTGCGAAAGGTCTTTAAGCGACAGAAGATCCTGTCGTTACAAGTCCCTCGTTTAATACTATTACCGACGGAAGATACCATCGGTACAAGTATTTGCACGACGGAGTTTTAGCGACGGAATTACCGTCGCTAAATACTTTTTAGAAAATTAGTATTTTTTGAGGGTTTTTTTGAAATTATTTAAGCTACAGAATAAAACTGTTTCTAAAAATTCCGTCGATAAAAGTCTTTATAATAAGACCTTCACGGACGGATTTTTAGCGACGGTGTTATTCCGTCTTTAAGGATTCGATTTATAACCAGATCGGGTTTTTTTTTCTGTCTCCCCGTTTCTCTCTCTGAAATTCTTCTCTCACCCACCCACCGCCGTTCTCACCTCCGGCGACCCCTCTCGACAGCGACCTACCTCCGGCGACACCCCCGTCCCCCACCTGATGCCGTGCCACGAAGCCCACCATTGTCGCCGCACCACCAACGCCGCCGTCATCGTACCCACCTCGAGATCTGTATGTCCATTTCCCTAAATTAATCTTGTTGTTTATTTTTCAAAGTTGATTATCAAGCATTTGGCCATAATCACACTTCTGCTTGTATAAGCTCTTCTGAATTTCAATGTACGTGCATAAAACATTCTAATTTGTCTTCTCCGTCATGTATAAGCTGAATTTGTTCTTAATTTGGACGTTTGGCCATTATTTTGTCTTCTGAATTTGTTGATTATGAAACATTTGGCTATAATTTGAATTTGTTGTTAACTTGTCTTCTCTGCCATGCATAATCTGAATTTGTTGAATAGTCTAAACCTTCGAATTGAACCCGACATTGAATGCCCCAATTCAACCGTACCCTAAATTGAACTAATTGAATCCTATATTAAAGTAATTGAACCATAATTAAATCCTAAATTGAATGTCCTAATCCAATCGAACCCTAAAATAAACTAATTGAATCCTAAATTAAATGCTCTGATCTAACCAAACCCTAAATTCAAATAATTGAACCCTAAATTGAATGCCCCAAATCAACCGAACCCTAAATTGAATCAATAGAACCCCTTATTGAACCCTAAATTGAAGTAATTGAACCCTAATTAAACCTTAAATTGAATGCCCTAATCAAATCGAACCCTAAATTAAACTAATTGTACCCTAAATTGAATGCCCTAATCCAACCGAACCCTAAATTGAATGCCCCAAATCAAATGAACCCTAAATTGAATCAATAGAACCTCCTAATTGAACCCTAAATTGAAGTAATGGAACCCTAATTAAATCCTAAATTGAATACCATAATCAAACCGAACCCTGAATTAAACTAATTGAACCCTAAATTGAATGCCCTAATATAATCGAATCCTAAATTGAAATAATTCACACTACAAGAAAAACGGTCTACGTCGGCCGCCTCATAGCGCCGCGAGAAGTGGAAAAACCGCAGCCGTAGGATTTCGTGGTGCTAAGCGACCGCTGCCTTTACACGTGTTTCGGTAGACTTATGTCGGCGCTAAAAGCGGTCTATACCAGCGGCCGGCCGCCTCTAAAACTGCTCCCTCATCCGCCTTCTAATGTTACTAATGTCAGCAGTTTGAACCTATGCCGACGCCTATGGGCGCCGGCATAGGTAAAATATTAATTTCTCATATATTTGAATAATATAGGAAAGCCAGCGTTAACAGACCGCCGTCGTAGGTATCATTTTTATTTTATTAATTTGCTGAATAATTGGACCCATGTCAACGGTCTCATGCGTAGTTATAGGTTTCATTTTGCATTTGTTTTCTTTAAATGTATGGAGTTATGGCAACATGTACGACCGCCTGCATAGGCTTGTTTTATTATTTTTTTTTAAAAAATAATTCACTTATGCCGACAATACGTACCGCCTCCATAAGTTATCAACTAAAAGAAAAGAAGAGCAAAATGGTAGACACTACCAACATTGCCAACTCCCTGTATATAAATCTGCTCTGTTTCTTGCTTTTCTTCATACCATATATTCATACCATATAGCTAGTGAAAACTATATGCAAGTTCAATCTAAATTAGGACTTGATTGGTCACAAAACAACCGCAATCTATTCAAATCCTAAACAATAACACATGTTTGTATAGAAAGAAAAAGCGAAGTCAGAGACTTTTTCATGAGTTTGTACAAAACCTAGCTAGTAAATACTCATGCACATTTCCAAATCAACCCAGCAACCGTCCATGCACATGATCAAAATTAACCACCAAGATCGAGAATAATCCATTTCCATTCACCTTGGCAATAACCTGATACAGAGGTTACACATGTTAAATGATAAACAAAAGACCTGATATCAAGAGAAACTATAGTATATAGCTGGAAAGAAAACTGTTATTACTATAAACTTTACACTTACATAGACCAAACTTCACAAGGCTAAGTTGTGTACGAGCAATTGGTAGACATATATGTACTCCTACCATAACCATGAGTCCAAAAAAGAATGATCTACTGTCATGGATTTCAGACATATATATACTTTAACACCAAACACTACATACATTAAACCTAACCAAACATGGACATTCACCGACAAAATAAAATGACTACAACCATTCCCCAACGACAAGCGCCCATCAATGTTAATACGTGGTCTTTTTTGGTTTGCAAACAGCATCCTCACCAACCATTTAACCAACTCAAGATAATGTAAAGTTTGTTATAGCTATCATATCTATAGTGAAATAAAGGTCAGAAGCGACAGCTTTGCTGATTAAAGAAGTTACCCTAACTTCTTTAATCAATCTTCACCTAGAGCTCATGGTTAAGGACCCTTGACAGTACAGTTTATGACTAGTTCTTCTACTGCAATTTCTGTCAATGTTAAAGTGTCCAACCATAGTAACTTATGTCATTTTATATAAGACTCATAGCAACTTATGTCATTTTAGTTTTTCCATGGCTCACCAAAGTCACAGGCTAGT
Source organism: Escallonia herrerae (assembly GCA_033070095.1). NCBI lineage: Eukaryota > Viridiplantae > Streptophyta > Magnoliopsida > Escalloniales > Escalloniaceae > Escallonia > Escallonia herrerae. The sequence goes on along the minus strand of JAVXUP010000643.1, from coordinate 144,420 downwards.
CTTGTTGCTCTGTAGATCTAGTTTCTAGCAAGTAACTAATAAAACACTTTTTTTAATGTATCATTGTATAATGTAGGGATCTATCCCTTTGTCTTAGAACACAGTACTGTAGCATTCAATACTATACTTTTCTATTGTCTTTGATATTGTTTTCTAGATAAATAGTAAGTTTTGAAGTGGTGTGAATTTGTTTTTCGTATATAGCATTCAATACTTTTCCAGCTCAATTCAGTGCATTACCTTTTCCTGTTTCGTTTCAGTATAGGCATGTGTACAGCAATTGGTAACAATGAAAGAAATAAAGCAGATTAAATAAGTAATCCACTGCCAGTGCCACTCAGAACGTTTGAATTGCAAATGCTGTGTGTAATTTAAGTAAGTGAAGAAAACAAATAAGAGATGCCCTTGGTCAATAAACAACATAATTGTCATGAACTAACCGGAAGTGGACCCCCCTTGGTCGGTTAATCCTTCAGTTGGTACAACAATCTCAGGATTAGCCTCTTCAACATCCGTGGTCTCAGTGTTCATCTCGATATCACGCCTGTCATCTGCATCACCAAGTGAAGTCTCTATGGGCGGCATCCCCCTATTGCTACACCCAGCCACCTCGCAGCGTTGGTTCTGGCGCCGACAAACCATAGGGATACTATACAACCAATTGTTACAAGAAAACATTTCTAAGGATATAGATCAAAGTATTTGCATAATCTAAACAGTAGGCATGCAAAAGACTGGATAAGTATCAAGTTGGATTAAAGCATTTAAGCCTGAACTTAAACTTAATCCAAACAACAAAGAAAAAAACAAGTATGAAAAATAAAAAAGTAGACACATAGACTATGTTCAAAATATTTTCATATAATAAAATCAGTCACTGCTTGTTGAGTTATCATCAATCTCCATGTCTTCGTCTTCCTCTTCCTCTATCTCATCCTCTTTGTCTTGCACGTCATCCTCATCAATGAAAATATCCAATCTCCGTCTTTTAGAACATAAGTTAACAGATTTCCCCTTCATTTGCTTCCTTGTTGAGCTTCTTGTAACTTGATCGTGAATTATTTCTGCTTCAACATCATTTCTCACCCAAGTCATATTTTCTACATGATGTTCTACATCTTGTCCACTGTGAGGGTCGCTTGGGAACAATATCTCCTCCTCGGTATCAGCTTCTGCTTCAGCATTTTCACCAAAATCCCTTGGCCGTGTTCGTACGACGACACGCCAACCATGATCTCTTGGATCATCAACATAGAACAATTGTTCTACTTGAGAGGCCAACACAAATGGCTCATCCTTATAAGAAAACTTCTTTGAATTGACAAGTGTAAACCCATAGGCATCAGTAGTAATCCATGTACTTTTGTTAACACTGTTGTACCATTTACATTTAAACAATACCACATTTCCTACTCCAAAGTAATCCAGTTGAATTATGTCTTCTAAAACACCAAAATACTCCACGACGTCTTCGGCTGGATTTGCATGTCTAGACGAAGAATAGCCGCGTGTCGCTGCTAAGACGTAGACTCCACTATTCTGTGTTTTTTGCTTCAGTTCAAGACTCTCTGTATGAAAACGGTACCCATTTATTAAGTAGCCACTACCTCTCCTGCCTATACCATTTGGACCACGTGCAAGGGCTTGTATTTCCTCTGAAACCTCGTCCCACAAATTATTAACCTACGCAGTTGTAAACCAAGTATTAAGAAATGACTTATGAGCACGCGTGCGCACACACACACACAGATATATAAGAAATATACATATACAGACTTACATGGGATGTAAACCACTTCGAGAACTCCTTTTTCAAAGCGTTATCAACTTCCCATGGTGTTGGTTTCTTTTTACGTCTTCCCAGCTTCATTTCACAACTCTTCTTGAATGTGCTAGATTTACATCGTTCACACAATATATTATCTAACTAATACAAAACTGAATCCAATATAATTATAAAGCCCACTTACCTGCGATAGACTTCTAATTCATTGCAGTTGAACAATACATATCGATGTGCCATCTCCTTATCTTTGGCATCAAGAGTAATAGCCAAAAGGGCACCTTAAAATCGACCTTTTTGTTGAAACATTGGTATGCCTCCAACCACTTCCTCAGTATATCCATCTTCATTTCTCCGATTTTGGTTCCAAACTGGGTGATTACCTTCCAAGTACATAGAGCAAAATGTCAAGCACTCTTCCACAAGTAACCCTTCAGCAATCGATCCTTCTGGACGACTTTTACATCGTATATACCCTTTAATCTTGAACATGTATCTAAGGAAACCATAACTTATGCTACATGAATTTTTTTACAATAAGTTGTAATGATTACAAACGTAAAATTTCTAACCTTTCAAATGGATACATCTGGCGGTATTGTACGAGTCTAGCGATCATAGCCTCTTGGGCCAAATGTATCGGCAAATGCACCATTATATCGAAGAAGGATGGAGGGAGATCATCTCAAGACGACAAAGTATCAATGCTATTTTCTTATTTAGTCGTTCAAAGTCCTGTACAATGTAATTTTTATACCATAATTCCTTAAAGAAACAGCACAAGTCAATTACAGCAGAGCATACTTGTAGAGGCAGTGCCCCTCTCAAAGCTATAGGAAGTAGCTGGTGCATTAGGATATGGCAGTCATGACTCTTAAGTCCTAACATCTTGCCCTCTTTTACATGGACGCATCGGGAAATATTTGAAGAATACCCATCCGGAACTTTTACATTCTTTAAGGCGTTGAGAAAATCTTTTTTCTCATTCTTAGACATTGTAAAAGATGCAATTGGCAGTTTATACTTGCCATCACCAACTTCTATCGGATGCAATTCTCGTCTTATATTCATATCTTTCATGTCAAGACGAGCTTTAAGAGTATCTTTTGTCTTTCCTTTAACGCCCAACAGGGTTCCAAGCAAATTATCACAAACATTTTTCTCAATGTTCATTACATCTAGATTATGACGATGAAGATGGGTCCTCTAATAAGACAGTTCGAAAAAGATGCTCTTCTTCCTCCAATTGGTTTCCCGAGGCACTGTACTTTTACTTGTTTTCCCAAATGTAACAGTGATATTATCTACCTCTTCAAGCACATCAAACCCAGAGCTTAAAGCAGGAGGTGGTCTATATTTACATTCACCATTAAATTTTTGTTTTTCGGACCTGTATTTGTGATCTGGATCTAGGAAAGACCGGTGTGCCATATAGCATTCCTTGCCACGTAACCTACAAGAACGAGTGTCTCCTTGGCAAATAGGACATGCCAATTTACCTTCGGTACTATATCCAGCTAAAACTACATAAGCAGGGAAGTCGCTGATTGTCCATAAGAGTGCCACGCGCATTGTGAAATTAGTCTTGCTTGAAGCATCATAAGTATCAACCCCGTCAAACAAAATCTCCAGCTCTTCAACTAATGGTCTTAGGTACACGTCAATGTCGTTACCTGGCGAAGTTGGACCAGGTATCAACAAAGGCATCATGAAATAACGTTGTTGCAGGCACATCCATGGAGGCAGGTTGTAAACGACCAGGGTAACTGGCCATATACTATGACTTGATCCATGGTTGTACGGATCCATAACTTCAGTAAACAACCCAAGTCTAACGTTGCGAGGATCCAAAGCAAATGCAGGGTGTAAATTATCAAAATTCTCCTAAGCTTTCGAATCAGTCGGATGACGCAACACCCCGTCTTTGCGGCGCTTATCATGAAACCATGTCATCGACTTAGCCGTCTGTGGTGACATGAATAACCTTTGCAACCTCGGTTTTACGGGGAAATAACGCAACTGCTTCACAGCAACATTGTTTCCCCCAGTAGACGATTGCAGATTTTCAGTCCGCGCCTCACCTCGGACTATCTTCCACCTGGACTTGTTACATACTTTACACAAATCTAATTTGCTATCCTCTTTCCAGTACAACATGCAATCATTTGGACATGCATTGATCTTCTCGTAACTAAACCCCAAATCTCCAATCATCTTTTTAGTTTCATACAAGTTAGCCGGCAATGTCTCGCCGTCAGGAAGGATCTGCTTTAACTTCCCGAGTAACAAATTAAAAGACTTGTCAGTCCACTTGCTCACACACTTCAAGTTGAAAAGCCAAACAATAAATGATAGTTTAGTCTCGGTCTTGCATTCCGGATACATTGGTTGTTCTGCATCATTCATGTACTTATAGAAATTTGCAACTTGGACACTTGGGTCTCCCGGATGACTCACAAAAATGTCATTGACCATTCCATGCATACCAGCACCAGCCACTTCAGGTTCATTATCATTCTCATTTTGAACACAAGAAGAGGCCAAAGCTTCCCCATGAACCCTCCAAACTGTGTAGTTAGGCATAAATCCCCTAATAATCAAGGGATCTCTACACGCAATACGAGATTGAAACATTCCATTCACACAGTCCCTACATGGACATAATCTCTCCCCCCACCTTGTAACAACATTCCTAAATGCAAAATTCAGAAACATATCTACGCCAACAACGTAAGTCTCGGATTCCCTTGAGTGACACATTTACTCTTTATCCATGTTTCCTTCTTCAAGAAAAAAAAAATAAAGATGTGACGTGAGCTTGGTAATGACCTAGGATCAAGTAGCTTGTACTAGTTGCTCGAGTATCCAGTTTCTTTCTTTTATGTATATGCGTATTTACATGAGTTTAAAGATAACTCAAACAAAAAAGTAAAACATACAGAAATAGTACTAGTAAGGTCCAAGGAGCTAAGACTAATTGTTTTCTTGGCAATGACTTAATTTTCTTTCGTTTGTTTTCTTTCAGTTGTACAAGAACAAATATCCAAGTTCACTGTACTTGAAACTCATTCTCATAAATGAAACTCTAACAAGCATAATGTAATCAAATACCATAGTCGCTAAATAGTACTAGTATCATTGGAGCAGTAAATTCAATCATTTCTGAGAAAACCTAACCCAAGCAATTTCAATTCATATTATAGATGCTGAGTTTAGCGTCCCAAAACTATAAATACACATGCACAATGAAAACCTAACTGCATAAAACGCGTGCTAAATCATCAAGCTGACATTGAAAATTTAATAACACTAACAAATATCTTCAATTGAATTTGCAACTTCCAGTTGTTCTGTTGATCAATAACACTACTTAGCCTGATCTCTGCTATGTTAATTAATCAACTGCTATGCCACGGTCTCTCATAGCATAGCCATATACAACATTTCCTAGTAATAATACGCAAAAGAAGAAGTTGACAGTCCAAAGGCTACTTTTCTTTATATTTCCTTTGTCTTTCATTGGTCATAGGACTGAAACTTTGCTTCTTGAGTTTCAAGTGTGATATTGTAACAAAAACTACCCACATGCTACACAAGTTTCAGGGTTGGCATTATATGTCTAGGCGAATAGATAATGAAAGGAAGCAATAGAAGTGAAAGCATTACCTTTCAGTACTTTGGCATAGACATCCGAATGATCTGCAAGATAGTAGAGTACAAAGCTCAAGGCAATGGCCACTGTCTCGTGGCTGGCAAGAAGCGCACCTAAAATCGTATCTGAAAGTTGTGCCAGGAAAACTGCATAAAATGCGGCCTTAATACCGTTACTAAAAGTTGTGCCAGGAAAATTCACTGGAACGGAAGCTGCGGCAACAGTGAGAGGAGCTGCTGGCGACGGTGAGTGGCGCTGCCTGCGACAACTCCACAAAGAATAACAAATAACAAACAGAATCAGAACATATAAATCTTTCCAAAACATGACTGGAACAATCGATTATACATAAATCGTTGCATGGGTTAAAGATAGCTACCTGAGAAGATGGAATCCTAAATGTGATCAATCCCAGAAGAATCGAAGTGTCGAGACTTCAATCTGAAATCCCAAAGTGTGTTTAATCTGGACGGATTAATGGAGAATTGGAGAATGGAGAAGAGAAGAGAGAGAGAGAGAGAGGGAACCTGTCACGGTGAGTCGTGCGTCGTGTGAGAGACTGAGAGAAAGAACATAGAGTCGTGTGCAGTGCAATAGATTAAAAGAAAGAAAAAAAGGAGAAAAATTGAAGTAAACCTGGATTTTCTATGCCAACGGTCAATTGAGCCGGCTAAAACAATTAGAGCGTCGGCGTAGATAGAATTTTGGCGCTCATACTTTGGGGTGTGAATATAACCTATGGCAACGCCAGAAATTTGACCGTCGCTTAAACGTTCCTGTAGACTCTATAACGGCGGTTATTGTAGGAGCGTCGGCGTAGTCCACATACAGCAACGGCATCGGGCTACCGCCGACATAGGGCGCCGCGACAAATCACTTTTTTTGTAGTGTCAAGCGCATCGGATATGTGCAATTTGAATAATTTTTTTCCATTTGAACATTGATTATTTGTTTGATAATTTAAGGTTGTTAATTGTGCATTTCAGAATTGTGATTATTGATCAATGATTTTAGGTTGTTAATTGATGATTTTAGGCTATTAGCTGTGCATTTGAAGTAATTAAGATTAATAATTGATGATTATAGATTGTTAATCGTGCATCGAGCATTTGAGATATTGAGATTGTTGACGGAGGATGGGACCCAATTGGATTGAATGTGTAATTTTTATTAATTTTTATTCCATTGAGCATTTGAGAATTGAGATTGTTGACGGAGGATGGGACCCAATTGGATTGAGATACCTGTTAGTTAGCGCAGACACGGACACCAGGTCTCATCGACGGTTTCTGACATTTAAAAAATAAATCAACGTATGCGATGTGTCCAGAGGTACGTGTCGGTGGGTGTCGGACATGTGTCTGGAGGTGTCGGACACGTGTCGGACATGTGTTAGTAGGTGTCAAACACGTGTCCGGAGGACTAGGACACGTGTCTGTAGGTGTCGGACGTGTCGAACACATGTCTAGAGGTGTCAGACACGTATCGGACAGCATTTTGACACTCTATATGAGGTGTCGAAATTGAGATTGTTGATTGTGCATTCAATTTAGGTTAATCAGGTTAACCCGACATTTTTAGCATGCACCCCCTGGAATCTCATCGTGGTTCCAGCACTGGCTATAATTAGCCCTAATAAGTCTTGATTAACAATATTTTAATAAATCAATTAACCCTAATTTGCTCTAACGAACGTACTTAGTTTTAATTAACCCCAAGAAACAAATGAAAATCAAATTAGTTGTAACTACCCCAAATTAGCCCAAATGAACCCAATTACGCACATATTGATTATAGTTAGCCTAATTAGCCCTAACATAACCCAATTAAGCCTAATTAGGACTAATCAACACTGCTCGGCACAATTAAAACCCTAATTAGGACTAAATAACCCTAATTAGTTCTAATCAACTCTAATTAGCTAAAATTATCCGAAAGAACTCCTCATTAACAATAATTAGCCCTAACATAACCTACTTAAGCCTTATTAGCCCTAATTAGGACTAATCAGCACTACTCGGCACAATTAAATCCTAATTAGGACTAAATAATCCTAATTAGTCCTAATCAACCCTAATAAGCTATAATTATCCAAAACAACTCATCATTAACAATAATTAGCCCTAACATAACCTAATTAAGCCTAATTAATTAGCCCTAATTAGGACTAATCAGTACTACTCGGCACAATTAAACCCGAATTAGGACTAAATAATCCTAATTAGCCTAATCAATCCTAATTAGCTATAATTATCCAAAACTACTCCTCATTAACAATAATTAGCCCTAACATAATCCAATTAAGCCTAATTAGCGCTAATTAGGACTAATCAGCACTACTAGGCACAATTAAACCCTAATTAGGACTAAATAACCCTAATTAGTCCTAATCAATCCTAATTTGCTATAATTATCTGAAACTACTCCTCATTAACAATAATAAGCCCTAACATATCTTACTAAATCCTAATTAGATTAATTAAACCCATAACGCTAAACCCTAAATCCTAAACCTTGATACTCATAATTAACCCTAATAACCCAGTTAGCCCTAATTAGCCCTTGTACATCCTATAATTACTCTATATTGCCCAGAGATGGTTCAATTACTCGTTGTTTACAAACCCTGCCTTCTTTATATTTGTTGTTGTTTTGAGAAGTCCATTGGCAACGAGATGGTTCAACTCGTTGCCAACGAATTCTATTTAAAGTGGAATTGGTAACATATGCAACGATCTTTCTGCAATTTTGATATTTCGGAAAGATTCTTGCATACGTTATCAATTTCTGAACGCATGCATGCATAAAACCCTTAGTTCCCGTTCAAGGTACTCATTACAAAGTAATGCTTTGTAATGAGCCTTTGGATGTCCAGTTTGGACAATTTGGAAAAGCTATATGTTTATAAAACAGTGTTTCAACTCATGCTGTGTGTTCTATGTCGTGGATATTTGGTACACGTTCTCATGTGTTTCTCCGGGTGCATACAAATCTGGTGTTCTAACATCCGTCAAACCTTGCAAGGCAAGGTTAGATGAATGTTAGAACACCTAATCGATGTCGTGTACTTGGAGAAATGGGGAGAAGTGCTGCCGAATTTTTCGCAGACATAGGACTAAGCATGAGTTCTTCACTGTTTTATAAACATGTGCTTTTCTGAATGGGATAGGACCACTACCTATTAGAGAATGGAGGAGAAATATATAGACATGTTGTCACATTCATGCATTCATATTTACATCGACCCTGCCTAATGACTGGTCATAATTGAAGGTGGTATACAGTACGATAATTCAGTCGTCATGTCGGTCGATCGAAGTTGGATGAAAAGGAAGAATGCTGAAGATTTTGAGTGTCGCGTTGACGAATTTCTCGACTTCGCTTACGCGCATCCTGCACATGTTGACCTTGATAAGATAAGGTGTCCGTGCGGTAGATGTGAGTTGTTGCATTGGAGAAAAAGAATTGAAGTAAAATGGCATCTTCGTCGGTACGGTTTTATGGGTGGATACACAAGGTGGACGCAGCACGAGGAAACGATAGTATTGTCGTCCAACCCGGCTAGTCAAACTGAAGTTAGGGAGGAGGCACGGTATGATTACCGAGATATGATTATGGATGCTGGGCATGCTAATGTTGACTGGGTAATGACGGTGGTGACGATGGTCCCCAACCGCCGAATGAGGGGGCTCATCAGTTTTATGAGTTGTTGAGAGCTGCGGAAGAGCCGCTGTGGGATGGAGCTCCGAAACACACACGGCTGTCTGCGGTTAGTAGGTTATTACAGTTGAAATCAGACCACGGGCTGAGTGAGAAAGGTTTTAACGAGTTTGTTACCTTAATCAAAGAAATTCTGCCCGAAAGTGAAAAGCTACCGCCGTCGTACTATGACGCGAAGAAGATGATGAGGAAACTTGGGTTGAGCTATGAGCGGATAGATGCGTGCAATAACGATTGTGTATTGTTCTGGAAAGAGAATAAGGATTTGTCATGATGTCCAGTATGTGATCATTCGAGGTACAAACCGGACAAAGGGAAGAAGAAAAACATTGCATGGAAGATATTGCGATATTTCTCAGTCACACCACGGCTTCAGAGAATGTACTACTCCTCCAATACGGCTGAACATATGAGGGCTCACCGTGAGACTCGTAGCAACGATGCCGATGTGCTGACACACCCAGCTGATGGAGAGGCGTGGAAGGAGTTTGACCGCAGGCATCCAGTCTTTGCTCAGGAAGTTCGGAATGTTAGACTTGGTCTGGCAACCGATGGGTTCAACCCTTTCGGTCAGTCTACCACGCCTTACTCCTGTTGGCCTGTTATTATTGTCCCGTACAACCTTCCACCAGGCATGTGCATGAAGAAGCCGTACATGTTCTTGTCGTTGCTTATTCCAGCAAAGACATAGATGTGTATTTAAGGCCGTTGATTGATGAGTTAAAACAGTTATGGAATCATGGAGTCGAAACATATGATGCATCCCTTAAAACCAATTTTCAGATGAGGGCTGCTTTGATGTGGACTATACATGATTTTCCCGCATTGGGAATGACGTGTGGCTGGAGCACACATGGGAAGCTAGCATGCCCTGCTTGTATGGGCGTGAACCCCGGTCATACGTTAAAGCACGGCGGAAAGCCCTCGTGGTTCGGATGTCACCGTAAGCTTTTGCCACCGGGCCATCAGTTTCGTAGGCAGAAGGATAAATTTGACGGGACAATCGAGCGTGAGGTTGTCACACTGGACTACCCATCTGGTGAAGAAGTGCTCTCACACCTGGAGGCACTTGATACTGACATACCACACGGCAAGGGTGTGCCAGATCAGAAGATTCTAGGGTACGGGAAAGAGCACAACTGGAGAAAATTTTGTATCTTCTGGGAGTTAGCCTACTGGAGGACGCTCGTTATCCAAAACAACATGGATGTGATGCATATTGAGAAGAACATTTTTTGATAATGTGTTCAACACAGTGATGAATGTCAAGGGCAAATCGAAAGATCACCTTAAAGCGAGAAGGGATCTACAACAGTTGGGTGTACGCCGTGAATTGCATCCTTGGACAGTCAGCGGGAGGACGATACTTCCGAAAGCACCTTACTGTCTAGACAAGAAACAAGTGGAGAAGGTCTGTCAGTGGGTTAAGAATTTGAAGCTTCCAGATGGGTTTGCGTCCAACATATCTCGTTCTTTAAGGGATGAAGAGTCACGACTGCCACGTATTCATGGAGAGATTCATTCCTATTGCCTTTCGGGGACTGTTGCCACGGGTTGTTTGCGAGACTTTGACTGAATTATCTCATTTCTTTCGAGATATATGTTCTTCTACGATTTGCAAGCTTGAGAAGAACATTGTGGTGACGATTTGCAAGCTGGAGAAAATCTTCCCACCTTCGTTCTTTGATTCAATGGAGCATCTGCCTGTTCACTTGGCATATGAAGCTAAGATGGGTGGACCCGTGCAATATCGGTGGATGTATCCCTTCGAGAGGTAATCTTTAAATTGTTACAGTTGTTCGTTTACACTTAATGCGACACCTGTTATCATTGATATTCCACCTAACTCGATTCGCTAAACTTCTAGGTTCATGTTCCATTTAAAGAAAAAAGTCTGCAATAAGGCTCGGGTTGAGGGCTCAATTGCGGAGGCTTACGTAATGGAAGAACTTGTAAACTTTTGTAGTCAATATTTCGGGCCTGATGTTGATACAAGGTTAAATCAACTAGGCCAAAATGAGCCCGGATGGAGCACAAATTTGGAAGGGCAATTGTCAATATTCAAGCAGTCAGGTAGTCCGTTCGGCCGAACGTATACTCGATGGCTAACGGATGAAGAGTACAGTGCTGCAACAATATATGCCCTTCTAAATTGCGATGAAGTTTCGGCATTCGTTGAGTAAGTTAATGTCTTAATTCACTTACATTGTTGTACATAATTGAAAGTGTGTGATAAGCGAGTCAACTATATTGGTTTGCAGTGAGTTCGATGCGGAATCTTTAATCACTGATCCCGCTGGACTTGAATCTCATCGAAAATCACAATTTGTACAGTGGTTCAAAAGGCGTGTAAGTCCTTAACGAAATTATATTATGTGTTATATACAGTTCTGTGGCCAATTAGTATACTGATTTATCCTTAATTTTTACCGTCATCTACAATAGGTTCAGTCAATGGATAGACCAGTGGCCTCCTGCTTGAAATTACTAGCTCAAGGCCCTAACAAACAAGCATCCTGTCATGGAGGCTATATCATCAACGGGTTTAGGTTTAACGTAAAAGATGATGACCGAACAAAACAAACCCAAAACAGTGGAGTCTTGGTCAACGGTGACTATTATGGACTTTTACGGAGAGCTAGATGAGATTGTTGAGCTAACATATCTGGGTTCCAAAAATCGCCTGGTAATGTTCAAGTGTACGTGGTTCGATGTCACATGCAGTAGAGGAATCCGTGTTAGCTCTCAAGGGATTGTAGATGTCAATGTCAAGTCAAGACTTGCATCAGACGAGCCCTTTGTGTTTGCTAGTCAAGCTGCACAAGTCTTTTACGCAGAGGACGTCGCCAATCCCAAATCTCATTGGTATACAGTTATCAAGTCCAAGAAATTGCCCGTGACATATGACAGTGAGCTAGACTCCTTTCAAGCCGACCAACCACGTGTCTTGTTACCTGTTGAGGTCAACAACGAGGAGGACGATCTTCCTCTTCCAACAACACTTCATGTAGGAGAAGAAGTCGTAGATGATGACGCGGAAGACGTATAAAGTGTTGGAGATGATGTGACTGAGTCTACTGATGAAGAGGACGACGAGTCCCACGAAGAAGAGGACGACGAGTCTAGTGAGGAAGATGATGATGATACCCAAACTGAAAATGATTGACTTGTAATGTTGTAACATCATGGAAAAAATGTAGTAACATTTTAGAACTTGGTTCATATTGATGTGTTTTTGCACCTCCGTTCATATATATATATATATATATATATATATATATATATATATATATATATATATATATATATATATATATAGTGCCGATGATGATTTCTGCCAAATTATTATTTTTAATGTGTTAATGTCTTTGTAATTTATCTATACGAAGTCAGATATGGATAGGATACGGGCTATTCGTGGCCGGGCTGGACGCCGAGCTGCTTCCTTCCCGGTGGGTCCCACCTCGTCATTGCTCACTGATGACGAGGCACAGAGTGATCGCGTACAGCAGATGGGCCCCCAGCTCCAGCCCCAGTAATCGCCCCGGCCCCAGCTGTCAACTTTGCCATCGCCCCAGCCGTCGCCCCAGCCCGACGCAGATTCATCCCACACGCGCGTTGATTCTCCTTCTTCCGTGGGTTCTACCTCAGGTATAGTTGATAACGGTGTTTAGTACATTTTTTCTAATTTATATTTGAAGTATATTTGAACTGTATTAATGTCTGTGTTTTGTAGGATCTCGACGAGGCCGTGGCTCGACACGCGGGGTACGCATCGACCCCCAGCGTAAACAGAGAGTTACGCTCACCCAGGAGGGCCTGTAAGTAAAAAAAATCACATCATGCCTTATTTTGTAAATTTGGGGTGTTAATTTATATTTGAACTGTATTAATTTATTTATTTACTTCTTTGGCAGGATCCTGGAGAATCAGGCGAGGACGAAGATCGGCGTTCTTGTGAAGGGCCGATTCTTCGAGCCACGCCTGTACTGGAAGGACTGGGATGCCGCTGCGAGGGAGTCCCTATGGGAGGAGTGGCTGGTACGGTGAAGTATTTTTTTCAGCGATAGTATTTGTTTAATTAGAGTTTGTTTTCTAAATTAATTTGTGTTATTGAATGCCTTGCAGGAGGGGTTCACGTTTGACTCGCCTGATCAGCAGGCACTGGGGCGGCAGGCCTTCTTTCCTTACATCGGCAAGAATTACCGCCGATGGCTCCACGATGCACGGGACCGGGCGAAGAAGATGCTGCCCAAGGGTGCCCCGATGACGGAGATGAAGACATATCCCCCACATTGGATATCTCCGACTGTATGGGGGAGATGATAGATCGGTGGGCTACGGATCCAGGCTGGGACGCCAAGAGTAAGAGCGGGGCCGAGAACAGACAGAACAAAGATCCGACGCACACGGGGGGTTCGGTGCCACACGACATCGTCCGACACATGAATGCGGTCCAGCACCCGGATCTGGAGGAGGATGAGGTCGTAGCTCTGACGTATAATCAGACGCACGTGCGGAAGAAGGACAAGGACGAGGCGCACCGGGCGGGGGCGACTATGTTTCAGATATTGCCCGGCGGATCGATGTGAGTCGATGTGTTTAATTATGTTGTTAATTTTTTCTTTCTATCCTCAATGTCTGTTGTGTTAATTAATGCCCTAACATATCTTTAAATCACTGTTTTTGCAGGCCTCGTATGAACAGCTTAGGGAGTCCGGACAGCCATCAGCGTCCACTAGTACGGGTGCGAGTACTGGGGCGTTGAAGCGATGGCTGGATACGCCGGAGGTCGTCAATCGGCCGAAAGGCCGCATACGCGGCCTGCCTAGCACGACTGCTCGTGCCGTGATAGGAGCGTCCTCACCCCTAACTGCCCCTCCACAGACACCGGCTCCTCGGTATCCGTTGGAGACAGAGAGATCCAGCACATTGCTACGGTGGTGTTGAGGATGATCAGGGAGCAGGATCAGCAGGATACCACTGCTGGACATGCCGAGCCGGCCCCGGATCAGCAGGATCCAGATCCGGGACTCGGTAACCCCTGATGAGCCCCTTCTCGTTGCCAGTCCCAGCTTGTCCCCCTCGACCGACTTGTACATCATGAGTATTTTTTATAATAAATATTTTTTTTATAATTGATTGTAGGGAAAATTAGGTAAAATACCCCTGTGGTTTGGGGTCGTTGCAAAAAGACCCCTCCCGTTACAAAAATTGCAAAAAGACACCTAAGGTTTAAAAAGTGTTGCAACAGACGATTTCTATAACGAAACAAAAAATTTGTCCAAAATACCCTTGTATTTAAACCTTAAGATTGTTTGTACACCAGAATTCTCTACACCACCACCCAGCCACATCGCCACGGTGCCACCGCTTGAGCCCAGCCATGATCGACCACAGGAACAAGCCCGACGTCTCTACCAACCTCGCACCGGAACATGCCTGATGTCTCCACAGTCCCACACTGACGTCTCACAGCACCACACCGCAATTTGAAACATTGCGATCTAGGTTTTCAACTGCAATCAAGGGGTTTCAATCGCGATCTGGGGTTTCAATCGCGCGGCGTTGGGCTCAAATCCTTAATTGTAGATCTAGGTTTTTATTTTTAATTATCTTGGTTTTGGAAGCTCGAGGCTTGTGGTTTGTGAATCAGCAAACCCTATTTTTAGATCTAGGTTTTAATTGCGCGGCGTTGGGCATGGTGGCGGCACAATTGGCTAGGGTTGATGGCGAGCTAGCTTGCGGCGCAAGTGGCTAGGGTTTATGGCGGGGCTAGCGGTGATTCAAGAGGTTAGAGGTGATGACAGGGACGGTGACGCAGAGTTTGCGATTGGTGGAAGCAGCCGGTGGTGGCGTTGCACGAAATGGGCGATGGTGGTTATGGATGGGGCTGGGTGAGGGTGGCGGCTAGGGTTTTGGTTGGGGGCTAGGTTTAGGGCTTGCTTGGATTGGAGAAAAAGATGGATGGGACTTGGGTGGGAGAGAAAAAAATGGAGGGTAATTTTGTCTTTTTAATATATTAAAATATATCAAACGCGTTTTTGAGGAAAGTGAATATGACGCTCCGTTAATTTGGACGATTTTTTTAACGGTCGCAGCAAATGAACACCACAGGTGTCTTTTTGCAATTTTTATAACGGGAGGGGTCTTTTTGCAACGACCCCAAACCACAGGGATATTTTACGCAATTTTTTCTTGATTGTATATATTTTGTTTGTGTATTGATTATTGTGCGTTGTTGAGAATTGAAAATTTTATTATAGGTCTGGGTAATAGAAAAATTTTAAAAATTAAAAAAAAATTGACTTTTGGCGATGGATTAATTCTGTCGCTAAAAGTGTTTCTTTTATCAACTTTTTAGCAACGGAACATTCCGTCGTTAAAAAATTTATTCAGTCGCTAAATTCACAAAACAGAAAATAAATTAAAATACGTAAAATATAATAAGCGACAGATATTTCGTCGCTAATTAATAAATAAATCCGTCACAAAAAGTATAATATTAGACGACAGATTCGAAAATTCCGTTGCCAAACTTTTAGTAACGGACTTTTATACAAGGGACTTTTAGTGACGGTATATCCGTCGCTAAAATTTTTAGCGACGAAGTTTGGACTTTTAGCGATGGATTTTCTCGTCGCTAAATGGTGGTGTAGCGAACAAGGAATGAAAACACCTATCGTTAAAAAAAAATAATAAAAATACAAAAGTCCCATTACTTAGTATTACTGATATTTGAATCCATGACCATGAGACTAGAATGGAGCTCTATATCAGAGTGTATCACCATTATAGATGTCAAATATCTTGCTAGCGACGTTTATTCAAAAGTATTGCTAATCTCCCTCGCAAACATTGGTCGATGAAAAGCTTCTTTGGACGAAGACATAAGGGTACGCTTCAATGTTACGGTTTTTCGCGTGGCTGTACATTGTAATGCTATAAAAGATGTTCTTACTGGCATTATTAAGCACTTTGTTCCGCAAGCTAGGGTTTAAAATGAATTAAAGTTAGACTTAACTCTTAATAAGTCAGCACTTGTATAAACCTTTGAACACTTTTTTGCCATTCAGGTTTGAGATATCTTTAATTGATACATCCAAAAATAAAACGGGTACGGTTTGATTGTTATCTGAAAACATGTTTGCATGTGTCTTGCACTACAAGTTAAAAACTTTTATATACGCTTTTTTTGTATGGTGCTTTGAGTACTTCAATATTAAAAAGAGAGATGCCTTCCACAGTTGGATGCAAAACAGGTTGGAATTGACTATTTGGAGTGGCTGGATTGTGAAAAATCCAAGAATCTTAGAGCAGCGTGCATTATTCGAGACCTAACTTTTGACCGATAAGGAGTTACGGACGCCATGAATAGTTAAAACACCTGTATGGAATACTTTGGCACCACTAATGAATCCTGTACCATTTGGAATGCCAAAGCGGCCGATTAAGCTACATTAAGGGCACCTTTTTATTGATACATTGAAGTTCTGCTCATTTGGTAATTCTTTAGGGATTTTAGTTAAATTTCGTTTTTTTCTTTTTTGCTTTACAAGTCCAGAACGTTCTAGTATTTTCTACTTCCTTTTCCTAAAACTTTAAAGCTATAATCTAATGTCGTTTTGTAATTTTTGCTCTCCAAGATAAGGTTAATGTTCTAGTTTCAGTTCTCTGAGCGGAAGCACTTGTCAATGATATTTTGTCTTTAAACCAATCTCTCTCTTGCCGTTGGATTTCAAATTTCTTTGTATATTTAAGGAGTTCTTGGTGGATCCCGAGTTTTATATTATATATTTGGCCTAATGCTAAATCTGCGTCTGAAAGTAAATATCACTAAGTACCCATTCTTTAAAAAGTAAAAATTCAGTATCTAAAGTACCACAATTGAGTCAAATAAATTCGATACCTAATGAAAGTTGGAAGCTATTAAATAGTCTAGTGATTGGACATGTCATTTCTAATAAAAATGACCGTCATTTCTAATAAAAATGTCCACATGGACTATTTCTCCTTCTCCTTCTCCTTTCTCCCACGTCTTCCCACGTCCCCCCCCCCCCCCCCCCCCCCCCCACACACACACACACACACACACACACACACATGCGGCCATGACCCACCCTTTGGGGTTTTATTAGACCGTCATTTCTAATAAAAATGTCCACATGGACTATTTCTCCTTCTCCTTCTTCCTTGTCTCCCACGTCCCTTCCCCTCGAATCCTTTGCCCCCCCCCCCCCCCCCCCCACACACACACACACACACGCGGCCATGACCCACCCTTTGGGGTTTTATTAGACCGTCATTTCTAATAAAAATGTCCACATGGACTATTTCTCCTTCTCCTTCTTCCTTGTCTCCCACGTCCCTTCCCCTCGAATCCTTTGCCCCCCCCCCCCCCCCCCCCCCCCCCACACACACATGCGGCCATGACCCACCCTTTGGGGTTTTTATTCCGCCGCATAAACAAACTCTGAGAAGGCGTGCGAGAGTTGCAATGTCATAGAAAAGGTAAGGGTCTGTTTGACAAAACTTTTTTTGTAGTTTTAAGTTTCTAAACAAAAATTAAAGAGCAATTTACTATTATTTTTTTATAAAAATGAGTGGGTGTTTGATAATCCAGTTTTTTTTTTTGTATTTGATAACTCAATTTTTTTTTTGAGTTTTTTTTGTGGTGGTTTCTGATGGCGGTGGTGTGGCGTGGCTGTGGCCGATGGTGGTGGTGGCTGGCGGTGGTTGGTGGCTGTCGGCGGCCAGCGTGGCTGCCGACAATCGCCGATGATGGGTGTCTGAGGTGGCCACCGGCGGTGGCTGCCGGCGATGGGAGGGTGGTGGTAGTCTAAAAAAAACCAACACTGGAAAAAAAAAACTCGTTTTTAGAGTTTTTAAAAACAGCCTTAGTTTAAAAACTGATTTTTTAAACTGAAGGGGGAAAAATGGGTTACCAAATGCCCTTATTTTTTTCAGTTTCCAAAACTAAAAAAAAAGCCCTGTCAAATGGGGCCTAAGTTATCACAGTGCCTCGCCACGGCAACGATGGCCAAAAAAAATAAATTCAAACCCTTAAGGATCTATTCGTACCCGGCTAGAAACCGAGGAACGATATGTATTTTGAAGACCCACTAAGAACAGACCCGTACCTGAATGGATCCTTAATTTTGGGTCAGTGCGGGTAGGATACGGTTTACCCGGACTATCCGATTTTTTACTACGTAAATGCTAGGATTTTCATTTTTACCATTCTTTTCTCTCTCTCTCTCTCTCGCCCACCAGTAAGATCCATCAACGACAAGGCTACTGGTCATCAACTTGATGACCCATCGTCCCTTTCATGCTCTGCTACCAACTCCGCCTCCAATGTCTCCTATCAAATCTGCCACACCTATACCACCACCGTCTCCAATCAGGAAAGATAAATAGTATAGAAGTTACAACACAACCAAAGTGGTCTTCGATGGATAGCTTTGTTACGCTTTTTTATGTTAGCGAGTATAATTTTTGTTTGCTAGATATTTTTTTTCAAATGTGCTTGTATTATAGTGTTAATTTTTTGTATGTATTCAAATATTTTACTACTTCAGACTTGGGAATGAATTTGTAGGTGATTTTCTCGTTATTTGAGTTAAGATATTGTGCTTATTGTGTTCATAGACTTGGAGACTTGGATTTGAGATGATTGGGTTGGACTTAAGAATTGAGAAGATTGTAGAAATTAATTTAGGAAGTGATTGTTGTAGTAATAAAAAAAAAGAAGAAAAAAATATTATTAAATATTAGTCGAGAGAATATCTGTTAATAAAAAAATTAAAATTTTTAACAATGGCCCGTAAATAATACCTGACCTGCTTGGGTAGGGTACGACCAGTTAAAAACTCTACTCGGAAAAACCGAGTGATATTTACCCGGACCGTCTTACTTGGACTTGGCTGGATTTACCACTATTTGCTAGGTCTATCATTTTGTCAGTGCACTTGTGGACCTAGAAAGATTTGGAATCTTGAGCTTGTTGAGTTCACTTCAAGAAAACCAATATTTAGGAATGGACTTTCTGTGTCTTTAAAAGTGGGTTTCCTTTACTAAATACTTTTATCGACAACATATTCATCGGTAAAAGCCTGTTAGTAAAAATTCTATTGCTAAAAGATCGGCAACGAATTTATGCAATCTGTTGATAAAAATTGCACTTTTACTGACGAACTCAATCACTTATGCCAGCCTATTTGGTCGCTTGATGTATTTTTCTATTTTTTCTAGAAATTGAGTAAAAAAGGATTTTAGTGATGGAAATTCAGTCACTTCGTTGTTGAGAATAGCATTGCGGATGTTTTTAGTGTACTTTTGGAGACTGAATATCCGTCGCTAGAAGTCCATCGGTAAAAATTAATTTTTTTTCTATATCCAAACTTGCATCGTGTAATTTCATTCACGAAAACATTTAAATCTATCCATGATCAGCACGATCCATCAATGTTGATCTATCAGCTATTTACTGTAATCAGCAAGACACCCATGATATCAATCAAAATCCATCTACTTCAACACAAATATATGCAAGATAACATATAAGGTTGTGTTTGGGAGAGATAATTGAATTGAGAATTTCACTTTCATAGAGGATTTTGAAATACATGGTATAAATATCTTTTTTGGATACTGATAAGATGAATTTACCAAATTCTAGGAGGGATTTCACTACAAGAAAACAGGGTTTTAGCGACGGGGTAATCCGTCGCTAAAAGCCAAAAATCCGTCGCTAAAAGAATTAGCGACAGATTCACCGTCGCTAAATATCCCTCGTATAAAAGCCCGTCACTAATAGTTTAGCGACGGAATGTTTTAAATCCGTCGCTAAATATGTCATTTTTACCGACGGATTTATTTTAATTAGAGACGGATATTCCGTCGCGAATTATATTCTTTAGCGACGGATTTATATTTTTGAGACGGAATATTCCGTCGCTAAATAACTAATTGTGGGAATACTTTAGCGACGGAATTAATCCGTCGCCAAAAGTCAATTTTTTTTTTGAAATTTTTTTTTTATTTTTCAATTACCCAAACCTGTAATACAATTCTCAAATCTCAACAACAACGCGCAATAATCAATACAGAAAGAAATATATATAATCAATTATAAAAAAAATTCATATATGTACAAGCCGGGAACCGGATATAGCCGGTTAGGAGAGGGGAGAAGAGTACAAGGCGGGCACGGGGGGGGGGGGGAAGCTAGGAACGGGCACGGGAAGGGGCTCATCAAGGGTTCCCGAGTCCCGGATCTGGATCCTGCTGATCCGGGGCCGGGGCGGCCTGTCCAGCAGTGCCCTGCTCCCTGATCATCCGGCACACCACTGTAGCAATGCGCTGGATCTCCTCGTCGTCCAACTGAGGCCGAGGAGCCGGTGTCTGTGGAGGGGCAGCAGGGGGTGAGGACGCTCCTATCACGGCACGAGCAGTCGTGCTAGGCAGGCCGCGTATGCGGCCTTTCGGCCGATTCACGACCTCCGGCGTATCGCAGCCATCGCTTCAACCCCCTTAGCTGTTCATACGAGGCCTGCAAAAATAGTGGTTTAACGATATGTTAGGGCATTAATTAACGAAACAGACATTGAGGATAGAAAGAAAAAACATTAACTTAAATAAATTGACTCACATCGATCCGCCGGGCAATATCTGAAATATAGTCGCCCGCCTGGTGCGTCTCGTCCATGTCCTTCTTTCGCACGTGCGTCTGATTATACGTCAGAGCTACGACCTCATCGTCCTCCAGATCCGGGTGCTCGACCGCGTTCTTGTGTCAGACGATGTCGTGTGGTACCGACCCCCCCGTGTGCGTCGGATCTTTGTTCTGTCTGTTCTCAGTCCCGCTCTTACTCTTGGCGTCCCAACCTGGATCCGTAGCCCACCGATCTATCATCTCCCCCCATACACGGTGAGATATCCAATGTGGGGGATATCTCGCCATGTCCGTCATCGGGGCACCCGCGGGCAGCGCCTTCTTCGCCTGGTCCCGTGCATCGTGGAGCCATCGGCGGTAATTCTTGCCGATGTAGGCAAAGAAAGCCTACTGCCGAGTTTGTAAACAACGAGTAATTGAACCATCTTTGGGCAACATGGAGTAATTATGGGATGTACAAGGGCTAACTGGATTATTAGGGTTAATTACGATTATTAATTATAGCTGATTAGAGTTGATTAGGACTAATTAGGGTTATTTAGTCCTAATTAGGGTTTAATTGTGCCGAGTAGTGATGATTAGTCCTAATTAGGGCTAATTGGGCTTAATTAGGTTATGTTAGGGCTAATTAAGGTTAATGAGGGATAGTTTCGGATAATTATAGCTGACTAGGGTTGATTATGGCTAATTAGAGTTATGTAGTCCTAATTAGGGTTTAATTGTGTCGAGTAGTGCTGATTAGTCCTAATTAGGGCTAATTAGGCTTAATTGGGTTATGTTAGAGCTAATTAGGCTTAATTGTGCCGCGTGTCTGACACCTCCCGGACACGTGTCCGACACATACCGACACGTGTCCGACGCCCACCGACACGCACCTCCAGGCACATCGGCATACGTTAATTTGTTTTTTAAATGTCGGACACCGACGATCAGACGTGCTGTCCGTGTCTGCGCTAACTAACAGGTATCTCAATCCAATTGGGTCCCATCCTCCGTCAACAACCTCAATTCTCAATTCTCAAATGCTCAATGCAATAAAAATTAACAAAAACCACACATTCAATCCAATTGGGTCCCATCCTCCGTCAATAATCTCAATATCTCAAATGCTCAATGCACAATTAACAATCTAAAATCATCAATTAATAATCGCAATTACTTCAAATGCACAGCTAATAACCTAAAATCATCGATCAATAATTACAATTCTAAAACGCACAATTAACAACCTAAAATTATCAAACAAATGATCAATGTTCAAATGGGAAAAAAATGTTCAAAATTCACATATCCGATGCGCTTGAATTATTTCAATTTAGGGTTCGATTGTATTAGGGCATTCAATTTAGGATTCAATTACTTCAATTTAGGGTTCAATTAGGGGGTTCTATTGATTCAATTTAGGGTTCAGTTGATTTGAGGCATTCAATTTAGGGTTCAATTAGTTCAATTTAGGGTTCGGTTGGATTTGGGCATTCAATTTAGGGTTCAATTAGGGTTCGGTTAGATTGGGGCAATCAATTTAGGGTTTAATTAGGGGTTCAATTAGTTCAAATTAGGGTTCGATTCAATTAGGGCATTCAATTTAGGGTTCAATTACTTCAATTTATGGTTCAATTAGGGGGTTCTATTGATTCAATTTAGGGTTCAGTTGATTTGAGGCATTCAATTTAGGGTTCAATTTAGATTGGGGCAATCAATTTAGGGTTTAATTAGGGGTTCAATTAGTTTAATTTAGGGTTCGGTTGATTTGAGGCATTCAATTTAGGGTTCAATTAGGGTTCGGTTAGATTGGGGCAATCAATTTAGGGTTTAATTAGGGGTTCAATTAGTTTAATTTAGGGTTCGATTCAATTAGGGCATTCAATTTAGGATTCAATTACTTCAATTTAGGGTTCAATTAGGGGGCTCTATTGAATCAATTTAGGGTTCGGTTGATTTGAGGCATTCAATTTAGGGTTCAATTAGGGTTCGGTTAGATTGGGGTAATCAATTTAGGGTTTAATTAGGGGTTCAATTAGTTTAATTTAGGGTTCGATTCAATTAGGGCATTCAATTTAGGATTCAATTACTTCAATTTAGGGTTCAATTAGGGGGTTCTATTGACAAATTAACAAAAAATTGAACCTAAATTGACATACAAATCTAAATAATTCAGATAATTTAGGGCATGTAACCTAAATTGAAGACAAATTAACAAAAAATTCAGATAATTTAGGGTAATTGACATACAAATCTCGAGGTGGGTATGACGGCGCCGGCGTTGGTGGTGCGGCGGCAGTGGTGGTTTCCTCGCGCGGCGACAGTGGAGGCTTTGTGGCACGACCGGAGTGCAAGGCTTGGTGGCGCGGCGTCGGGTGGGGGACGGGAGTGTCGCCGGAGCTGGGTCGCCGCAGAGAAGGGTCGCCGGAGGTGAGAACGGCGGTGGGTGGGAGCAGAATTTCAGAGAGAGAACGGGGAGAGAGAAAGAAACCAGATCTGAATTTAAATGGAGGATCTTTAGCGACGGAATAAGTCCGTCGCTAAAACTCCGTCGGTGAATGTCTTATTATAAAGATTTTTGCGACAGAATTTTTAGCGACGGTTTTATTCCGTCGTTTAAATAATTTTAAAAAAAAAACCCAAAATTACTAATTTTATAAAAAATATTTAGCGACGGTAATTCCGTGGCTAAAAGTCCGCCGTTAAAACTCTGTTGCAAAATATTTTTACCGACGGTGTCTTCCGTCGGTAATAGTATTTTGCAACGGAGTTTTAACGACGGTATATTCTGTCGCTTAAAGACATGTTTAGCGACGGAATACCTTCCGTCGTTAAAACTCCGTCGCAAAATACATATTTTCTTGTGGTGTTTGGCATGCTAAAATCCCATCTAGAAATAACTAGTTCAGACTAGATATTTGTCAAATCCCTTCCACAAAAAGAGTCTCCATTAATTTAGGTAACTTCTTCCATAAAAAAAGTAGATGCTCTCTCTCATTAGTTTGTATCAATACAATATTAAATTATTTAGGTTCAAATTTTCAAATGTAAATCCACATGAAATACTCAATCTACAAAATCGTCCAAACATAATATTTGTAATTCCATAAATTTGTAAATCAACAAATTTCAAAATGAATGGATTTTAAAATACAAGGTAATTTGAAATTATTCCTTTAAACACACTCTAAATGTGTTTCCCAACTGAGGGGATGAATATATAATAAGTTCGAAGTCATAAAGGACCGAGAGGGGATGTGGTAGAAATATGGAGGACGGGAAGGGACTGAAATCTCTAGGAGAGGAGGCGACTGAAATATCCAGGTGGAGAGGGAAGAAAACATGCCTGGCTCAGTCTTCTTCCAAAGCGGCATCTGAATCTTGCTTGTCGTCTTCCCTTTCTTCACCAGTCGCTTCATTGATAAAATTCTTGATTTAAAAGATCACATTCAAATTTAAGAATGCAGTTGAAAATGGAAAGAATTTCTTGTTTGATAGTGGAATAATTCTGCTAAGCATTATTCCAATGTCCAAAAGTAAATCGAACTAATTGTTCTTTATTATCAATTTTTTGCTTTAAAATGCCGCCGTATCCAATATCTGAAGCATCAGTTTCAATAATTTTAAAGACCTCAGCTCAGGGAAGGCACAAGCATGGCAGGGATTTAGCTCTGAGCTTGATTCCGTGGATAGCTTGAGTGTGGATAATAGTTCAAGGCAAAGGATTCTTACGAAGTCTTCGATACAAGATTTTTGTATCTTTATACAGATCTTGGTAGAAATCTGCTATGTAAATAAGACCACCTAAGAATCTTTGTAATTGAGTTCTATCCTTAATTTCATCAAAAAAATTTGAAGCAAATTCAATAGACCTGTCAATTGGAATAATAGATAATTCTCAATATTGTGGCCTAGAAATCTGACTTTTGTTTGGAAAAGATAAATTTTCTTGGCAGAAACGACAAGTCGGTCATATTTCACAATTTTAAGGAAAGTATTTAAATGCTTCTAATGTTGATCAATAGATTGAGAATAAATAAGAACATCATCATAATAAACAATTGACAAATCCATATGAGGATTAAAAATATCATTCATAGTATTTTGAAATTCAGAGGGAGAATTTTTCAAACCAAAAGGCAAAACGTTCCATTCAAAATGCCCAAAAGGAACTGTAAAAGCAGTTTTATAACGACCCTTTTCATCAATCTGAATTCGCCAAAATCCAAATTTCATATAAAATTTAGAGAAAATAACTGCCTTATTTTGACGATTTAATAAGTCCCTTTTATTAGGGATAGGATAGCGGATCCACCTCAAGACTTTATTCACTACAAGAAAATATGCTTTTAGCGGCGGGTTTTTACCGACCAAAGAGATTTCGTCGGTAAATATACTTTTACCGACGGAACACACCATTAATAAAACATCCATCGTTAATTAATATTACCGACGAAACATGCCGTCGTAAAATATTTTGCCAACAAATTTTTTATGGCGGTCTTTTAGCGATAGAATTACCGTCGTTAAAACTTTTTTTTTTATAAAATTAGTTTTTTGGAGGGTATTATAAAATTGTTTAAGCGAAGGAATGTTGCCGTCGCTAAAATGTCCGTCGGTGAAAGCCATAGTTCAGCGACTGACTTTTAGCCACAGGTTGATTCCGTCGCTAAAAGTTCTCGATTAAAACACCAGATCTGCTTCTTTCTCCCTCCCCGTTTCTCTCTCTGAAATCAGCCCCACTGCTGCACCACCTTTCTCAGCTCCGCACTCCACTTACACGGTGACCCACCTTCGCACTCCCCCTACATGGTAACCTCCGGTGATCCCCTTCCACAGTGACCCTTCCACTGCCGCCGTGTGAAAAGCCCTCTACCGTCACACGCCACCAACGCCGCCGCCCTTCACTGCCGCTGTCTATTACACGTCTTCGTTATTACAAGGTAATAAAGCTAAATTAATGATTAGTTACATGTTGCAGAGCAAAAAAACTTATTGGATGGGATGATTTAGTTTTAGTCCACACATGCTAGTGTTCATTTCCTTTAAACCGAAATCTGATGTCTGATTGTGCGAATGTGTATACTTTGCTTATTGGTTATCTCGAATTATAGACAATGGATGTTCTCAACAAAAGCACTGCCATGCGATAAGTATGTTCAAATATCGATTGAACATACTTTCAGTGGCTATGGCCTTTTGGAGATTGGCTGTTGGTTGGGTTGGACTTTCTCATATCATGTGAAGCATGAGGAACAAAGTGCTTGGATTCAGCGACAGTTTAAGTTGGTTTAGGGTTATATTGATTGAACTAGAAGCCAGCAAACCATTGAATCCTAAAATTTTTGGACGAGTTTGCATAAAGTAGGACAATTTCTTCATATTTTTAATGGAAATTGGTATTTAAATATCTTCCTCTTGGTTGTTCCTGCATTGAGTATGTACTCCTGCGACAAAGTATGATTCTTTACCAAACTCTAAAATATGTTATTTCAAAATGAACTTGAAGTATTTATCTACTTTTGAAACTAGAGTGTTTATTAGTTTGAAGTTGAAAATCTCGGGAGCTCATGTTTGAATATATCTTATTGGAATTGGGATCTTTCTTGATGGTTGAATAAAAACTGAGTTGCTAGTACTCCTGGCTATGGGCCGGCTATGAAATCTTAGGCTTTTAGAATACATCTCAAGAAAGGGTAATGTGATGGTTTAAGAGAGAGGGAACACCTTCGTGTTGTCACATAGATGGAGGATATATGCCAAATTTACTTTTTTGAAAAATGGGGTTCTGATAAGGGCATTTAGTATGATTAAAATCTTATATAAATTAAGTTGGAGTTAAACAATAAAGTCTTTGGCTAGAGATGGGAATCTTTAGCACAAAATTAATCAGCTTTATAGTGCTCACAAGAGTACTTAGTAGAGTTAGAAAAGTATAAATTGTTTGGTCAAAATGGACTAGAGTGTATGACATCAATAGGTCTTTGTCTCCTTGGTAAAACTTATGATTTTGTATGCCCCAATTCAATCGGACCCTAAATTGAACTAATAGAACCCCCTAATTGAACCATAAATAAACCTTAAATTAAATGTCTTAATCGAATCAAATCCTAAATTAAACTACTTGAACCCCTAATTGAATCCTAAATTGAATGCTCTAATCCAACTTAACCCTAAATTAAACTTATTGAACCCCCTAATTGAACCCTAAATTGAATGGCCCAATTCAACCGACTACTAAATTAAACTAATTGAACCCTAATTAAACCCTAAATTGAATGCCCTAATTGAATCAAACCTTAAATTAAACTAATTGAACCCCTAAGTAGAACCCTAAATTGAATGCCCTAATCCAATCGAATCCTAAATTACACTAATTGAACCCCGTAATTGAACCCTAAATTGAATGCCCAATTCAACCAAACCCTAAATTGAACTAATAGAACACCCTATTTGAACCCTAAATTGATGCCCTAATCAATCGAACCCTAAATTGAATTCAAGCTCATCGGATATGTGCATTTTGAACATTTTTTCCCAATTGAACATTGATCATTTGGTTGATAATTTTAGGTTGTTAATTGTGCATTTGAGAATTGTGATTATTGATCGATGATTTTAGGTTGTTAATTGATGATTTTAGGTTATTAGCTGTGCATTTGAAGTAATTGAGATTATTAATTGATGATTTTAGGTTGTAATTGATGATTTTAAATTGTTAATTATGCAATGAGCATTTGAGATATTGAGATTGTTGACGAAGGTTGGGACCCAATTGGATTGAATGTGTGATTTTTATTGCATTAAGCATTTGAGAATTGAGATTGTTGACGGAGGATGGGACCCAATTGGATTGAATGTGTGATTTTTATTAATTTTATTACATTAAGCATTTGAGAATTGAGAATTGAGATTGTTGACGGAGGATGGGATCCCTATAAGGTAGCAAGGACACGGACACCGCATCCGATCAACGCCGACATAGAAACAACATATTTGGCTTTATACTTGTGGACACCTCTTCAATGGGTGTCGGGCAATTAAAAAAATAAATAAATATCTTTGAACACCGCTGAGAGGTGTCAGTCACGTGTCCGACACGTGTCTGGATGTGTCGATGAGGTGTTGAGGAGTCGGTAGGTCACGGACACCCCGTCTGATCGACATCAACACCAAGAAATGTCACATTTTGGCTTTATACTTGTGAACACATCTTCAAGGGGTGTCTGACACGTCTTCAAGGGGTGGCGGACACCTCTTCAAGGGGTGACAGACACGGTGTCATGCTCTGTGTTCTATGTCGTGGATATTTGATACATGTTCTCATGTGTTTCTCCGGATGCATACAAATCTGGTATTCTAACATCTGTCAAACCTTGCAAGGCAAGGTTAGATGAATGTTAGAACACCTAATTGATGTCGTGTACTTGGAGAAATACGGGGTGGTGCTGCCGAATTTTCTGCGAACATGGGACTAAGCATAAATTATTCACTGTTTTATAAACATGTGCTTTTCTGAATGAGATAGGACCACTACCTATTAGAGAATAGAAGGGAAATATATAGACATGTTGTAACATTTATGCATTCATATTTTCATCAACCCTGCCTAATGACTGGTCATAATTGAAGGTGGTATATAGTGTGATAATTCAATCGTCATGTCGGTCAATCAAAGTTTGATGAAAAAGAAGAATGCTAAAGATTTTGAGTGTCGCATTGATGAATTTCTAGACTTTGCTTACGCGCATCCTGCACATGTTGATCTTGATAAGATAAGGTGTCCGTGCAGTAGACGTGAGTTGTTGCATTAGAGAAAAAGAATTAAACTAAAATGGCATCTTTCTCGATACAGTTTTATGGGTGGATACACAAGGTGGACGCAGCACGGGGAAACAATAGTATTGGTGTCCAACACGGCTAGTCCAGTGTTATTAAAAGCGCGCCTAGGCGCCAGGCGCAGCAAGGCTCACATAGAGCGCCTCGCCTAGGCCTAGGCACAGCGCGTTCAAGGAGGCGCGCGCCTCGTGCGCCCAGGCGCCAAGGCGCTAGGCTCGCAGCGGGGGTGGAGGCGCCAAGCTAGGCGCCAGACTTTGTAGCCGTTGGATTTTGTTCACATGGGTGGTGGGCCGTCGATTTTTTTTTCCTGTTTGTCTTTACCAAGTCAAGACCCCCTTCTGATTCACGCCCAAGCTCTCTGTCTCTCTGTCTCTCTCGTCTCTCTCGCGGTCTCTCACCTCGCGTCGCTACCCAAGAATCAAAGACCCAAATCAGTTCTTCGCCATCGGCCGTCGCACTCCTGTCTCTGCTTGCCGGCGCATCCCTCTTTTCCTCCGGCGTCTGCGCTCCAGTCGCTGGCCTGCAGCGCCTGCTTCAGCCGCCTGCTGCGCTGCTCTTCAGTCGCCGGCACATCTCTCCTTTCCTCCGGCGTCTGCGCTCCAGTCGCTGGCCTGCAGCGCCTGCTGCCCTGCTCTTCAGTGCCCCTTCGAAAAAGTTTGGAACTTTGGTTGCTGACTTGTTAGGTAACCAGTTGGGTTTTCAAACTTGATGTTAGCTTTGAATTTTTTTTCATTTAGCACAAAAAGATTTTTGGCTGCCATTTGAACAGCAGAATTGTTTCTTGCTGATTAATATCGATAAATACTTGATAAATGTGGTTTGTAATATGAGCAGTTATGCTTGAAAAGTAGCTTTAGGAAATGTATTTTGAGAGGTGTTTGTGAAAGCAATTGATTGTACGTAACAACAATTGAGTGTCAATTGCAGCAAATTTTTTCCTCTTTCAGTTTACGAAATTGACTATGTAGACGGTTGTTTGATTCCATTTGAAGAAAGTGTTGCTGCCTTGGCTCTTAGCGATGATGAGGATGGTGGTGTTATGTTCACTTAGTGTTTGGTGATTTGTTATTTGTCAGCGGATTTAAAACTTTTCTTATGTGGGAAACTTGTCAAATTATTGCGTGATGGAACTTGAAACTTTTTCTAATGTTTGGAAGTTTGTTAATTGTCTTGTTCTTATTTTTTTTTTTACATAATTTATTGTTTTAGTGTATTATTATTTATTTATTTTTATTTAATTTAATATTGCGCCTCGCTTCGAAAAGGCGCGCGCCTGCGCCTTGCGCCTTGCGCCTAGGTTCCGGAGACCTTTTGCGCCTTAGGTGCGCCTGCGCCTTTAATAACACTGGGCTAGTCAAACTGAAGTTAGGGAGGAGGCACAATATGATTACCGAGATATGATTATGGATGCTAGGTATGCTAATGTTGACTGGGGTAACGACAGTGGTGATGACAGTCCCTAGTTGCCGAATGAGGGGGCTCATCAATTTTAGGAGTTGTTAAGAGCTGCGGAAGAGCCGATGTGGGATGAGGCTCCGAAACACACATGGCTGTCTGCGGTTAGTAGGTTATTACAGTTAAAATCAGACCACGGGCTGAGTGAGAAAGGTTTTAACAAGTTTGTTGCCATAATCAAATAAATTCTGCCCGAAAGTGAAAAGCTACCACCATCGTACTATAACGCGAAGAAGATGATGAGGAAACTTGGGTTGAGCTATGATCGGATAGATGCGTGCAATAATGATTGTGTATTGTTCTGGAAAGAGAATAAAGAGTTGTCACGGTGTCCAGTATGTGATCATTCGAGGTACAAACTGGACAAAGGGAAGAAGAAAAACATTGCATGGAAGATATTGTGATATTTTTCGATCACACCACGGCTTCAGAGAATGTACTACTCCTCCAATATGGCTAAACATAAGATGGGCTTACCGTGAGACTCGTAGCAACGATGTCGATGTGCTAACACACCCTACTGATGGAGAGGCGTGAAAGGAGTTTGACCATGGGCATCCAGTCTTTGCATAGGAAGTTCGAAATGTTAGACTTGGTTTGGGAATTGATGGGTTCAACCCTTTCGATCAGTCTACCACGCCTTACTCCTGTTGGCCTGTTACCTTCCACTAGGCATGTGCATGAAGAAGCCGTACATGTTCTTGTCGTTGCTTATTTCGGGGCCGAAGAGTCTTGGTAAGGACATAGATATGTATTTAAGGCCGTTGATTGACAAGTTAAAACAGTTAGGGAATCATGGAGTCGAGACATATGATGCATCCCTTAAACTGAATTTACATATGAGGGCTGCTTTGATGTGGACTGTACATGATTTTCCACATTAAGAATGACGTGGCTGGAGCACATATGGGAAGTTAGCATGCCCTGCTTGTGTGGGCATGAACCCCAGTCATACGTTAAAGCACGGCAAAAAGCCCTCGTGGTTAGGATTCACCGTAAGCTTTTGCCACCGGACCATCAGTTTCGTAGGCAAAAGGATAAATACGGGACAATCGAGCATGAGGTTGTCATACTAGACTACCCATCTGGTGGAAGTGCTCTCACAGATGGATGCACTTGATACTGACATACCACACGGAAAGGGTGTGCCAAATCAGAAGATTTCAGGGTACGAAAAAGAGCACAACGAGAGAAAATTTTGTATCTTCTGGGAGTTAGCCTACTGGAGGACACTTGGTATCCGAAATAACATGGATGCGATGCATATTGAGAAGAACGTTTTTGATAATCTGTTCAACACAGTGATGAATGTGAAAGGCAAATCGAAAGATCACCTTAAAGCAAGAAGGGATCTACAATAGTTGGGTGTACGTCATGAATTACATCCTCAGACAGTCAGCGGGAGGACGATACTTCAGAAAGCACCTTATTAATTAGACAAGAAACAAGTGGAGAAGGTCTGTCAGTGGGTTAAGAATTTGAAGCTTCGGGATGGGTTTGTGTCCAACATATCTCGTTGTTGCAATGTACAGAATGCAAGTTCCAAGGGATGAAGAGTCACGACTGTCACATATTCATGGAGAGATTCATTCCTATTGCCTTATGGAGACTATTGCCACGGGTTGTTTGCGAGACTTTGACTGAATTATCTCAATTCTTTTGAGATATATGTTCTTCTACGATACGGGTGAGTAACATGGAAGTGCTTGAGAAGAACCTTGTGGTGACGATTTCCAAGTTGGAGAAAATCTTTCCACCTTCATTCTTTGCTTCAATGGAGCATCTGCCTCTTCACTTGGCATATGAAGCTAAGATGGGTGGACCCGTGCAATATCGGCGGATGTATCCCTTTGAGAGGTAATCTTTAAATTGTTACAGTTGTTCATTTACACTTAATGCGACACATGTTATCATTGATATTCAACCTAACTTGATTCGCTAAACTTCTAGGTTCATGTTCCATTTAAAGAAAAAAGTCCGCAATAAGGCTCGGGTTGAAGGCTCAATTGCGGAGGCTTACGTAATGGAAGAGCTTGTAAACTTTTATAGTCAATATGTCGGGCTTGATGTTGATACGAGGTTAAATCAACTAGGCCAAAATGACCCCAAATCAAGAACAATTTTGGAAGGGCAATTGTTAACATTCAAGCAGTGAGATAGTCCGTTTGGCCGAACGTATACTTAATGGCTAACGGATGAAGAGTACAATGCTGCAAAAATATATGCCCTTCTAAATTGTGATGAAGTTTTGGCATTTGTTGAGTAAGTTAATGTCTTAATTCACTTACATTGTTGTACATAATTAAAAGTGTGTGCTAAGTGAGTCAACTATATTGGTTTGTAGTGAGTTCGATGTGAAATCTTTAATCACTGATCCCGCTGGACTTGAATCTAATCACAATTTGTACAGTGGTTCAGAAGGCGTGTAAGCCTTTAATGAAATTATATTATGTGTTATATACAGTTCTGTGGCCAATTAGTATACTGATTTATTCTTAATTTTTACTGTCATCTATAATAGGTTCAGTCAATGGATAGACCAGTGGCCTCCTGCTTGAAATTACTAGCTCAAGGCCCTAACAAACAAGCATCCTGTCATGAAGGTTATATCATCAACGGGTTTAGGTTTAACGTAAAAGATGATGACCGAACAAAACAAACCCAAAACAGTGGAGTCTTGGTCAACAATGACTGTTATGCCGAGAATTGCATGGACTTTTACGGAGAGCTAGATAGATTGTTGAGCTAACATATCTGGGTTCCCAAAACCGCCTGGTAAGTGTACGTGGTTCGATGTCACATGCAGTAGAGGAATCCGTGTTAGCTCTCAAGGAATTGTAGATGTCAATGTCAAGTCAAGACTTGCATCAGACGAGCCCTTTGTGTTTGCTAGTCAAGCTGCACAAGTCTTTTACGCAGAGGACGTCACCAATCCCAAATCTCATTGGTATACAGTTATCAAGTCCAAGAAATTACCCGTGACATATGACAGTGAGCTAGACGACCAACCACCTGTCTTGTTACCTGTTGAGGTCAACAACGAGGAGGACGATCTTCCTCTTCCAACAACACTTCATGTAGGAGAAGAAGTCGTAGATGATGACGCGGAAGACGTGGAAAGTGTTGGAGATGATGTGACTGAGTCTACTGATGAATAGGATGAATGAGAAGAGGACGAGTCCCACGAAGAAGAGGATGACGAGTCTAGTGATGAAGATGATGATGATTCTCAAACTGAAAATGATTGACTTGTAATGTTGTAACATCACGAAAAAATATAGTAACATTTTAGAACTTGGTTCATATTGATGTGTTTTTTCACCTCCGTTCATATATATATAGTGTCGATGATGATTTATGCCAAATTATTAGTTTTAATGTGTTAATGTCTTTGCAATTTATCTATACGAAGTCAGATATGAATAGGATATAGGCTATTCGTGGCCGGGTTGGACACTGAGCTGCTTCCTCCCCGGTTGGTCCCACCTCGTCATTGCCCACTGATGACGAGGCACAGAGTGCTCGCGTACAGCAGATGGGGCCCCAGCTCCAGCCCCAGCCGTCGACCCAGCCCCAGCCCTAACTGTCGTCCTAACATGACCTAGATTCATCCCACACGTGCATTGATTCTTCTTTTTCTTCCGTGGGTTCTACCTCAGGTATAGTTGATAACGGTGTTTAGTACATTTTTGCTAGCCTTATATTTAAAGTAAATTTGAACTGTATTAATGTCATTGTTTTGTAGGATCTCGACGAGACTGTGACCCGATACGCTAGGTACGCATCGACCCCCAGCGTAAACACAGAGTTACGCTCATCCGGGAGGGTCTGTAAGTAAAAAAAAATTACATCGTGCCTTATATTTAAGACTTTGGGGTGTTAATTTATATTTGAACTGTATTACTTTATTTATTTACTTCTTTGGCAGGATCCTGAAAAATCAGGCGAGGACGAAGATCGGCATTCTTGTGAAGGGCCGATTCTTCGAGCCACGCCTGTACTAGAAGGACTGAGATGCCGTTGCGAGGGAGTCCCTATGGGAGGAGTGGCTGGTACATTGAATTATTTTTTGTGTGATAGTATTTGTTTAATTAGAATTTGTTTTCTAAACTAATTTGTGTTATTGAATGCCTTGCGGGAGGGGTTCATGTTTGACTCGCCTGATTAGTAGGCACGGGGACTGCAGGCCTTCTTTGCTTACATCGGCAAGAATTACCGCTAATCGCTCCACGACGCATGAGACCGGGCAAAGAAGGTGCTGCCTGAGAGTGCCCCGATGACGGAAATGAAGACATATCCCCCACATTGGATATCTCCGACTGTATAG
Organism: Escallonia herrerae; assembly: GCA_033070095.1. Lineage (NCBI taxonomy): Eukaryota > Viridiplantae > Streptophyta > Magnoliopsida > Escalloniales > Escalloniaceae > Escallonia > Escallonia herrerae. Next base: position 109,985 of record JAVXUP010000643.1, on the reverse strand, counting down.
GGGGAGATGATATATCGGTGGGCTGCAGATCCAGGCTAGGATGACAAGAGTAAGAGCGGGGCCGAGAACAAACAGAACAGAGATCCGACGCACACGGGGGGTCGATGCCGCACGACATCGTCCAACACATGAATGCGGTCCAGAACCCAGATCTGGAGGAGGATGAGGTCATAGCTCTGACGTATAATCAGACGCACGTGCAGAAGAAGGACAAGGACGAGGAGCACTAGGCCGGCGACTATGTTTCGGATATTTTTTAAAGTTGATTATATATAGTTGTTTGTGTCTTAGGGATTATGAGTTGTTATTTATGATTGAATTTTTTTCTTACAGGATTGGGCATTAGAAGAAAAAACATATTTTAAAAAAAGACTTTTAGCGACGGATTAATTTCGTCGCTAAAAGTATACTTATCTAAGATTTTTAGCGATGGAATATTATGTCGTTAAAAATTTAATTTAGCAAGGTATATGCCGTCGCTAAAAATTATATTCCATCGCTACTTTCACAAAAAAGAAAATAAATTAAAATACGTAAAACAGAATTAGCGACGGAAACTCCGTCGCTAATTTATAAATAAATCCATCGCAAAAAGTTCAATACTAGACGACTGATTTTAAAATTCCATCGCAAAACTTTTAGTAACGGGTTTTATACGAGGGACTTTTATGACGATATATATCCGTCACTAAAAGTTTTAACGACGGATTTGAGGGTTTTAGCGATAGATTTTTCCGTCGCTAAAAGCCTTATTTCTTGTAGTGATTTACAGGTTTGTAATTGATAACAAGGCGGGGAATTCCACGTTCCTTTTCAGCTTGCTTGTTCACATAAAAAGCTGGACAGCTCCAGGGAGAGTAACTTTTACGAATGAGGTTTTTGTCCAGAAGATCTTGAATTTCTTTCTTACAGTGAGTAAGAAGATCTTGGCTCATCTGGATGGGTCGAGCTTTGGTAGAAATATTCCTTTCATTGAAATCAGGTTCATAAGAGAGATTTATAATATGCTGTTTTCGATGCCAAAAGTCATTAGGCACTTCCGCACAAATCTCAGATTCTATTTTTCTCTGAAAATCTTGAATTTTATTCTTTTCTTGATCTAAGTATCGATTGATCTTTTGGAACTTTAAATCTTCTTTTAAAAAAACAAATTTGATTTTGTCAGTAAAGAAGTTTCTTCTTCAGGGAGTGAATGACAACTTGTTCTTGAGGAGGATTAATAAATTTGAAGCAAATATCTTGATCCATGATTATGGAATGAATACCATCATTATTAATGGTCATGGGATTAAGTAAGGATAAGAAAGGTGTTCCAGGAATAATGGATTGACTAAGACCTCTAACAACAATGAAGTAGGCTTTCAAACAGATACCATCATTGGAAACCCAAGAATCAGAGATCTTGTAGCTAATCTTCATTATGCTAGAATTAGCAGTGGTGAGGGCTTGCTTGGTAGTGTAACGGTACTTGGTTGGGACAATTCCTTCACGAATACAATTTAAGTCAGCTCCTGAATCAATAAGAGCGATCCCATTAAAGATGAAGTCATCATAGATAATGATTTTGATACTAACGTACCATTTTTGAAAATTGACTCTCTCAAGATTGAGGATTTCTTAATTCGGATCATTAGAACTACTAGGATCAATAGGAGGATCCCTAGAACTACTAGGATCAATAGGAGGACTAGAAGCACGATAAGGAGGAATATAAGGTGGCTGGAAGTATTCTTCTTCATCGCTAAAGTCCTCCTTTTTATTGCGAGTTTCAAGGAGAGAAATACGAGTGCCAAGAGTTTTCACCTCACTCCTGAGAGTAGAAATTTCCATTGGGAGATCCTGAATGGTAGGATTTTTTTGCTCAACAAATTGGAGATGATTTGTAATGACAAAAAAATTGAATGTGTTTTCTATGCTATGCTGTTGATACTTCTGTTTCGGTGAAGGAGAACTTTGAACATTATGAAGGTACTTGAAAATGACTTGTTTCTTTTTTTAGGGTCATCAATCTTGTCTAAGAGATCAAGGATAATAGATTCTTCAGAAGTAATGACATTAATTTTCAAGCCATTCATTTCCAAAATAGCTTTGTAGTAATCAATTTTGCTACTACAATCGTGACAATCATTATCATGATCAAAATCTGGTTCATGATCAGAAAAACTGTTAGAGCTTTAAATTTCTTCATCAATTATGTTCAAATTTTCTTCTTTTGATTCAGATTCTGAAGAATTAAGAAGGATGACAATTAATTGCTTTGTAAGTCCTTCGTTTATAACAAGCTCATTGATTTTCCTTTTGGTGTAACACTTGTTAGCATAATGACCAGGCTTACCGCACTTATGGCAAATGACTTTAGACTTTGAGAATTTTTTTTTGGATATTTATGCTTGATAATTTTTTTTGAAGTGTTAGGGGATTCATCATTCCTATGACTCTTTTGTAATCTAGACCGATGAAAAGGTTTCCTGTATTTGGCTGTTTTGTCTTTTTTTCCCGTAAGTGGGAACAAAGAGGCTATCATAACCAAATTTGTAACAGAACTATCCTAATTCAGTTTTCCCTGTTCTATGCTCTTTGTTAAGCTAATTCTTGAGCTTAATATCATTTGAAAGACCTAAACCTTCTGCGCAAATTTCGCTAACCAACTTTCCAAAAGTATAAAGAGAGAAAGGCAGAGCACCATTGTGTCTGCTTCTAATACGGGTCCTAACTCTTTCAGCAAATAAAGTAGGAAGACCAGCTATAAATCTTTCTTTCCAAAAGTTTTGTTGGGCATCATTCCTTTGATATAATTTGGTTAGGAAAACATCCTTATACCACCTGAAATGAGTAAGTGTAGGACAGCTAAGATTGATGAAGAGTTATCTTCCTCTTTCAAGGACAGTGTTGGCATTTCCAACAAAATGTTTGGTTATAGCAGTAACAAGAGTAGTAACCGCATCTGATTGGGTTTTTCCATCGATCTGAATAGGAATGTCATTTGGTTCAGTCTTAATGGATTCAAGGATACTATATTGGTTAGTAGAAGAGAGATAGTGATCCCACCATCCACGGAGTTGGCCAGTAAATTCGGCAATTAAGTAACGAGCAATAGATGCCTCATTCTTCGGGGTTTTTATTTTGAGCACTATTAGCTACCCATTAACATATGTTGGACAAAGGTAATGATTTGATAATTAGTCATACCATCAAGATTTCATTCATAAATGGAAGATCCATTGAAAGAAGAAGGAGAAGAAAAATTATTTTCTTCTAATTGTATATCCACATGAATAGGTCTAGGATAATAATTCCTTAATTATGGTCGAGGGTTGGAAGATCCTATAGCTATGACAAATTGTTCTTCCAAGTCATTAAAATCTATCTGAGATTCAACCTCAATTTCTCCTATGTTATTAATATTTCGAGGGGAAGATTGAGGAGATTCGGCCTAAGGATTTGTCTCATTAGGAGTTTTAATTTGTCCTAATTTAGACATTAATTCCTTAAGTAACTCACTGCTTGGGTCACTTGGTCCTATTTTGAAATTTTTATCTAATTCTAAAGAAGGTTTGATCAAAGGTTGTTCAATCCTTTCAGGGATAGAAGAGCTGGAGGAAGCAAAGTCAAATCCAGTTGAAGTTTTGAAGACATTTTCACTGATGCCTTTTGGGGGTTGCATCTTGCTATAGAAATCGGAGACTATATCTTTGACACAATGAACGGTGTCTTCTATTCTAGTAGTTTGATCACCAATAATATGTAAAATGATATTGGAATAATTGGACTGTTCAGCAATAGCTTGTATTTCACCAGCAGTAATAGAATTGAGATGATTTGAGGTGCTGGTATCAACAATATGTTTTAAAGGAGTAACAAAGAAATTAGAACTCATATCTCCTTTTATGGCAATCTTATTAAAAGAAGGATGAATGCTGACCTCTTTAGTATTTTTTGGCCATATAACCCATTCATGGGTTATCTTTTGAAAGGTGTTAACCTGCTTTTGAAAATTGATAAATTCAGGAATTTCAATACTCTTTTCAAGACAATAAGAATCAAACCATCCAAAAAAAGGGAAGTAGGTTTTATGGGCTCTCAAAGTCTGTAAAATAATTCTCTGAATTGAATTCTTTGTTCTTTAGGAAAATTAAGTTTGTACCAAGTACGGTTTTGAAAATTATAAGGAGCATAAAATTCTTTATTCTTTATTGATCCTATCATAATCAACTTGAAATTCATCAATAACTAGAACATTGTAATCAAAATCATGAAGAGAAGGATCATAATTGTTTCGATTTTGATTCGATGTGGTAGGAACTTCAAAAGGAGAAGTTTCTACTGTATAGATTGTCTCAGGGACAAATGAGTCATTATTACGAACTCCTTGGAAGATGATTTTTGGTTCTCTAAAGGAAGAACTTGAGGGTTGTGAAAAAGTATTGGAATGACATGACTGGAACCTGGTGCTTGGAATTGAAAAGAAGGAATGTCTTGATTGTTCATAATTATTGGAGTGGCGAACTTTATAATTCTGAGTTGGTGTTTCTGGACAGAAATGGATTTTGACGTCTCCTTCAGGAGTTTCAATGATATGATCTATTTTGGTCTTCAGAGGGTTGATTTGACGATGAGAAGCTTTATTCTCAATAACCTAATCTTCAGGAGGAGTTAACTCATTGAACTTGATGCGACGAGGTAACATAACATTTGTCTTGTCAGGATTAGACTGGAAAAAGGATGATGGATTTGCCTGAATCAGCAATTTGTTTGAACGCAGGACAATAGTTGTCATAGCCTTATAATAAATGCGATAAATAAGTACTAAATTCTGAGCTTGAGGACGCATATTGTACATTTGAGTTTTGATGTCTAAAGTCAAGACATCCATAATATGCCGATCAGATAAGGAAATAGAAAAATTAGGATAACAATTGAAATACATAGGGCTATTGCATAGACTTGTTTCAACCATGCCTAAAAGTGAATCGTCAAAATTAAGATGGCGATCATCACGAAGAGCAGCCCAAATATGAGTATCAAGACCTTCTTCTGTTAAAGAAGTAATTCTGAGTTGAACAAGACTGATATGTAAATAGTGGTATTTTTGTTTGTGTTTTTTTAAAGCGAATTTAGAAAATAATTTAAAAGACTGATTATCATTTGAATTATCCATTGTCTGTTCAACAGACTTAATAGAATATGTTTGCTTTAATTCAAACTGTTTTATATAAAGAGAATAAGGATTAACCTTCGGAATAGACCAATTATTTAAGTCTTTTTCAATAGTTTCAATATTCAGTTCATGTATATTCCTACTAGAGCTAGTCTTGCTCTTAGTCATATTAGTGGAAAGAGATCTGATTAATCTTGCCATAATAACAATATTAGTGCTCGACTGTCAACTAAATAGTTAAATGTAGTCACAAACGCTCACAGGCAGAAGACCGAGAACTATCTTAAAGGCAACTTAGATGTCGAACCCACTAATAAAGTTACAAAGAAAGATATAAATCCCAAAGCCACGTAATCTGGCTCTGATACCAGGAAGAGACCCAGTATATATATATATATATATATATATATATATATATATATATATATATATATATATATATATATATATATATTTGAAACTTTCGCCCTAGACAAGGTTCACTAGTAACTACTAATGTGTTCGAGGTTGACACGAAATCAGACATTGTGAAACAAGACTTAGGTAGAAATAACATACGTTTAAGTATCAAATTGTAACATTTTTTAGGATAGAAACTAATTACAAACTTATAACATCTTGAACATAACAAATAAAAATTACTTTGATGATTAAACTAATGTAGCATGCCAAATACAACAAACATAATTTCAATAAAATTTATATAAACATAAAAAAAAAGCTTCACCAGTCTACCCATAAGCTTTTGAGATCACAAACTTCCCTTACTTTAGTGAAGCTTGATGCTTGAAGCTTGGAACCTGAAGAGAGCTAAAAATGGAGGCAAGTGGAGTTCAAGAGGTTGAAGAAGGAAGAAAAGCTGATAGCTGGCGCATTTTTTGGTATATCTGCCCCAGCATCCGCCAGATAGTGTAGCAGACAAATAGGGACAGATATGACATGTGTCAGCCAAAAAGAGTGTCTGCAACATACCTTAGCAGACGCCATTTGGTTGATAAAAAAATGTATGTCAGGTCAAAAAAGTCGTCCACTACACAGTATAGCGGACGGGTACTGTCCCTGATCGCGGGGGCATTTTGGACACTCCTACATAGTGTAGCGGACTGCTAGTTTTTTTTTTTTTTAAAAAATAGATTTGGGTCGTCCGTCCTTTAAGGATGGACGACCATGTCATGCAGTCAACTTAGCTGATGTTGCCCGCGGTCAACGGATCAGCTCCATATATGTCAAATTTATTTTTGTAAATGATAATAACTTATTTGGAGGTAATAAGGTACATACATAAGTCCTGTTAAATTTGAAATGCACATTTACTCCATTTAGATTTCTACTTAATCATTTTAATAACTTTCAAAAAAATATGTAAAAACTCAAAAACTTTTGAAGTTAATGAATTATATTCATATATAACATCTATAATTTAAAAGAGATACGTCATAACCTCACCACTTTTTAATTTCAACCAAAATTGTATTCGCTATTTAGCTTAATATGGCACTACCATGACTATTTTACTACGCTAAGTACTAAGCCAATATTAATTTGAAATATTAATTGACAACATAAAATAAAAGCTTAAAAAATGCAAGTATCTAACAACTCCACTGTGTTGCTATCTGCATATTTTGTCTCATGATATGTGATACATATTAATATAATTCTTTAAAAATCTTATGATATATTGTATTTTATAAACCGATCCGAATTTAAAAATACTAGTACAAATATATTGCATCAAAATGTACGGCAGCCCAAAAACGGCCTTAACTAGAAGTTCCCTTTTACGAGGGATATTAGCAATACTTGTGAATAGAGATGTCTCTAGCATGACATTATGACACCCACACACTGGTGATGCACTGTGATTTAGTGCTCCGTTGCAATCGTTTAAGCTTCATTTTTGTTGCTAAAATGACTCTATAATGACGTGCATAAGACAATTAGCGACAGATGTGAAGATTGACTAAATTGTAAAAGGTGGAGTTCAAATATCATTTCTGATGAATAATACTAACGAAACTTGTGTATTGTTCAAATATCATTTCTGATGAATAATACTACAACTTTTGTTAATCGCTGAAACATCAACATTTGTCATTAAAAAAGTGCATTTTTAGCTTGAGAAAAGATTTAAAAAAAGAAAAAGTAAGAGATTGAAAGTAACATTTTCTTATACCGTACACTATAAGATTCCTTTTGTTACTAAAGCTTCACATAAAGATAACAACATACCTGAAAGAACAAGTCTTTTATTTTTGAATGGTACCTGCAACAAATCCTATACTCATGCTTGAGTGAGGACAGCACTCAAGATTTCGAGGAAAAAAGCAAGTGCAGATCCAGATTCCAAGCACCCTTTGTACTCATTTCAGATTGCTTATGCTCCAATAAAATGTTCTCTTTCAATATTAACAATGACCTCCAATAATATCGGCGAATTACCAAACTGAAGTTAAGAAAGGCTCTCGGCCACTAAATTTGCTACAATTTGTGGCTTCAGACGCATTGAAGCGACCCTCGACATTTACAAGTGATTACATGTGTATGACGTCGCAGTTGTTTCATGTATATGACGCTAAATTTGAAAAGCCAAGAATGAAAATCATGCAAAAGTTGACCCTTTATGCCACCCAGCAACTCTCCTATCCCAAGGTTTTACCATCTCTTCATCAGTAATTGCTAAACTTGTACATCCCCTAGCGCTAGCCCATAACTTGTGCAATCCCTCGTTGACTTGATCATGGGTAGGCAAGTGGGAGCCAAAGAGATCTTGTGGTTAGGCTTGAAGTGGACTCTACAAGATGAAGCAAGTATAAGATGCCTCAATAAATCCAGACGTGTTGATTCCTCTTGAGTGGACTCACTTTGTCCCTTCACTGCCATATTGGAACATGTTGGCATCGCCATGCTCAGCCTATAATTATAATATGGGGTGGTGAACAAATAATGCATTGCAGTGCAGACACAAGTTGGCAAAGCGATAGCCGCATTGATAGTCCTTTCTCAATGGTCTTGGCGTCTTGCATGCAGAAGTGGAGAGTTGATTGCAGCCAAGGATGATTTGCCGGTTTTGGCCGCAGACTGATGCAGCGGAACTGCCTTCCCGCAAGTCGTCCTTGGCTACATTTGGCTCTCCTCACTCGCATGCGAGGCCCTTCAGGCACGTATATGATGCCATGTACGCGCATGAATCCTTATGGTACATACTTTAATTTCATAAAATTTTCGGGTAGATGTGACTCCCTACGATTGGGCACACCGGGAGTAGTTTATGCATCTATTTCCATCTTTGATCTTGTTTCCAGGATGAAGACGACAATCCAATGCACGAGCTTCATTGGAGTTTTGAGGCTCTCTAGTTTGTCTCACGAGGAAAACTTCACTACTGATCATCTAACAAAGCATCTTTGGTATTCTGTGTTTGTACGTGGTATATTCCAGAAAGATGTAACCCGTGGAATAAATAATTGGAAGCTGTGGGAAGTTCACAGTATCCCACCCACTATACCGTACCTTTGTGAATCAGAAAAGACTAGTTTTAATGCTTAAACTAATATGTCTTTTTCTATACTGATTCTTTGTTGGGGGAAGTTCATAGTAGCCTACCGCTATGTACCATTGCCTATCCGAAAAGGCTAATTTAAATGCTCAAACTAATATGTCTTTCGCCAAAACAGCGTTCAATTTGAGCCCAATGTGCCAGAACATTTTACTCCGCTATTTGTACTCCTATTAAGGACAACCAAGGAAATTGTTAGTACACATGATTTTAATAAGGAACACGTATCTCAAAAACCTCGTCACCAAACGAGCAGTCTCTTCCCTTTTGGGAGGCTTTTGCCAAAATTGCATTTCGCAAACTATATTTGCTTAACATTTTTTAACTGCATGTTAGCATACTAAAGCTTGATTATGTAATGACTTAGGATTTGTAAGAACATAGTAAAATATTCAATTACGAAAGTATTAGAGAAATCGATGAACTTTGACCCTATTATTATTGCCATTGAAAGGAATTTCACACACAGACCCCTTTCTCTAAATTCACATATTCTTATCACTAACTATATACACATCAATATACTTTTCTTATTATTGGTTGCAATAATGCGGTGCTTTAGTATTAAAATGATGTGATTTAGCCACCATAGCCCCCAACGACCACCACTAATGCGCGCATGCACACACACACACACTTAAAATAAAAGTCATTTGGGCTAACTAGATATCGTACTAGTGTCGGGGCTCTTCAAATCCACAAAAGAAAAAAAAAATTGATAAACCTTCGGATCCACCAAGAACTCCTAAAATCTACAAGAAAATCTTAAATCCATCGGCATGAGAAAGAATGGTTCAAAGACAAAATTTTATTGACCCGTGCCTACCCTACTCAAAGAGCTGAAACCTTTGATTATGCGGAAAATTTTATTCCTTGTGGAACAAGCAAGGTAAAAACAAAATTATAATATTGCTTTAAACTTGTAGGAGAAGGAAAATCAAAGAAAATACCGAACTTTAACTAAAATCTCCAAAGAATTTGCGAAATAATGAAAGTTTTCTCATTTAAATCAAAAAAGTGTCTCGAAAGTAGCTTAAGAGCAGGCTTTGGCTTTCCAAATGGTGAAGTAGTTTGTTAGTGCATAGAACCCTTCGATGCTATTGTTCTAAGGGCTAATTACACCTATGTCCCTGAAATTAGGTATAATTACAGGAAAGAACAATAATTTAGACAAATTATACTTATATCCGTTGACCAGACGGAATACAAAACTAAATAACGGTATTGACAAAAAGACTTAATTGCCCCTAAATGAAATTAGAAATTCCATCTTCTTTTATATTTTTTTCTCTCCTCATTGGTCGTAATTTGCAGATTCGACCACTTCGATTATGTCAATCTGCAAATTCAATTTGCCCTTGATTTCTTCAAGATGCTATGACCCGAAATCCAAGAGCTAGACTCGATGTATCCTTGAATGGGGAGGTAGATGGGGAAGCAGAAATTCTAAGATGGAAATGGAAGCTGGGATTCTATTGAGCTGGAAGGAGGAAGGCTCATTCGTTAGCAGACCAGAATGAAATATAATTAGTCCCACTCCCTACCTGCCATCTATCGATCGCCTCCCCAAGACACCACGACCCGCATCGCACCAATGTAAAACCTCAATTCCATGGCAACCAGATCCACCTGTCGCCAACCAGATGTATATAACCAAACGACGGGGTTAGGGGAAGGAAGGGAATGGACGGCAACAGGGTTAAGGGAAGGAAGGGGCCTAACCTTTCTTCTTTCTCAATATGCCGGTCTGGGGTGAGGGAGGGGGCACGGGCTACCGGCATGGGACGATGGATGGGGTTACCGATGGGGAGCGCGAAAGAAGGGGGTGCGGGTGCGGGGGCAGGGCGAGGGAAAGGGCTGTCGGCGCGTGGGGGAGGATTGCAGATTGAGAAAGTTTGAACTTTAATTTGCAAATCGAGAAAAATTAGGGTTTTAAAATCATAATTTGCAGATTGAGAAAAATTAGCATTTTGAAACCCTAATTTGTAGATTAAGACCCTTAGGGTTTTGATTCAAATTGAGAAAATTTGATGAAAGATTGAGAAAAATTAGGGTTTTGAAACCCTAATTTCCAGATTGAGACCCTTAGGGTTTTGATGCAGATTGAGAAAATTTGATGAAAAAAACTGCAAAGATGGGGAACAAACCAATTTTAGGATTTTCAAACCCTTATTCTTTAAATTAAAGTTTGAAATCTTAATTTAAAATTTTTAAAAATATTCAGTATATACAGTACAAAGGTAGTATCGTCATTTTAAAAATACGTATTGTTGACATCAGAAAAAAAAAAGTACACTTTTAGGACGGAATCCTGGCGGATGGATACGGCTGATACATTTTAAAAGTTTTTTGATCACGATACCTTACGTCCTTGACTATAACTATACCCTGATCTCTGGAACACTACTGTAATTAGCCCCTGTTTTAACTACTCACAATGTCGTAACTCCTTATGGATCAAGAGTTAAATCAAAATACCATTTAAATCAAAAAAGTTTCTTGGATTTACGACACCCCAAACACTGCAAATAATCAATTTCACCTTGTTTCCAAATAAAAATCTAACAGTACCCATTTTACTTTTGTATGCATCAAGTAAACATATCTCAAACATGCATGTCGAAGAAGTGCTCAAGTTTTTATACAAGTGTTAACTTATTGAAGAGTTAAGTCTAATTTTAACTCAAGATAAACCCTAACTTTCCAAAAATAGTGCTTTATAATGCTAGTTAGAATATCTTTTCTAGTATTAAAATGTACGGCCGCCCCAAAAGCCAAAAGGGCTAAAATGCAAAGCAATACTTTTGATAAATGTCGCTAGCTAGATATTGACACCCACGCTGGTGACCCACTCGATATAGAGCTATCCTAGCCATTTGAGCCAAACTTTTATCTTTGAATTGACTATATAACGACAAATGCAAGACATTTAGCGACTAGTATAAAACTTAATAAAATGATGATAAGTGGAGTTCAAATATCATTTCTAATGAATAATATTGAAGAAACTTTTTTTTCCTGTAAAACGATAGACTGTTTTCACCCCGTATGTGCTACTTCACCCTTTGTCCGTCATTAATGTATTAACAGTGGTCACCTATAGAATGGATTTTTAGCTTGGAAAATGATGAAAAACATGTAACAGAATATTTATCGTGTACTGTATACTAGATAAGAATCCTTTTGTTACTTAATCTTCTTTCAAGATAACAACATACCTACACGAACTAGTCTTTCATTTTTAGATATGACATGAAACCTGTAAAAAATCGTAGACCCATGCTTGAGTGAGGACAGCATGCATATGCAAGATTTCAAGGAAAAAGAGGAAAGATAAGGCAAGAGCACATCCAGATTGCCACGACCCTTTGACACGTAAAACTAGACCAGCTCTTTTCGGCCATCCCTTATCGCATCTCTCTCTCTCTGGTATAGATTCCAAATTCTTCAATTCCTGATCAATAAACAACTCAATAAGGTCAACATTCTAAATCTTTCTTGGGTCCACAAGTGCGCTGACTAAATGAAGGCATATTTTGGATAAGAAAAGAATGTTATGGCATTGCAACTCTCACATGCCTTCTCAGAATATAACTCCGTAGAGCCAATATTAATTTTTCTCTGCCTATATATACCTCCCACGCCTGTTAGTATAACTTCACAAGGCAATGTTGTATAGTAGGGTATTGCATGAATAAGGAAGAGAGTGCAATGCAGCCAAGGATGAATTGCCGGCATTAGCAGATCTTTTTGATGGTCCAGACCCTAATTTGTATCCCTTGTCGGCGGTTTGTTGCTTGGCTACGCTGGGCTCTCTTCCTCTCATGTTATCACATGCTATTGAGATCCTTGAGAAATTTTGCAAGGTCCATGAAACATGGTGCTGGCAATGGAAACTACGTTTGTTTGTGTGCTAACGGACAAACCGCACGTAGTAACACTCAGATTAGTCATGGAATTTTCAACGCATTCAACTTTGACTTGGTACTTCGATTTTTGTCTCATTTTCTTGCTTCAGCAATTTAACCTGTAACCTCACAGTATCCTCTATTTGTCACAGCCTAACGCACCCTCGTTAATTTGTGTTGTTGCCCCCGGATTTTGCATGGTACATCCGTCTTGTCACACCTAGGGCCGCCGTGTGATGCCACAGCCTAAAGAAACCTACTTTGGACTCACTTGAGTGGACTCACTCTGCCCCTTGAGTCAGCTCACTTTAATTTGTCCCTTTGCAACATTTGCAGCTTGACGATGCCATAATGGAATATGTTGGCATCACCAAGCTCAGCCCCTAAATATAGTATGGGGCAGTGCACAAATAACGCATTGTAATGCAGATACATGTTTACAAATCGAGAGCCGCGTAGATAGTCCTTTCTTAATAGTATTGGTGTCTTGCATGCATTACTGGAGAGTTGAGATGCGGCTTAACTGCCTTCCGGCAAGTCGTTCTGGGCTGCATTTGGCTCTCTTCGCTTGCATGGCGAGGCCCTTCAGGCACTTCTGTGATGCCATGAATACTCATGCTACTTTCCCAAAATTTAAGCACGTATATGACTCCCTATGATTTGACGAGCATTGAGGCACTGGTTACCATCATATTGCCATTTCTAGGACTGTGAAGGCAGAATGAGTGGGATTTTACAGGAGCCTTTTATATGCATTGACTTTCACACAACATCCCAAGAGTAATTGCTTCTTGAAACGGATTAACTGGTTGGCTTTCCATCTTTAATCTTTTTTTCCGGGATGAAGACGATAACCCAATGCAAGAGCTTGATTGGAAGTTTTGAGTCTCTCTAGCTAGCTAGCTAGCTCTCTTTGTTTTACGAGGGAAACTTTACTGCTTACGATCTAGCGAAGCATGATACTTTTCGCATTGTGTATTTGTTTGTGATATATTCCACAAAAATGTAACCCATGGAATTGTTTTGACTTTAATAATCTCAAATAAGTAAATTGGAATTTGTCAAATAAGAAGCAATGCATATTTGTCTTAGTGATTCTTTGATTGGGGAAAGTTCATCATAGTATCGTACCCACTTTAATTTACCGCTGCGTCTCACAAATGGCTATTTTAAATGTTCAAGCTAATATGTCTTTTGCCAAAGCAGCGTTAAATTTGAACACAACACCCTGCATTTTGTACTCCTATTAATGACGATCAAGGAAATTGTTAGTACATGATTTTAATTTGGAACACTTATCTCAAAAACTTTGTCACCAACGGAAAAAAATTAGGGTTACTTTAATATACCGCTGCGTCTCACAAATGGCTACTTTAAATGTTCAAACTAATACATCTTTTGCCAAAGTAGCGTTAAATTTGAACACAACGCGCCAAAACTTTTTACCGCCACTTTTGTACTACTATTAACGACAGTCAAGGAAATTGTTAGTATATGATTTAATTAGGAACACTCATCTCAAAAACATTGTCGCCAAAGAAAAAATTTTAGTTGCTATATCGGTTGAAGAAATCTTCTTCCAACTCTCATATAGCTACAATTAATGGTCGCTACATGTTTTTAGCGACTTTTATTTAGTTACGTTAAAATACTACTACTAAAAATTGTCACTGAAACTTTTAGTAGAAGAGCCACCAGAATTATTTAGCGTTCATTGATTGTGGCTATACGAGTCTGTTTTCACCTTTTTCCTTGATCTGTATTCTCCTTGTCAGAGAATATAGAATCCAATCCACTGTTCACAATTTCTCGGGCATGCCTTCTGACGCCCCCCCAGCTATTTCGTCACTTCACACCGTCTCTCTCAGCTTTTTCTCCTCTCTATGCTCTCTCACTCATTCATCTCCTACAGATTTCCATGAAAAACCCATCGTCCGTTCATTCTCAAGAAGCCCCTGCCAGATCTGAAGGCGTCGAAGGAGAACCAACACCGGAAAAAATACCCACATCTGGCTGCCAAATATCCATTCTAAAAACGACAAAGTCGCCGCCGGTTCCCGCTATCTCCGAAACAAGCACTCACCATTCTGTAGTCGGAGAGAACGACGTCCCCTCTCCTGCCCGGCTCCGCAAGGTACGACCATCTCTCTCTCTTTTAATTTCACTTTTATTGGATCCGTTAAGCATATGCGCCGTTCATCATAGAATTTGTTCAGGAATTGTTAGCTTAAGGTGGTGCGTCAATTATTTGGGGTTTGGGCAATTTTACATGGATGTTTGTGTTGTGTTGGAAATATATAGAGAAGAACTGGTGGAATGGTACTCGTCCAACGAAGTTGATTGCAAAATTACAAACCCACCTCTGTTGTGTTGTGTTCAAAATCTTTCACGGGAGTGTTGTATGCAAGTGTCCTTTGAGTTCAAAATCTTTCCCAGGTCAAAGTTGACTAGAAGACAGTGGAGCTTGTTGTACTACACCTGTAGAACTTGATCGAAATTAGGTTATCGAGCTCCTAGCAAAAATTTATCTTGTGTCCCACTCCCACTCCTACAGTCCATAACAAAAATGGCCAATACCTACTAATTCCTATTCTTAATAGAGCATGGATAAAACGAAAACAACAGTTAACTAAAAGGGACCACGAATTCCAATTAACATCAAACTATATTGAGACCCATGGTCGTGCATTATCCATATGAATTCGTTGCACACTGAATCACTGCTGATCTTATTTACATGTGAAACCATAACAGTCAGTGGGGCAGTAGGGGTGACTAGACACCCTAATCTCTTCGTAGTAGCAGGGTCAATCAAAATCGTGGTTTAACCCCGTATTAATTAGAATTAAGAACATTTTTTTTTCCATATCTTCCCCAAAGTTTAAAGGTGTTCTGAGAGGTACTGCCAGTAATGGCATCCACTGTGATCTCAGCTTTTTCCTTGTTTTCATCTACTTTGACCTCCTGTGGTGGTTGCTCCTCTTGATCATATACTGAAGGTGGATCTTCAACACTCTAATCACCACCAAAAGCATGGAGACCTGCCTATGCTTATAAATATTGCTAGTGTGAAGAGCTCATCACTCCATTAGCACAAACGGGCCCTTTTTCCTCTGGTGATCAAATTGGTTAATATTTGGATGGGTGGATTTGAATTTGTAAGTGTGTGTATGGTGGCATTCTGGTGAGTTGTTGCTAGTTGAGGTAAGGTATAGGCACAAAGCAGTGAGATTACTTATTTGAGGCATTGTTCTCTATTTGTTGCTGTTAGCCTGAGATTTAGCAGCAGTGAGGGTTGGTGCACTGTTTGGTATATTACGCGTGGTAGCAAGCTTGGGAGCATGCCAAGAATATAGTAAACTGGCTTCCTACTTTTTAGCATAAAATATGGCCCTAGACAAGTCATACACTTTAAACATCTCTACCTCCAGCCTTATGTCATCCTTTAAACCATTGATAAAACGTTATGTGAAATATTCTTCCTCAAACTTGCATCATTCACTAACAAATATACACCTCAGGCTTTCAAAATCATTATAGTAATTTTCAACAATTGTGTATTGCTTGAGCTTGTGAAATTCACCAATGATACTTCCCTTAACAATATGGCCCTTGTGAATTCAGGCCATAATACCCTGACCATGGCCCTAATCTAGGTGCCAAATACCAGTATTCCCCGTCCCTCAAAATGCATAGAGGCAAAATTGACTTTATAATTCTCATCAGTGGGTTTAAATTTAAATTGGTTTTTGTATTTTTCTTGCCCATCCATAAGACTCCTCACCACAGAACCTTGGGAATTCAACTTTTGGAAGTTTTGGGTAGGGATTACCCACTAGTTGTTTTAGCTCAATATATTCGTTAATTGAATAATGGTCTTCTTCTACTATCCCAAGTGGAGCTATATTTTATTGAAAAGAAGACTACAAGGTACTACTTTAAGGTTTAGGGTTTTAATGACGTCGTAAGCCTGTAGTCCCCTTAGGCAGTTTTTGTAAAGTAGCAAGTGCTACCAATGGGTACAATGACGGGGAGCAAAGAGGTGCAGACTTAATTTAATAGGCTGCAAATTAATAAAAAGAAGCTATGAATTTAATCTTCTGATACTGTAAATGTCATTTTTTTATGCTAGGGATAATAATGCCTCGTTGGTATGTTGTATTTGTCGGTCGAAGGCATGGAATCTACGAGACATGGGAAGAATGTCAGTTGCAGGTCTCCGGATTTTCCAACTGTGTTTTTAAAAAGTATTGTAAACGTAGTGATGCAAGTGCTGTATACGTCCTTTACAAGTCTAGGTGGGAGAGACGTATTGAACCTCCCAAACAACCTCCTCCGGCAGCACCACCCATGGCTGACCTAGCAATTGCTTCTCAAAGTTTTGGCGGACAATTCGGGATACAATTCCACAACGAGTCTCCACCACCCTTTCCCCCAACGAAGGCATGGATGATGGCCAATAGTGGCCCGAGGAGTGAACCCGCATCATATTAGTTGTCATTTGTTTTTAACGAGACGTGTACTATACTCTTATATGTTTTCAATGTGATTTGTACAATATTTGTGAACATTTTTAACCAGCCATGTACACTTTATTAATGTTGAGTATCTTTATTAATCGTTGCGTACTGTATATTGGTATATTAATTTGCACATTATAACGTTATCATTAACTACTATACATGCAAAGTAGCTACATGACCTGAATTTGGAATAATGTGAGGTTTTCAATACTGTTTGCGTGCATACTTGTAGATGTTCGAAGCGTTTCAGAACAATTCTGGTTTTCAATGAGGGGTTTCCGGTGACGAGAAAAGCGACGAAACTTTGTGGCCTCTGCGCGTAGAGATGACATTTATCAATTTAATGGCAGAGTTAGCAAATAAACATCCCAATCAGTCTTCCACCCTTAAAGAAAAATAGTGGGAGCAGGTTGAGAATGACATGTTGGCGATAACTGGCACATGGTTCAAACGGGCACAACTGAAGTCGAAGCGAGCTAGGTTGCGTAGTAGGTATCACGAGTTTACCAAGTACTGGAATCACACTGGGTTTGGATGGGATCACGTAACCCAGACTTGCACTGCTTCTGACAACGTTTGGGATAACTACATAATGGTATTCTACTTATCTTAACTAGAAGTTATACTCCCATTAACTATATACGTATAACACACCAAGTTTTACGACGGTTTTGATATAGGCGAACAAAGGGGCTAGCCAATTCCATGAGAAGGGATGTGCAAATTATGACAATCTTGTCCTGATTTTTGCGGAGTCTACGGCAACCAGTAAACTTGCACGTTCTTCAATGCAGCGACCATTGACTAGTGCTGAGGAGAGGGAGAAATACAATGAATACGTCGGAGGGTCTAGTAAGAGGGGAGTTGCTTTTGACATTGATGATGATATTCCTGATTCGTCTATGGGGACGAAACGTAAGTCAGATGGTACCCCCGTCAACGCGCGTTCTGCCAAGGAGTCCAAATCTATGAAAATAGATATCGCGCTTGATGCGTGAACGGAGTGCTCCCAGGCCAAAAGCACAGAAGTATCAGCTCAAGGTTACCTCCAAATTTCAACGAGAGCACAACGTTGATGATGTATACAGTATCAACAGGTGCCTGCAGATACTTGGTCAAATTTCGGACTTTCCTGGAGAGCAATACTTGGCTGCAATGAAGTGTTTTAAAGATAAGGACTTCCGCATCATGTTCGTTGAAATCCCCGATTGCCGCCGCTTGCAATGGTTGGCGTCTTTGGCTCCCTAGGACCCCCTATTTGGTTATAATTAGCATTTGTGTTTTTGGGATGCAATGCTATGTGTGCCTTTTCTACTAATTCTATGCACTGAACATTTATGTTTGACAAGTCCACTGTTGTGTATCAGTGGCAATTTTGGAATCGTCAGTCTGGTAGATTATGGTTTTTATGTTATAGTAATGTTGACTCTTTGAAATATATGCAATTTTGTATCTTATATTAGCGTGCATGTACGTGTAACCAGATGCTTGACAAATATTATGTTCAACAGGTTATTGCAGTTAACGTTTGCATTGTTATTATACTGCAATGTCAACCTCGCAAGCCAATGATGCATGGCTTAATGGTGACACATCATCGTCAGATGATGACCTTCATGACATTTACATGCTAGCGGAAATAGAACGTAGATGTGCAACAGATGGGTCCCAAGGCCTATGTATACGTCAGAACTCACTGGGAGTGCTCATGTTGACGAATTTTCGAATGGTCATCTGGCTAGGATGTATAATGTAATGAGGATGTATCCGGATGCATTTAGAAAATTGGCAGCGACTCTTAGGGATAATGGATGGCTTAGAGATGACGCACACACTCACGTTGGTGTTGAAGAGGCGTTGGGCATTTTCTTGAATTGTGTTAGTCACACAAAACGAATGCAGGAATTGTGTGAACGGTTTCAACGCTTAATTGACACCATACGTCGAACCATTAAATGCGTTGCTCGGTCTTTGGGTTACCTGGGAATGTTAATCATAAAGCCGTAGGCTACGGACGACATGGATCCGCACATACTAAATAGTTTGAAGTACTACCCGTACTTCAAGGTATCGGCTTCAGTTAAGGCTATGTTGTTCACAAATTAGATTAATTTTGGACCACTGACTAATGTGATTTAATCTGGCCTTATTTTACAGGATTGCATTGGGGCGATTGATGGTACAATTGTCACGGCCGTTGTACCCAAGTCGAAGATGAATGCATCTCGTTCAAGGAAAGGGAATATATCCCAGAACGTGATGGCCACCTGTAACTTCAACATGATGTTCACATTTGTCCATGTGGGATGGGAGGGAAGTGTGAATGATTCAAGAGTTCACGCCGAAGTCCTCACATCACCAGATGTTGATTTCCCTCGGCCCCCTCAGAGTAAGTAAATGAGTTACATCTTCATGATTATATTCTCATTAGTAATTTCAAACTTCAAATTTTATTTTGAAGATGACACACTAATGTTGGTTTGCAGATAAGTACTATGTGGTGGATAGTGGATACAGTAATGTGGAAGGTTATTTAGCCCCATATCTTGGCAAGCGCTACCACCTTCACGACTTTGAGGGTGCAAGGAATGCACCAAGAGGACCTAGAGAAATGTTTAACTACAAACACGCATATTTGCGTAATGTTATTGAATGATGCTTTGGAGTTCTGAAGGCCAGGTTCCCAATGTTAAAGTTAATGTCAAACTACAACCTGACCAGGCAAAATAGTATCGTCAATGCTTGTTTTGTTTTGCACAACTTCATTCGTCTAAATACGCCATATGACCCTCTCTTCAATGAATACATGGTAGAAGGACGTCGAGTACATGGAGACGAGGC
This sequence comes from Escallonia herrerae, assembly GCA_033070095.1. Classification (NCBI taxonomy): domain Eukaryota; kingdom Viridiplantae; phylum Streptophyta; class Magnoliopsida; order Escalloniales; family Escalloniaceae; genus Escallonia; species Escallonia herrerae. The sequence goes on along the minus strand of JAVXUP010000643.1, from coordinate 89,996 downwards.
TACTGTTTTCAATACTCCCAACTTGTCTCAGGCAGCGTGTAACCGCATGGCCAACTTTAGGGATGGGTTAGTGGACCATATATGGAGAGATCATGTTGCAACTAATAATAGTCGCCGCTATGAGTGATTGTTGGTTTACATCTACGTAAGGTTCGGCAATGTGTTGGGTTACAGGCGCTTGATGTCTGTTAATGTGTGGCCGTCGCAATATGTTTTATAATTTCAATTTAGGTAATGTATGGGTAATGTATGTTTACGAATGAATTTCATATGTACTATGACAATGTTGTTTAAATTTGATTTTTTTAACTTGCTCTTTAACAATTTGTGTATTCATTTTATGTGTCATGGCCTTGTGTGTCACGCTTCTGCGGAAAATTAATTATATGCATGTTGTAATATGCTTATTAACACGATAATCAACTTATTAAAAGTTCTTTTCTATTTGTTTCCCATATTTACATCATTTTTGTGTACAAATAGTGTAGGGGTAAAATGGGAAAATTTGTGTACAAATAGTGTAGAAAATTTTAAACATACAAGATTGGTTCAGAAAAAGTTAGTAAAAACGAAAATGAAAACTATAAACGTACAGAAAAAATTGAAAAAATAGAAACGGAAAAAAGTAAAAGTACACAATACAATTTTAGAACTGAATACTAAATTCTGGAAAACAAAAACAGAATACAAAATACGGGAAAAAATTATGTAAGCGTACGGGCCCTAAACATTTGAATACTAAAGTGAAACTGTACAAAAGTTTATTCGACCCTATTATTGAATTACTAAAAATCCTTGTGGTTTTCAGTTTTTAGTTTACAAAAAAAAAAAAACTAAACACCTCTTTAGTTATCATTTTTTGTTAAAAGAGGTCGATATTTTGTTGGAAGTTTTTGATTTTGAGTTTTCTTTGATTATTTCATTTTTGCAATTTCTTCCACCAAAAATATTTCCTCTTCTCCTTGAACTCAGAACACCTCCCCCACAACACCACCACCCTATCATCTGCAGCCACCACCACCTTATCGCTGACTGCCACCACCATGAATTGATGCACCATCGATTCTTTATCAGCCTCGACGATGAAACGTCAAAAGCCCTTACAACCTATAAATCTGCAACCATGGTGGCGCTGGGCATCGGAATTTTATGGCCAACCATAGATTTGTGAGCAGGGGACGTGAGTTATTGGAAGTGGTGTTGTTCTAACGATCGATGGTCAATCACGGCTAATGAATTGTCGCGTTGTGATAATCGCTACTGGTGGTGTGCCTGTGTATGGGAGGGGGATGGTAAGCGGATTGTTGGTGGTGGTGCTGTAATTGACAGTCGCTGATCGGGTAGGTCTTGATGGGTTGTCGCGGCCATGATAGCCGTCGATGGTGATTTGATCATGTGTGCGAGGGGGGACGGTGGCCATGGTGGCAACTAGGGTTTGGTGCTTATGGAAGGAAGCGTCTATTTGGTGGGAGCAGGGATTAGAGGTGTAATTGGCAGTGGCAAATTGGAAATATTAAGGGTGGCCATGGTGGGGACAGGGGGGATGATTGCCGGCCGTGGTGGCAGTGTGATACCAGGTCTAGTGATGGTGGTGCTCCAAAACTCCAAATCCCAGTTTTAAAAAACAGCCCCGTTTTAAAAACTGGTTTTTAAAACTAAAGGAAAAAAAAAAAGAAAATTGTTTGTTAAACGTGTTTTTTCTCCAGTTTATAAAACTAGAGAAAACCTGAAAACAAAAGCTCTGTCAAACACTAACTAAGTTTATTATTTTTGTTCTTGCTTTAAAAGAAATTTTCTCGGATATCGTTCCAATGGGGCTAATTACACCCCTTGAATTTACCTTTTTATGTCACTAACGATATACAATAATGGCATGTTTTAATAAGGAACTGCTGTGATTTAGCATTTTAGCCTCCTCGCCCCCCAACCACCACCAACCCACACACACAAACTCTCTCTCTCTCTCTTAAGCCTAGGCACCCTTTTATTTTGTTTACGTATCGTTTAATTCCAAGCACTGAACTCTCATCATCATCATCGAGGAAACTAACACAACAAACGTCACGTTGGCCAAGCAAGATATTGTACTAGAGTCAGCACTCTTGAAATCCCCAAAAAAGTGGGATTTACCACGATCGAACTCCACAAGGAAATCAAAAATCAAGCCGCAACAAAATAAATGGTTGAAAGACAAAATTTTATCGACCTAGCTAGCAGAGAGCTCAAACCTTTAAACATGTAGAAAATTAACCTTATACAGGGGAACAAACAATTAAAAAATGAAATTAAGGCCCCATTTGACATAATTTTTTTTTCAGTTTTTTTTTCACTTTTGTAAACCAGAAAAAAATAAACGCGTTTGGTGCACAGTTTTCGTTTTTTTTTTCTTCAGTTTAAAGAAACCAGTTTTAAACCAAGGCTGTTTTTAAAACTCCAAAAATGAGTTTTGGTTTTCAGTTTTGGTTTTTAATTTGAGACCACCACCACTACAACCCTCCCACCGTCGACAGCACCGCCCACCGCCAATGTCCACCATCAGCGGCTGGCAGCCACCGTCAGCGACCATCGCCGGTGACTGCCAGCAACCACCGTCGATGGCTGGCAGCCACCACTGGCGACTGCCGGCGGCCAACGGCCACAGCCGACGACCACTGGTGGCGATCGGCAGCCACCCGCCGGTGACCACCAATAGCCACCAGCCACCACCTGCCACTGCCAAGCCCCACCACAGCCTCCGCAAACAACCATCATAGAAAAAAACTCAAAATAAAACTAGATAATTAAACAGCAAAAAAAATCTCAAAATAAAAACTGGGTTATCAAACACCCACTTGTTTTTGTACAAAATGTTTTTAATTAAATTGATTTATGTTTTTGTTTTTTTTTTAACCAGAAATCAAAACTGAAAGTATTGTCAAACGGAGCCTTAAGTTGTAGCTTTAAACTTATAGAGTAGCAAACAAAACATTATCCCGAACATTAACTAAAATTCCTAGAGAACTACCAAATAAGGAATGTTATCTCACTACAAGAAAAACAAGTTATGCCTACGGTATAGTACCGTAGGCATAGGTGCCAAGTACCCCAGGCATAGGCTATGCCTACGGTACCATATTGTAGCCGTAAGTGGCGATGCCCTAGATCTATGCCTACGGGGTTGAAGATTATCCCTACTGTTATGCCGTAGCCTATATATCTATGTCGAATTCGTATTAACCCACTTATAGCGACGGTTCTTGGGGGATAAGCTTACGGTGTAACCGTAAGGATAAATTTAATTTTGAAGCCTATGCCTACGGATGATACCATAGATATAGGTTTACCCTATAGATACCCTAACATATACCTACGGTACATTCCATAGGCTAAAGTTAAACTGTGGCCATTTATTAAAATTTTTTATGCCTTTCCCTACGGTTTAACCATAGGGACTGATGTGCAGAAAAAAGAACCCAAACCTATACCTACGGTTTATACCGTAGGTACATGTGCTCTCTCTCATTTTTTTTTTCGATGCTGAATTTTGTTTCATCACAATAACCTGCAAATACAATTGAATTATCATGAACATGGTTTGCAACTGAAATATTATAAACATGTTTTGCAATTGCATAAATAGTGCAATGTTATATAACAATAATATTGTGCACCAAATTCCATACAAAAGTGTCAATTTCACTACTTAATTTCAAAGGTCATCATAGGATCTCCATATCATAATCATGTCCTAGTACTAAATATACATCCACCCATGTAAGTTGCAAACCATGAACTACTCATGGGAACTAGTCCTCATTCGTAGGGTTTGTATCATGCTCCTCGCCATCATAACCATCCTACGAAATGAAGCAAAGCATCATCAATGACAGTGAGATTGTACCAAATAATTTGAGTTATATTTTAAGTTCCAGAGATATATTGTAATTATCCATAATTAGCAGGCAAGGCATGTGCATCGTCAACATTCAATCAACAAAAGCTAGTAGGAGCATGCACATTCTGTTAATATTTGCAAAGAACAAACAAAATAAGAACAAGGGATGTATTCATAGGATTAGGACTAGGCATAAAAAGCAAACTTAAAACAAGAAAAAGATATCAGTCTCCGATTGCTCAAGACATCTCTTTCCAACTGAGGAACAAAACAAGGTTCAAGTAACTGCTAACAGATTATTGTGCCCAGAAAGCTATAAGAAACAGGATAACCAATCTCAAGATTCCCTCTATTCCTTTGTCATAAGACTGTTTATTACTTCGCCAACTTTGATAGGCATAACATTGCAATACATTAGTCCCAATCGAATTCTATGTGCTAGACATTGTTGTTAAACAACCACATATTCTTCATCGCCTTTATTTACAGATCAATACACGTATATAATGCCTACCTAGATACCATAGTGGCATCAGTACAAATGTGTAAGCTTCTGCTGTGTATATAGGTGTAGAAAGAATAAGCACCTCACAAAACAGCCAAGAAAATGCAATTGCAATTGTCCTACCCACCTTCTTTAACCTGCTGGTTCTCTGGAGCTACACCTACTTTCGCAAATGCAATTGTCTTCGGAACGAGGGGGAAGCTATAGGCTGCTATGTCTCTCTGTTTGGTTGCCAAGAAAATAGTATAATGACATGGAATATAATGATGTGTCCTCCAGTTTACAGAGAGAAGTTCCTTTATCTCTGTTGTCCTAAATCCTTCTATTTCCTACATTTTCAAGGCAACCAAGCAGGAACTCTCATCAATGAAATTTTCTCAAGTGCAATTGTCTTTGGCAGGATGGGGAAGGTATAGGCGGCTATCACTAGTTACACCTTATTTGTTGTTGTTAATCTTAAGCATAAACAACTCCGGTGTTGTTGAGAAAGAATGGAAACAATAGATGTCAATCGTTCATAAAGTTAAAAAGCAGGAAAAGGATAAGTGATCGAGTCTTGTCTGAGTACTGAAAGGCCCCAAATTTTGTGTTTGGGTTTGCATGAAATTGGCCTCAAACTCCTCCAAGTACTACCAAGTAAAAAAAATAGAAAGAAGCACATGTCATTCACAAAATTTATACATGAATATATTTTATGCATTGGAAATGTTCTCACCAGTTCTTGGTCCTTCCTAGGGAAAGACTTTGAGCCAAGTGTATGCCCTATCAAGTTTTCCTTCCAGTTTTTTGAGTTTTGGACTGACTCTTTCTATTTTTTGTATTTCCGTTAATAGATGAGGCATCAAAATCACTGAAGTGTATTATTGTAACTAATCATTTATCTTTGCTTCACTAGTTAACCAATAGTTAACTAATGTCTCCCATTGGATTTTGTCGACCCTTAAGTCTTTCATATTGCTCAGGGATTTGGCTCGGTCATTCTCTATAAAATACTTCTTCTTTAAATCATATTTCCAACCTCTCCACATGTTGTCAAGCCTCTCAAATATATGCTTTTTTGCCATCAGGTTGTCTATTGTGTATCGTTTCTACAAGCATAATGTAAGAGTCATAAATAGAGCAAAACCAATCTGGAGTTTATATCATGATTATTCTACATAGTTGATGCATTAGTTAGTGCATGTGATTACAATTTAAAAAAGGAAAATGGATGGGCAATTAATTAGAAAAAGGAGCATAGAAGGAAGAGTTATGTGTTTTAAAGATAAATATATCGTTATTTCAGCCCAAGCACCTCCAGATCATCTTTGGTGAAATCTGAGAAGAAAGGTTTGTGGATCGGAAAGATATTGTGCTTTCGCACTAAGGTTCCAAGCATGTAGTCATCTATTTCACAGCACGAGTATACGTCTTGCCTACATTGTTGTACCCCACATACTTTTGAGTTTCTTTTGCCCACACATTTGCACACATAGTGGGTCATCTAGCCTTCTTTCGCGCTGAAAAGAGGTTATTTACTTAAACACAAAGCAGGATTTCTTTGAATGTACAAATTCACGTGAGAGAATGTACAATTCTGATAAGAGAATGTACAAATGTTCTGATTATTATTCTTAGATATTTTATTGGACAACAGAGAATGTACAAATTCTCGTAAGAGAATGTACAATTTCTGATAAGAGAATGTACAAATTATCATAAGAGAGTGTACGATTTCTCATAAGAGAATGGACAGTTTCTTGCAGGAGCCCAAAGTCTGGAAGTGCACCAAATCTCTCTTTCACCCACCACACATTCAAACATTTCTCTCTCTATGTCTTTCTCTCACACACACACACAACCCCCCCACCCCCCACAACACACTTTTCATAGTGGTCCACTAACAGAATGTACAATTTCTGGTGAGAGAATGTACAATTTCTGGTAAGAGAAAGTACAATTTTTTGTAAGAGAATGTACAATTTAACATAAGAGCCCAAAATCAGGAATTGCACCAAATTTCTCTCTCACTACCACACATTCAAATCTCTCTCTCACATACAAACCCACCCACCCACACACTTCATAGTTGTCCACTCTCCCTCTAACAATTACTCCTTGAATGTTTACCGTAATTATTAGCCCTCCATGTGTGAACTTGTTGTTTTGACAGGAAAACATAAGTTACTTGTACAACGTCATGGGTATACCAAACTCACCTACCATATACGTTAACTTTCAGAACCAACACAATTACTTTAAAACTAAAATTGCGTTAGTTGCATAAACCTTGCGATAGTAATTCTGAAGTATGGAATGTGTAGCTTCAGGGTCCTAAGCTAATTTTGCACTCTTTCCTCTCAAATGTATATTCACAGTCCCTAGAGTCCATAAATTTCCCCCACTTACTTAGGCACTTTGGTTCTTTTTATCTCATTGTACTTATCAAAATAGTATGTGATCCAAAACATATAACGAATTGGTATCAAGTATCAAAAATCAGTTCTCTAATTGAAAGTCAATTGGACCATTTAATCTAAGAATTTCAGTTCATTCTATACATAGAAAAGTTGCTCCACTTTCTCCACATGTCAAAACAAAACATGCTCAGGAAACAATTTCGGCTTATGTAATGAGGAATGTTCGTGTGTAAACTTAAATTGACACTCTAAGCAAGAAAATCGCAAGCATGTAGCTAATACTAGGAAATTAAGTCGCCATTTTTATGGAATGAAATTTGAAAAATGTGCACATTAGTAGAAAGAGAGAAACACATATTATAGACTATAACAATGCAATATTAAGGCAGCTAGTACTATAATCAATTGACATCAAATATCAATAATCAGATTGCTAACTGAAAGTAAGTTGGCGTCGTGTATAAAACATCGGTTTTCTAATCGGTATTTATGTACATGTAAGAAATAGTAAGTGAATTAAAAGTACCTTCAGTTGAGCCTAAATAGTTCAAAGCCCCACTTTCAATGGATCCCAAATACACCAACGTATTTTCCCTTATCAAGCGCTGCCACAAAAGAACCTAACATCATAACTCAAATAGGACTAAAAATGACAAAGAGAAAATAATAAAACAAGATATATTTGAGTAAAAAGGTCAGGCCGTTGACCTAAGACTAATTATAGCCTGACCAGCTGCTATTTTTGCCAATCCATGCCTAACACATCAACGCCCTCATGCAAACCCACAATATATCAAATGGCACACACGTCATTCCCAACAGATTTTTCACCTCTCCCTTACATATCTACAAACACCAAAAAATTCACGCACCCTCGCTGCCACTAGGGCAGCCCTTTCTCAAATCCACATCACCATTCCACCCTCACATCTCACACACAAAACACCACGCACCTAATGTCGTACGACAGCTTCCCCTCACCCATCAACACACCACAAATATACGTACAATCACCCAAACACTCACACAGTACACAATAAGTTCCCCTCTTTCCCTTACACACACAACACACTTTATATGCCCAAGAGCGCACACACACACACTAACACAGCAGCAGCATCCCCTCATTGTTGTTGTTTCCCCCTTCCTTTTAACCCCTTTCACACACACAAAACACCACAAACACACCTCACACAGTACTTCCCTACGACAGTCTCCTTCTTAGTACAACAACGTCTAATATATGAGATCAACAAATTATAAGTGCTATAATACAAAGTTTGTCATCAGTGAGCAAGTCCAAACATCTACTTGGGTAAGGCAGTATTGTTTCAAAGATATGTTGGACATAGCTATAATATAAAATGAATGAAGATTACTCCAAATCGTGCACAGCACCACAAGGAGGGTAGATTCTCTACTCAACTTTCCATCAGCATTTACATGACCGTTGAAGAGTTGAGTTCCATCGAATCAAATTACAAGTAAAATTCAAATTAAATAGATGGACATATATTCACATAAAAGTATCCAACAGAATTCCAATTCATAAAGCACATGCAAAATAACCTAAGATTTTAAAGGTAAAAGTCTTACCAAGCAAGTGACAGAGGTATTTAACGACTGCATTATTGACTTCCCTTAGAGATACCATCATATTTTACCACTATCCAATTCTGGTAAGACTTATCTATGAGAATAAGGTAATGTTAAGAGGGAATTAAAGAATTGTACAACCTTCTAAAAAGCCGGTAGCATATTTTGCAGTGGTCCATCAAAAGACAACTCCAGCTTTAGGACCCATAGTGGATATGGTTCTTGTCAAGGCATGTTCAAAACTCAGGAGGTCAATCATTACAAAACAGAAACATGAAGTAAAAGGGCCACACGTTGACATTAAAACCAACCAAGTATTAAAGCACATAAAATGTAAAAGTTGATCACTTCTTTCCCTTCTTAGAATAAAAAGGATAACTAGGTGATGTAGGATTTGCCATTAGAATTGCACTGCTTAGTCGAGAAGTTGCAAGGATGTTCCTAGCTATAGTAGAACGCTTGGTTGAAAGTTTATCATGCTTGCTACCAAGATTGTAGACTTGTATCCTCATCTTGCTAAAAGTCATGAAACTAATCCAAAATCTATTTCAATTAGATCTTGTTTCATACCATTTTTCCATCATAAGCATATAAAGTACTGCTAGGTCAATTGCCTTTAACTGCTTCAAAACAGTACCTTTTGATACTAGAGGTCTAATATACATGATGAACTTCCAACTTGAGTAGACAAACTGTTATAAACAGTGTATAATAACATGATCTTATCAAGAACGAACTGACATGCCTGGTACGGATGAGGAGACTAGCATAGTGATAATCTAGTTGCCTCAGCAGCTACTGAATTTACATGGATTTGCTCAAAATAAAAATAATAATGCTTAGTGTTTGCTCTTTTCTCTTGCGGTGGGGTGGGGGTTAAGGGGGAACGAATAGCAATATTGTCTTGCTTGAAAGTGTCATTACGCCTAAACACTTCAAACTCAAAGTGCATGTTCAAGATAAAGCAATAAATCAAATAAACATGCTTCCAAATATTAAAAGAACTACTAGCTTTCACCTAAAATTTTTGTTATACCCTGGTTATGACATCTCAATCAATTATGATACCTCATCTATACCAAGAGGTGAAATGTTTATGGTCATTGTGCATTAGGTAGCAAAGTCTACGACATCATATGCAGCCTAACCAATCTTAGCAAACCTTGAAGAAAGGCAGGGAAGCAAACTTCATTTACAATATACTCAAGTGTAAGTAGATCAAAGAGTTCTATTGGTACAATATAGTTCTATTTACTTTAGCGATTTACTAATATTTTATAGAACAAGTATAACTACCTAAGGCAACTGATTTGACTTTACGAAATAGACTCTTATCGAACCTCAGTAGCCTTAAAACTGAAGCTGGCCTTTTACTATATGGGAAGCAGTAGCAAGTGTGCTTCTTCCTATTTTTTGGAGCCAAAGTATCACCTAGTTAAATAGCTTTCCCTCGTTCCATTTCCAAAAGGATATAAACACACACAAGGACACGGCTTGAGGACAATTCAAGTATTCTAACCAACTTGAATACATATTCAAAAAGGTTGAGATTAAATAAATAATCTAAGTCTTAGACTTAGTCACTTTCAACCATCCTAAACTTCCTTGAATTCTCAACTCAACTAGTCGTTTGTCCATAACAAAAGCATATTTTGCATATCTAACAAAATCATTTGTATATCTAACAAAAGCATCCGAAGGAAATTTCACAAATTATCTCCTACTAAGCATGAAGTATGTGAGCCAAACATGAGAAGTTGCTACAAACCCGAACTTTAAGTCATGCAATCTAAAATTATAGTAATTGTAACTTGATAACCTGTAGCACTCTTGTAGATGTCCCAGGAACTTGAATGGCCTTGTCAATCTAAATACTAGTTTCAGGAGCATCCAAAAGGGACTTGTCAACTATGGTATAACTGCTCTCTTCTTCTCCAATCTTCTTCTAGAAATAAACATCATGCAAGGATAGTTGAATAAACGACCAATAAATAGTGTATTTTTTATTCAAAGTTTTAGGCCAAGTAACCAAATATATGTAATATGGCTTTAAAAATTAGATAAAGAGGTCTATCATAGCAAAACGCACGAATGACTCTTCAAATGGAGAACTCAATTTTTGTGGAACTTATTACAAACATATGGCGTGCAGTAGAACTTGTCATATCTCAAAGCACAAACACACAATACTAACAAAATGCACCTAAGCAATCAATCAGTACAATTTACAATATTCTAGTTCTAAGTACTTAGAACTAGAATCACACATAATTGAAGCACACCCAAAAATATAAGTTATACAATTTTTGTATATCTAATCATAACCTCTACATGAAAAACTGCAACCACATAAAAAAAAATTACCAAACCCATCAATGTAATGACTCCATAATTACATAACCCGGAGTTTTAACCAGCTAATAAGACAATCTAGACTTTAACAAGACTTTTCTGAAAAATCCTAGCTAGACTCTATTGATGCAAATGTGAAATACCTTTGATTTTAGACACAAAACTTTATAATTGACTCATATTCTAATTATGTCATACCATCAATTAGCTTTTCTACCAAATCAGAATCTAGGGTTCAACCTAGCAGTATCGTGTATGGTGTAAACCCAAATAAAAAGAAACGGTATAATTGTTTCACCATACGTTGTGTTGCGCAAAATTCAAAGTAGAAGAATTTACATAATGATATGAGTGATTGACAAAAGAAGAGAGAAGAAGATCGTCAGTATGATGTGAGTGATCGACCAAAAAAAGGGAGAAGAATGTCATACCTAGAAGTCGATCTTCAGCGAAACTCCAATTGCTCGCAAAATCTCATTCGAGATAGGTTTTGTGCAATTCCAAATGCCAAAATTCTGCCCACAAAATTCTCCCGCCTGATCTTCAATCCCTATCCCGACGGTAATCAGCCGTGGGGTTTATGTTTGCCAGATTCAATCACCAAAGATGCATGGCTATTCCTGATCTTCCACCCAATTCCCACAAAAAGCTCCGTTGCAATTGCGTTCCAATTTCAAGCGGCACCATGGGCCACGGTTCAATATTAACCGTGGGTCTAAGTGGACTTGTACCTACGGTTCCTTGTATACCGTAGGTTCTTTTGTCACCATAGAGTAGTTTTGGTGTAGTGTCTCATGTGAATATAAAGAAGTGCACGGAAAATAGCTTAAACGGCCGTTTTTGATACTCCAAATGGTGTAGCGGTTCATTGGTGGTGTAGAGCTCTTCGATTCGGTTCTTTTAACTGCTCGTGGGATCTGTAAATCCTTACAGATCAAAAGTTAGGGCTTGAATGATATACGCTGCTTCTAGACCACTTTCTTAGATTTACGACAACTTGGACACTCTGAATAATCAATCACAACAGTCTTTGCATCAAAAACTAAATAATGAATTTCTCTTTTTACATTGATGTACTCAAAGCACCATATATAAAGAGTGATCATAAAAGTTTTTCACTTGTACTGCAAGGCACATGCAAACGTGTTTTTAATTAAAATCTAAACTGTACCTGAATTATTTTTGGATCCATCAAATAAAGATATCTCAAACATGCAGGACCAAAAAGTGCTCAATTAAGTCTAATTTTAATTCATGTTGAACCCTTTTTAGTTCATGTTAAAGCCTAACTTTTCAAAAATAGTTGGAATGGCAATGGGGCGGGTTGAATGCGGATCTTAGAAAACCCGTATCCATAGTAGTTTGTTATCCCATTCCGCCCCGCCTCAACCCACATTGCTGCACCCATGCACCACTTTCATGACTTGTGCCCCTGACACCATACCGCGATAGACGTCGCCATACCCGTTCGCCACATTCATGTCTTGTGCCCTTAGCACCGCACTTGTTCACCACATCATGCCCCCTCACCATGAACGTGGAACATGCTCCAACCCACTCTCTGGAGTGTGCAACATTCTGATGGGCTCTATTCGCAGTGTTCCAGCATGAGGACCCTTCGCAGCCTGATAGGCTCGCTCTCGCAGAATTTATCTCCTCTTGGGTCGGGCGGCTTGCATGACACTAGGCACGCCTGAGCTGTGACCATGTCGTACTCATGTTTCCAGTGATTCTTCAATGCCCCTTGTACAATGACCCCCGGGTCACTCTGAGATAGGAACAGGTCTTCAGAAGATATCGCACTTAGTCCGCCTGGTGGGGGCAAAGGGACCCTTACCCTCCACTTTCAGGTTCTTTACGCGTCTCTTGACACACCCCTATGGGATACAATAAGGGCCTTGGACCAGTGGCTAGGTCAAGGGCTTACTCTAATCATGCGATGCTATGCATCTTTTCAGACAGGCAGAGCGACATTGTGTGGGGCAGGCAATGCGAATAGAGGAACTGACAGCAAAAGGAGCACCGGCATTTATGGACTCCTGGTCACCTGTCACTCCCAAGGGACGACACATTTAACTGATGGCACGGGCATAGCTTTGCCTATAAATATAGGACTTTGGAATTCATTTTGGACACAATTCTCATTGTAACAAAAATCATTTTATCACTTTAGAATCTAGAGCTACTGAATTCTAGAGAAAGAAACACCATTGGACTGTGACATTGGACATAATACTGGACCATGACATTGGACCTTGAGTTTGACCTCAGCTTGGACTATCGGCTATTGGCCCTATTCGTCTCAGCCCGTCCTCACAACACTGCCACTGCTCATGGCTTGTCTTTGAAACCTTGCTCTCTACTCTTACTCCACCCTCACTGTGTCCCACTTTGTGCATCTGGCAGTTGATTCGGACTATATCCTTTGTGACAACTCCATATAGCTACGAACCCACTTTCTTAGCATCAAAGTGTAGGCTACAGAAAGGGTTATAGTCCATCATAAAATTGTATAATGAGGCACTTCAACCGCAATTATGCACAAGAGGATGGTATAAATTGATAATAGATTTATTTATTTTCTTCTAAAGGCCCAGTAATGGAGGGCGTACAACTAAACCATAAATCCAGTATAAGTATCAGTATTTTCATTTTTATTAAAATCTCCAAGACTAGCAAATTAGATCCTCGCCAGCGACAATTCTCTTGCATGGCACTGTTGTATCTGAAGGAAAACAAAAACACCTCGAAGGAGGAACTAAAAGATAGAGTTTGAAAAGAAAGAAATAGAAAATGTACACCAAATATCTAATCTAGTGTAAATAGCTTACTTAGCCTTTGTTTGCATTTGGTATATATACTGATTTTATACCAAAGAGTGAGATACATAAAGATCCTATACATGCAAAATAGAGGCAATGGAAAATGTACACCAAATATCTAATCTTGTGTAAAATGAACAACTAGTGAAAAGAATCAATCAGATGGTGGTTGACAAATCATCTGCCCCCGCAGAGATGACAATTTCATTAGGGTCGGAGAATTTATGTGATGTTGTTGCAACCGGGCAACCTAAAGGGAACCAGCAACAATGTAATGAAGGATATAACTTCAAGCTCGGATTCAAAGGCATACAATCGCCCGTTAGTAACCTCTTCTAAGGTGAGTCAGATGCATCAACACAAGAAGATGGTTATTGTTGCTTGTTCTAATAGTCTTTATTCTAATGCCAAAACCAACCCTCAACGAACACGCTCGAAAACATTCTTGGATCTTGCTTGGGTTTATGGCATACAAATATCTGACTTATTGTGATCACCTCTCTCTCTCTCTCTCTTGTGCACGGCTCGTCCACAATTATATTACACGACACAGCTTACACCACTCTCACATGTGTTTACATGGTTATGGTGTAAATTGTGGTGCAATTGTGTTGTATGTGCCTTAGTGTGCGTACGGATGAGAGTGTGATGGGTGCATGTGAGAGTTGTGTAAGCTGTGTTGTGTAATATAAGTGTGTACGAGCCGTGCACAAGAGTGGGTTTAAGACCAGTGAATACCACAAGTTCTTACTATGTTTAGCACTTGAGTTGGGTAGAGCATGGTGATCATTAGCATGTCAAACTTGATAAGCAAAAGAAGTCAGTGCCGACGAGAGATTCAACACATTTTCTTTCCTTTGGGTGATATGGATCGGATACAAAATATCGCATCTGTTTGTCATCCTATACAAAATATTAGCACATAATGCAACAGAATAGTGTAATTGAACAGCTCAAGATTCAAGTCCAAGAGACGAGGCGGGAAAACCAAAAATTGAGAGAAGAAATTCGACATAATGAGAAAGTTCATAATGATCGAATTACAAATCAAGATCCATTGGTGTCGGAGAAGATTGATATTAATGACCACATTGATTCGGTTCGAATGGAAGAAAACAAGTATAGAGTTTGAAAAACAGAGAAATAGAAAGGACGAGAGTAAACAGCTTACTTAGCCTTTGTTTACATTCACTATATATACTACTTCTATATTAAAGGGTAAGATGCACAGAGATCCTATACGTGCTAAATACAGGCAACGGAAATATACACCAAATATTTAATCTTGTGTCAAATGCACTAGTAGTGAAATGAATCAATCCGAGTTGTATCACTTTTGTCCTTTATTTTTACCAACTGACCTACGAAACGGAAAACAGTGCAACAATCATTTCAGCCAAAAAATGTCATTTACAGTAGAGTATGGATACTTTGCTTAGCTTAATTATGTGCTGAAATTCTTTTACTATGCAATTATTAATGTACCCAAAATATTGCATCGTACTACCTGTTGTCATTATGTTTGTTACTCTCGTTAGATGTGTGTCTAATTGAGGAATCTGTATGCAATCATACTAGACCTTAGGAAACTAATTACGTGTGTTCAGCTTGTAATCAACAAAGAAAATTTTCATTACAAGGCCATAAGAATGACATGCTATCAAGCATTTGCAAAGTCCGAGACTCGCGTAGTTAATTCAATGACGCAGTACATTGCCAGCTTATGCGCTATTGCACAAAATCCGTTGCCTTTTTGTCCTATGAAACGTATTGTTGATAAGAAAGTGTAGTTTGATCCTACAAGACTAGCCGGCCATCCTTTACTACTTTATTGGGATAGACAGCCTTCATCTTCCGTCACCACATAGCTAGCCATCCTTTACTATCTCCCAAACATCAAGCCCACCGGGATAAATTGTCATTTAATACGCCAATTCAAGTTGTCTTTAGGCAACTTGGCAAATGGAAACATCTCGGCTCACTCATCATCTTTGCACTCTAAGGCGACTATTTTTCTTAGAAATGTCTCCCTATCATATACCTATACTAATATCTATAACTTACATTTTCGGACTTAATGACTGCATGACCCAATAAAACTTTTTTGTAGACCCAAAACATAAAGACTTACTACACAGTGCATAATGCAAGCTTAGATTAATCAAGTTTAGTCTCACAACAGAGCTTTACTTAGAGAGCATACTTGACCGACATGAGTAAGTGCATACAGACTTCTTTCCCTAGGCGTACGTAGCAGTACAAGTCTCTAGACTTCTCATTAGTCCATGACCGATCCAAAGCAGGTTGTTTTAGACTGTGGCATTACACGGGGGCGGCCCCAGGCCTTTTAACCCGTCTATCCCATGCACAATCCTTCCCGTTGGGCACCCGCACAAATTGAGGGTGCGTTAGGCTGCGCAAGTGAAGGATACAAGGAGGTTGCAGGTTAAAATGTTAAAGCATGAAAATAAGCCAGAAATCGAAGTTACCAATTCAAAGTTAGAACAATAGAAAATTCTATGACTAATCTGGGTGTTAATTTATGCAGCTTGGCTTTTAGCGCACAAACCAACGTAGTTTCCATCGCCAGCCCCATGTTTCTCGGACCTTGCAAAAGTTCTCAACGATCTCAATAGCATGTGATAACATGAGAGGAAGAAAGCCCAACGTAGCCAAGCAAGAACCGCCGAGAAGGGATACGTACAAATAGGGTTTGGACCATCAAAAAGATCTGCTAATGCCGGCAATTCATCCTTGGCTCCATTGCACTCTCTTCCTTTTTCATGCAATACCCTACTATACAGCATTGCCTAGTGAAGTTACAGCAATGGGCGTGGGAAGAATATATAGGCAGAGCTAGAAAGATAGTGGCTCTATGGAGTTTATATATTCCGACGCCTAACGAAACTCTGAGAAAGCATGTGACAGTTGCAATGTCATTGAAAGGGGCAAGTTATCAAACTGTCTCGCAATGACAACCACAACATTCCTTTCTTATCCAAAACTTTTCTTCATTTAGTCAGCGCACTGTGGACCAAAGAAAGATTTAAAATGATGACCTTGTTGAGTTGTATTGATCAGGACTTGAGGAACTTGGAATCAATACCTACACGCGAGAGAGAGAGATGATTATAAGGCATGGCCGGAGAGAGCTGGTTTGGTTTTAGGTGTCAAAGGGTCATGACAACCTGGATGTGCTAATTTTTTTTTTTTGGTACAAAATAGGCTGGACCGTAAGGCTCTAATCTAACCGGTAGAGAGTATTGCGCCTCGGGGACCTACAAGGCCGCTACATACATCTGAGCCCCTGATTCCCGCACCTATGTCGGGGCCCAAGCGCACAAGGACCCGTGTGTGGAGCACAAGCAAGGCGAGGACGTAAGTTTGCCACCAACAAGTGCGGCGGGCAGGATTCGAACCCAGGTGAGAAACCTAAATTGAGATCCTGGGGACCGCTGAATCAACCCTTGTTGGCTACCTAGATGTGCTATTGCCTTTTTTTTTTCCCCTCGAAATCTTGCATATGTATGCTGTCCGCACTCAAGCATGGGTCTAGGATTTGTTGCAGGTATCATATCATATACATATGAAAGTAGAAGGCTAGTTCTTGTAGGTACGTCGTTATATTTGAAAGTAAATGTGAAGCTTTAGACTTCGTTTGATAAATTTTTTTTTTATTTTCAGTTTTAAAAAAAAAATTGAAGAACAGTTTAATTTTTTTTCTTACAAAAACAAGTAGGTGTTTGATAACCCAGTTTTTTTTTTTTTGAGTTTTTTTTATGGTGGTTTGCGGTGGCGGTGGCTGACAGTGGTAGTGGCCGGTGGTGGCTGCCGCCTGCGGTCGCTGCTCGCAGTCGCCGGCGGTGGTCGCCGGCCGCCTGCGGTGGCTCCTGGCGATGGGAGGGTGGTAGTGGTCTAAAAAAAAAACCAACACTGAAAAAAAAATAGTTTTTGGAGTTTTTAAAAACAGCCTTGATTTAAAAACTGGGTTTTTAAACTGAAGAGGAAAAAAAAAAGGAAAATGGTTACCAAGCGCAACTTTTTTTTTTTCAGTTTCCAAAACTAAAAAAAAATATTAGAAAAAAAACTGTGTCAAACAGGGCCTTAGTTACAACAGCATACTTATATGTATGGTACATTGGTACAGTATAGGAAAAATGATTTTTCACTCTCTTACATGTTTTTTCTTTTTCAAGTTAAAAATGCATTCTTTATCTATTTCAAGTTAAAAATGCATTCTTTAGTGACAGTTTTTAAACATTTGGGATGGAAGGAAGGGTGAAGAAGCACAGAAGGGGTGCAAGCAGCCTAACGTTTTAAAGAAAACAATACCAAAGTCTTTTCCTTTTATCAGAAGCGGCATTTAAACTCTATATTTTAACTTCTAATCGAGTTTCACAGTCATCGCTAAATGTCTTACGCGTATCATTATAGAGTCACCTCACTAATAAAAATGGACCTCAAATGGCGTGAATGGAGCTCTGTATCGTGCATCACCGGTGTGGGTGTCACCATATCTGGCTACCAACATTCATTCAGAAGTATTGCTAATGTTCCTCATAGACATGGGTCAGTGGAAAACTGCGTATGGGCGGATCCATAAGGGTACTTTTGGCTGCTACGGTATTAGGGAAGCGATCTTTTCATTGCTAGTTTCGAAAATATATTTTTACTAGCACTATTAGCGTAGAAATTCGTGCTAAACGCGTGACAGTTTTATTAAAAGCTATTTATTTTAGTAGTTTTGAATTGTATAATGATATCTATTTCATAATTTTATATTTTCATGGTTTATTCATCAAAGATAGTCACTTTTATTTTTTGAGAGGTGAATTTTATTTTCATAAAATCAATTAACCTGTGGGCAAATATCAATAGGCAGTGTCCTTGTTTCTATATGATAATTCTAATTTGGTAACTATATAGGTGAAAAAAGGTAGAAGTTTATTTAGTAGACAAAAAGGAAAAAAAAATTCCACTGATAAAAGAATGTGAAGAACATATTAAGATGAGTTTGCTATTGCCTAAGAAGTTTTTCTTTCTTTAAATAATTTGTACATTTTAATGGTTTACCCACAACTTTAACTATATTTTAGTTTAATTTTGATAGAGAAAATTTTAGTCCGTATATTCTTTTTATAGCATGTGATTAATAAAAGTTAATTAATACGACTAAGTAAATAAGGATGAGGTGGCATTTTCAGAAGCAAAATGGAATCTATTAATAAAGTATACAGAAAAAATAGTATTTATTGTATGAAGTAATTATAAAAAGTTTAACCAACGTGATATCCTATGATAGCTCAAAACGTCGTAGAAAGCAAATTGTAGAAAAAATTTAAACAAAACTTAACAAAGTATATAAGAAGCATGCTTACTAAGTCAGATTACTAAATAAGATTTATTTTCAAATATAATATGATTTTTAATCTAAGTTTCACGACATTCATCACAACATAAATTATATCTTTTTAGATTTTATATGCAATTCTAGTTTTTAGATATCAAGTCTTTTCCTTTTCATAAAAGAAAGAATCTTTAATAGTATAAAAGTTAACACAAAATCATAATATGTTGGTATATTGCTAATGCATAATTCAAAAATGTTTAAGAGTTTAATTACTCACAAATTTGTTCAAAGAAATTTAAACATAAAATTAGCCGAATTTAACTCATCCTCACATGCTTAAAGTTTTAAACTTACACTTTTTTTTTCAATATATCTCATATGAGATTTGCATATAATAATACTTCTATGCTTAACCAATGCGACTAAATAGGATAGCACAATACCTCATAGTAAGGAAATCATTGACCAAAATTTTTAACCAACATATTTATTAAGTTGGATTCATCTTTGAATTTTCAAGATTGACAATCTAGTTGAAATCTGAACTAACCACAAGCTAACTTTGTTTTGTTTTATACATAACTTTACATTAGCTTCTTTGTGCTATATATCATCGCTTATCATCATATTGTGCATTCAATGTAAAATAAAGTTACAAACACTATATGTCAAATACAAAAGTGCCACTAAAAATCAATACTATATTGGATGGGGTCCTTATCTTTAGATTAGTTTATTTATATATTAAACCTTATATAATTTGAAAACTACTTTTGAATCTTTAGATTAGTTTATTTATATAGTACACCTTATATAATTTGAAAACTACTTTTGAATAATCTAAAACTCTTCCTAATCAATTTATTAATCTATCAAAACTCAATTAAGAAAATTGTATCTCTAAAAAACTTACTCTAAGAGGATAATAAATATCCATAGATGCAAAAAAAAATATAATAAGTTTTGCTATTGTAAAACAGAATAACGATCTAATAATTGATTTAAATTTGATAAGGTCCTTATTTTTAAACTTAATTAATTAATTTTATGGGAATAATATTAGGACTTAATATGACTATTAATTAAGTCTTAATAGATTAGTGTATTGAAACACACACACACACACACACATATATATATATATATAACAAGAGAGAGAGAGAGTTCCTTTTCAATCTATAAAGTTTTTTTTAACGCATGAAAGTAAAATAAAGTCTTAATATGTTTGTATATTAATTACTGATTTAGAGATTTAAAATACTTAAGACTGAATTAGTAGTGAAATAAGCACACCATTAAAAAAAAAAAAAGATTGGTTTAATTTTTCTTCAGAACAAAGTTTATTTAATTCAATTCATGTTTAATCTACTATATTGTGTAGAACCTTTGTAAATTAATAATGTTAGATTTATGAGAGCATCTATCAATCTACATCCCATTCTATCTGTCTACGCTTTACACCATTGTTCTCAGTTAAAGGAGAAACAAAATTCTGTTATTGCCATTTTTTATGTCAAAGTACATTATAAGAAAAAAATTTCGAGATTTATTTCCAAGCGTTATAATATTTGAATATTACATGCTATTTTTAAGAGTAATTTAATAATTTATTCTTCTATTATAAATCTCATATGTGGTTTTTTTTTTCCCCTTTCATATATGCATGTTTTGGTTTTCATGTAATTTAGGTTATTATAATGGATTAACTATGTTTTAAAATGTTAACAAATAATAAAATTAACGATCTTTTGAAACAATAATTTGTCTATAGCCCATATACTATAAGGTTATAAAACTTAAATATGAATTTTAAATAGAACCTAATTTTTCTTATTAAATTTCTTAAGTAATTTCGTTTTACTGGTAATTATTTCATATTAAAGAACTTTTTTGGTATATAGTACTGACTACAACGACATTTTTCTGATTATTCTTATTGACTACAATGAGCTAGTAAACTTTTGCACATACCCATACGTTAAGCAAATAAATATAGGGTGAAGATTAGTTCATATACTTGTTATTGCATGCACACAGCAATAACCACGCATAGTTATAATCGACTCTATTATAGTCAAAGTTAAGTTCAAAAACTTACAACTAGTCTAATATCTAGTCATTGATCTTGTTACTCATGTAAACTTAATTTACTACAAAATAAATTCATTTTTATTGCTTATTACGGTCCTAGTAAAAATAAATTGTCAATCTATAGTTGATTACGATACTCTTTGTAAAATAACTTCAAACAAATTCATTTTGAAGGCAATATATTTTCTCATTATTTTGTTTAAATCTCGAAAACGGCTTGAATGGTACAATCCCTCCGTATTTGATTTGTTTAGTAAATCCTTATATATGGGATATAACCAATTTGGTGGTCGTGAGGTCTTATTTAAAAATGTTGACCATCTAATATATGTTACGTATATCGCTATGTATATGAATAATGATCTATTAGAACGTCATCTTTTTCACTTTCTGAATCTAATATGTTATGTTCATTTTTTAGATACATGAATTTTTATTTTCATATTGAAAAGTGATTTTAAGAATATAATAGCCAAAATTAAGTCATAATAAGTTAGTGTATTCATAAAATGTTTAGAAATTAACTTAATATTCTTGAAAATTTAATCAAATTTAAAAATAAGAACCCTATCAAAATTTAAATCAATTGTTAGATCATTCTTTGTTCTAAGTCTCATAAGTTGTTTAATCTCAATTGTAACATTAAATTATCTTCTATATCGAAAGTATTATTTCATTTATATATATATATAGATATATAAGTTTTTATAGTCATATTAGAGAGTGATTTTAAGGATAGAATAGTCAATATTAACTCCTAATAAGTTAGTATATTGATTAGATTGATTTTTAGAATGATTAGAATTGGTTTCAAATTATATATGGCTTATAGAAAATTCAGGTCTTAATAAAGTCAGTCTATTGATTAGATAGCTAGAGTTTTAGAATGATTAGAATTAGTTTTTAAATAGATTAAGACTTACTAAAGTAGAAGTTAATTAATCTTAAAATAAGGACTCTATAATCTAATTTGTGTCATGAAAAGAAACGATAATCTGTCATGCAAAGAAGTTATGAATGTCTTTCTCGCTTTGCTTATTATATATTATATAAATTTTTGAAAAATTAGGTCTTAACATGAAATACAATTAGACGTAATTCTTAATAAGCTAACACCTCTATAAAATTATGAGTACCATTTCTAGTCAAGCACGTTTGAGATATCTTTACCAGATGCTTCCAAGAATAAAACGGGTTCTGTTTGGTTTTTATCTGAAAACATGTTTGCGTGGGCCTTGCAATACAAGTGAAAAACTTTTATAAACACTTTTGTTATAAATGGTACTTTGAGTACTTCCATATAATATGAAAAATTCATTATGTAGTTCTTGATGCAAAACATGTTGGAATTGATTATTTCACTGCAAGAAACTGCGCCATTGCGGTCCCTAATCAGGTTTAGCGACCGCAAACAGCGGTCGCTAGAGGTTGGGTTGCTAAATTTTAGCAATAACAATTTTGTAGTGATCGCCAAATTTGACGACCGAGTTGACCAGTTTAGCGACCACCTCGGAAGTTGTTACATCTTTTTTGACAATTAATACATTTTTGATTAGCGACCGCGTTGACCAGATTAGAGATGATTGTAACGGTTTCTAATTTTTTTTTAACAATTATTTTTTGCATTCGCTAATTTTTTTGCATTTTAATCTTTTTATAAATTTTTATTTTATTTGATAAAACTAGTAATCCTAGTCATTTCACTATCAAATGAAACTAATGGCACATTATTGATTCCAAAACTCACAAAGTAAAGCCTTACACAAAATTTTCATTTCATTAGCGATCACATGCAAATGATGATTAACAAAGTTAACTCTCAACTATAGACATTATCTTGAACTAAACATCTAGACTACGACCAACAAAAAAGGTAACTACTCTTTATGACTGCACAAATTTGTTAACGTCCGAATTCACCAAGGTTCATATTGTGAGCAGCATTTTGAGGAAAGGAAGTACTAAGGTTGTCATTTTCTTCACAGATTATTGAAGGCACGCTAGGTCCAACATTGTTCTCACCACCTTGAGAATCACCAACACTAGGCACAAGTCCGTGCTACATGAAACAAAAGAAGTTAGTTAGCAAAGTTAATGAAACAGCCAATGTACTTAAAAAAAAAAGTATCCACACATAAATCTACAACCCCGCACATCAGCCTATGTATTTGATTTAAGGAAACATAATTGCACTTGGCTCTGACACTCTATTCGCAGAAGAAACATATCATTACAAGACACTCCACAATTCATGTAACTATCAAGTTATGTAAACTGTAAATGAACCAATTCAAGTAGAAGTAATACCACAATGGCTAAGTTAAGAAAAATGGTCTCGCCAAATTTTGTCAAATCTGAAGCAAATCGCAATCAACTAAAATAAAGTGATAATATTAGTTTTATCCCTCAGTTTAGGAGTAAATTATAGTCAAAGATAGAGAATTGAAATTTTTTTAGTTTCATCATAAAATGTTATAATAATGTATTAGATATGCCCACTGTTAGGGTCCTGTTGACCTAACAAACCTTTTTTTTTATGTGGCAATACTATATTTAAAATATGGCATCACTACCCTTATAACCTATGGATATGTGAGTGTCATTCTCTCTTCTTTCGTTCTTTCTTGTTGCTCCTTTAAAGGGGACAGATTTTTGTTTGGGGAAGAGACAAAAGAAAGAGCAATAAAGGATGAGAAACGTAGGATGGCAACAACAATGACAGAGGCAGCTGGGTGAAGATGAACGGGTGCCGCAAAGAATTTATAAGTGTTAAATTTCATCATTCGGTGAAATTTCTAGGGCTTAATTTGGGGGTTAGATTTGAGGGTTTGCTTTTAGGGTTAATAGTTACGGAATCTAACCCTATATTGAAATTGTACGTGAGTGTGGGTGATTTCAGGACTTAATTTTTGCTCTTGTATTTGGGAAATGAGTGGTTGTGGAATGATAAGGGGGTTTAGATGGGTAAATGGTGGGTTAATATGAGTGTTTGAATGTATGTATGCTATGTGTTTGATGAATGCCACAATGAACTTTTCTGCTGAACAAGGTCTTTTGGCACAAATTTCAGAGGTACATTTAATGTCTTCCTCGAGCACGGCCTAAAACAAGTAGTATTATAATGCTTCGGAGTTGAATTATGAGAACAAATACTGTGACTGTCGATTGAGAGCAGTGACAAATGTCTCAGAATCAGATGAAAATCGCTACAAGTTGAATTATGTATGCCCACAGAAGAATGTAAAATGTGGACTTGGTGTCACCCAACCAACTTCCAATGAGTGCTGCAATATGTGTTCCTCAGCAAATTCTACGGCATGTTGATCAGGATATATAACAGGAGGTGATTGCATTAAGGGAGACTGGAAGGGCTATAAAGCAGATGATAATTCACCTTGAAAGCAGTTACAGATTGCAACAATGTCCTGTTCTATGGTGTTTTTTTTTATGTATATGGTATCTGTAATTATTGTTGTACTTAAATAGTTATGTAAGAATTCTAAGAAGCTTGATCCATGTCTTTGATGGTTTATATCAAGGTTGAAGGATATAAGTGAAATTATGTAAGATTGTATCAGTTTTATGGAAGTTCATATCATTTTGGCAAGTTATGCTACATTATTGTCGTTGTTTCATACTTCATAACAATTGTTTTACACACCACTTAAATTAATTCACCATCACAACAAATACATGATAATTATAAAGTTGATACATAGTCATTCTTATCATTACATCATAACAATTGTTTTACATACAAAAACTTGCCTTAATACAACTGTCATTGTCGTTACTTAACTTACAACCCAAAGATCCATTAACCCATACATACAAGATGTTCAAAATATTCATACCTGATATAAGGATCACAATATTCCTATCAAAATATTACCATCACTTAACTTACAACCCAAAGGTTACTTAGTTTTCTAGTACACAAGTACACTAGAAGTTGGCTACTAAGTCCTTGTACCAGTTGTATTCCTTACGTCTGTATCCACATGCATAGTAATTGGGCCCACTCTAGCCCATGAGGAAGAACGAGTAGCCACTCCACTTGTGCCAGCAGCCTATGAACATTAAATGAAAATTAGATGACAATAAAATAAAATTATACTAATGCACTTATAGACACGCACTTACAATAAAATAAAATTATTACATTATACTTATAGTAAAGCACTTACATTTAGGGTGCCTCTGCCTCTGGCTCTTTGCTACCCTTTACTTTTCCCCTTGAACTTGCACGATTATTAGCAAACCCTTCACCATGAATAGCATCACCACCAGCCCCTTCACCAACAACACCATCACCTCTGCCTTAACCCTGGCAGGTGCTCTGCCTCTGTCCCCTGAAGCAGTACCTTCCCTAACACCATCTTCACCACCAGCCTCTTCACCAACAACACCATCAACAACAACCACTTTGTCAATAGCATGACTCATTCTAACACCAACCTTTTAAAAATATATAATCCAAAGTAATTAAAGTCAGAAAGTAAAAGAAAATGGAAAACAATGGAAATTACTTACATTTCCTCTGCCTCTTCCCCTCACAGGAGCTCTCTGACAGTCTTCTTATTGTGGCCATAATCATTGCATGTTGTGCACCTTTCCCTTGCTAACCTTCTCTGACTTAGTGCTTCATCTGCATCCCTCCTCTTATTTTTCCTTGGTCTTCTAAGTGGTGGTGGCAAGACAACAGAAGGCTGCACATCTAATGGAAGCCAAAATGTACTATCTAGTACAGGGTCAATCATTTGACCATAGGCTTAAATATACATATTCTTCTTAAAATAATCATCCACATAGTCCTCAAGTCTTTGCCTCTTAAATGTGATGTAAGTCACAGCATGTCTACATGGTATCCGACTAACATCCCAAACCCTGCAGTCACATGTCTTCCTCTGAAGATGCACACAGTAGTATAGATTGTATTCCTCTACCTGAAACTGAAACTCACCACCAACTAGAAGACTACACTTCCTAGAAGTTTCCTTCATGACTTTCAATTTGGATATAACTTTTGGTGCCACATCCTTATCCTAATCACTGCCATCATCATGCTTCTTATGAAATCTTATCATTAACCTCACCCTAAATTGCTCAATCAAGCTCATAACAGGCATGCATCTAGATCCCCCACCCAACTGTTAAAACACTCACTTTATTTTATTTGTTATGCTTTCACACTTCATCAAATAGGCAGTTTGGACAGCCACTCACGTGCTTCTTTATTTACATCTTTGATTTTTTGCATGGCATACCTGAAATTATGCCCTAGTAGCCCTTCAAAAATTGATCTTCAAGCTAAGTCCTGGAAATTTTAGTCTAAAATTAGCATCAACATGCCTTGCACAGTACCTATTTTACACATCAGGAAACACCATTGTGATTGCCTCTTTAAGACCCTTCTACCTATCACACATAAAGGTCCACGGCTTACCTTCTTTACCTTGTGAAATCTGTTTTTTCAGGTGTTCAAAGAAGAAAACCCAACTTTCCTGTGTTTCACCCTCTACTAGAACAACTGCAACAGGAAACAAAACCATTATTTCCATCAAAGGCTATAGCAGATAGCAACACACCACCATAGGTACCCGTTAAGTGACTGTCGTCATGGTCTACACCCCTTCATAAAACCATTTATCATGATAAATGGTTTTATGAAGGGGTGTAGACCATGACAGCACTTAAAGGGTACCCTTGGCTTTTTTGTCACTATAGAGCTCTTTTCTTGTAGTGTCATAGCAGGAAAAGTCACAAATAGCCTATGGCTTTCACTTTAGCAGGATTAGTTCTTCTAACCATCTCTTTATATTTTGGCAATAGGTTGTAAGACTCGGCATGACCACCATCAATCTCATCCCTTGCTATCTGCCTAGCCCTATTAAGTTGCATTCTACTTGGTGTGACACCATATTTTCTTAGCTCTGCAAGCATTCTAGGCTGGGAATTTCATGTCTGGATTTGCTCCAAGAACATCAACAACTTTTTGGCTATCCAAAGGGAGGTAGCCTATGGCTGCTTCTCTAAATGTGCAGTGACCCTAATCTTGTCAATTTTATCCCTCACTAAAGTAAAGCCCTCTTGAATTACAAAGTCTTTCAAAGCCCAACTAAATTCACTGACATTCTCAAACAACATTCCTTGTTCAAGCACAATTGGTTGCCTAGCCTTTCTATAACAAAAGCCTAACCTCTAACTACATAAACTTCACCCTTTATACTAGACTCAATTGAATACTGTAGTTCACAACCATCACTGCTCTCGTAATCAGGCATATCATCATGTACACCCTTAACATACTATTTTTCAGGGTTGTCACATGTAACATGCTCATCAGACACATCAGGATCATTCCTTACTGGCTCTTCCTCATTACAGTCTTCATCAACATAAATTATTCCCTCAGACTCAACATTAGGGGTTTCTACATGTGGCTGATCACTAGTAGGAGGATTAGCAATAGGGGAATCAACAGTAGATGGATTAAAAGCCATCTGAGGTACTGCCTCAACCCCAGTCACATACACGTCAATCACATCCTTTGTCTCATATACCTTAAACATGCTACTAACATCATGATCATCAACAAGCTGATAAAACCTATTTTGTCCAGGTACTTCTATCTTCAATCCAAGTAACATATTGATATTACAAGGATCATCATACAAAGCTAAGTCTTACACATCTTTGAGCAAGTCATAATAATTGTACCTTTCAGGATCAACATTGCCAATGTAGTAGTATTACGCATTTTTATAGTGGATTAGCAGATCGTGTATTATAGGGGCCATTTAGAACCTAAGTATGAAAATTAGCAAAAAAATATTTCACTACCATTTCAACTACAAACAACATAGAGAACTCAAGTTTTGAACATAATTCAAAAACACCCAAAAATTCAATTTCTTACAAAGTCGTAAATGCGAAAGCAAAAAATAATCCACAGAACCCATAAAGGATTACATTATCTAAGTGATGGGATCTCCAAAACTTGATTTTACATATTGATTGACACTATATTTAAGTCTAAATATAAAACCCCCAAATTTCATATAAAGACAATAAGCGAATGACAGAAAAAACAATATGCGAAATACGAAACCTCTTACATTATTTACAGTCTCTAAAACCTATTACATATTTTACTTACAACCCTTCTTTTTTCAAAATAGAGCAAAAACTACAAAAAGTATGCCCTACGGTGATATGAAAGCAGTTGGGAATTAGTAAGAAGATGATTGTAGGAGTTAATTACCTTTTTTGTTAGAATAAAATCCAATTAGCCGAGCATCGTCTACGTTGCAATGGAGGAAGTAAGGTTTTTTTTCTTGGGAAGTCGAGGCGTGAAAAACGGAAAGGCAGAAGAGAGAAGTTAGGTGGCCGTTGTGGGGATCACTACCCCTTCATATTTCCCTCTCATTTTAGTCTGAAAGGCAATCACGACCTTTCATGCCAAATTTTAACACCGTTCATATTTCGTCTAGTCGATGAACATAACTGATATAAACGGAAACATGTGTCATCGACTGTAATTTACCCCTAAACTAAGGGATATAACTGATATTATCCCTAGAATAAATTGCATGTAACTGTTTGTTCAAGCTAACATGTCTGCTCATTACGAAATGCAGTAGCATAAAAATTATAATCAATGCATCCTCAGTCCACACATGAACCACCTGGGCAGAACCAAAATTAAAGACATCATAATCCTGTTAGAAATCATCCACAAACTCCAAAAGTTACTCAAGCAACTGTAAATAAGTCCATTGCTGAGCCAGAGATTAACAAGAACCCCGAAAAATTGACCCAACCTTGGCAGAAAGTGATATAGTTACATTAAAAACCCAACCCACTTTCTTATACTATCAGGAGTACCAAAAAGTGCCAGAACCCTATTCATACAACTAAGGCAGAAACTTGTGAATTTTGTAAGGAAAAGTGACAGTATTGTAGCTGAAACATTTAAACTAAGAAATAAATTGATACAACGAATAACGTGATACAGTAAAGTTAGCTACGCACAAAAAGTTGAAAACAAGATACATTAAATGAGAAGTAATTCCAAAACTCAAACATCAGCAAGGACAAGTAAACTACAGTGGGAAAGGTCTCACCCAAGATGAATCTCGAAATCAAAACACTGAAGGCAGGCTCACGGCTCACGGCTCACGGCTCTTGAAGCCGCGAGTAAGTAAAATTGCTACCTTCAACATACTCACTGCTGACGCCACCACATGCCCAAATGTATGTGCCACGGTGACCAAAACAAACAAGAAAAAATTAGCTTTGATAAAGAATCAACCCAAACTATAAAAATAATCCTGAATACAATTTAGTAGAAGCTCAATATCAGTAGAATCATATCACCACACAAATTAGATAAAAGACTTCAATATGTATCACATATATTCAAAAATAAATCATGTGATAAAATGCAGATGTCAACTGATAAGCAGCCATGTAAACAAGTCCAAAATCCAAGAAAATATATAAGTTAGGTTCACTCTAAGTATTGAAGAATGAGAATATTGGACATTGGTTACTATTTCATGGCCAGCTTGTTTTTCCAGGAGCCTATATGATTTGCAAACAAACACTAAGTTCCCAATCAGAACTTATAATTATCGATTCTCAAGATACACTTCCCCAAACAAATGTAAGAAGCCAAGAAAAGATGGTTTTTCAATTCCTTTTCGTATAATATATAGATATGCTTTGCCCACATCCGGAAATTGCTCATGTACTACGTTGCTAACATTTCTTTCTGAAGGATAGTACATATCTACGTTTTTCTTGGCATAAACAGCAAATCAAGATTTGGCTCTTAAAGCCATTAAAACATGTATAGATGCAAGAGATAATGCAGGAAATCTGGAATTTTTTCAGTATAAATTGCAAATCACCACTTGGTTTGAGAAAAGTTGAAACATGAGTGGAGATGCAAGAGATATAAACAATTAAAGATGCAAGACACAGACATCCAAGAGGCAAAAAAGGCAGAAGAATTACATGAGTTGGGCAGAGAGGAGGCGTGAGCTGGGTGGTGGCATGGGATTGGCTGCGCCATGGGCTTTGCGTTACCGTGGGCTATGTGGTATGCTTCGTTCTAGTGTTGTCCTCGGCAGCGTCGGCGGCGGCGGTGATGGAAGAGAGGCTGCGGCGGAAGGCTACGTCCGGTGGTTGGCATGAGAGAGAGAGGGGGGGGGACATAGCAGATATGTGGTGACTTGTGAGGGGAAAGAGAGAAAGAAATAAGTTTAGAGAGGAGGGCAGTCCAAATTAGGGCAAAGTAAAAAAATTAAAAAATTCCTCGAGATATATAGCGACTGCTATAGCGTTAATTTAACGACTACCAAAGCGGTCGCTAAAGAAGGTCGCTAAACATAGCGACTGCCTAACAGTTGCTAAATAGTGGTCGTTAAATTTAACGGCTATCATGCAATTGCTAAATAGCCATCGATAAATCTCGCACCAACAATTTTGTTGACCTCGCCAAAATTTGCGTAAGCTTAGCAACCGCTAATGCTAACAGTTGCAAAAGCGGTCGCTAAAGGCCTAATTTAGCGATCGCACTGCAGTCACTAAAGCCCCTGTGTTCTTGTAGTGTTTAGAGTGTCCCAATCGCTGTCAATCCAAAAGAGTAATCTAGAAGCAGTGTACATTGTTCGAGTACTAGATTTTTTGACCCGTAAGGAGTTACGGACCCCTGAGTAGCTAAAACAACCATATCAAAGAGCTCTACGCTACTTATGAACCCTTACACTGTTGCATAATGGCAAAAGCAGCCATTTAAGCTACTTCCAAGGCACTTATTTTATTTACATAAGAATACTTTCCTTTCTTGGCGGTTCTTTAGGTATTTTAGTTAAAGTTCAATATTTATTTTTGCTTTACAAATCCGGAATGTTCTAGTATTTTCTATGTTCCTTCTCCTCTAAGTTCAAAGCTATAGTTTAATTTGGTTTTGTAATTCCTTGTTCCTCAAGGAATAAGGTTAACTTTCTACTCCATCCATTTCACATAAATTGATCATTTTTTTTAGGTGTCCCACAAAAATTGATCACTTCCAAATTAAGAAATATTTTGCAGGTATTTTTATATATTTACCCTTTCTCTACTTTTTATTTTTATTTCTCTCTCCACATTTAACTCTTCAGTAACTCGTTTTCTCTTTGTTAGTCCACCTTCTTACACTTTTTACTCTATTTTTCTCTCCATATTTAACACTCATCTAACTCATTGTTCCCTCATAGCCCATTCTCTTCCCCTCCTCTCTCTAAAAAGTAGAATGGAAAACACACAATTTATGACCTAAATTTTTAATATGCATGCAAAAAATAAGTGATCGAATTATGTGGGACGGATGGAGTATTAAGATACTTATTAGAATAATTATTATCTAGGAGATATGGAGTATATAATTAAAGGTGTGAGATCTCTGAGCGAGATAGCGCAGGTCAATTAATTCTGTTTTTGAACCATTCTTTCTCTTGCCTTTGGATTTTCAGATTTCCTCGTCGATTTAAAGAGTTCTTGGTGTATCCCAAGGGTTATATTATTTTTGTTGTGGATTTGAAGAGCGTCGACTTTAGAACCTTATCTAGCTAGCCCAAAATGACTTTCCTTGGTTAGTTTCCTCCATGATCAAACTGAAGACGAGCTAGAAATGCTTGGAATTAAACGTTAAGTACACTAAACAAAGGTCCCTAGGTTTTAAAAAGTAGACTGTGTGCGGGTGGGGTGGTGGTGGTTGAGAGCCGAGGAGGCTAAAGCACATCATTTTCATACTAAAACACATCGTAACCCAATATATGAAAATTTCAACCATCTATATGTTACTGGTGTCAAAAATATGTGAATTCAGAAAAAGAAGAGTGTGAAGTTACCCATCAAAACAGAACCCGAGGACATTCCTTCAATGGCAGGAACAAAATCAATAAACTGAATAATTCAAAACAAGGTCAAATAAAGACGTCCCTTGTATCTTATCAAAGTTTGTTACTTTAATTAGCATTCAAAATTTTAACTTCTACGCAAAGAATCTCAAGTCATTGTATAATCAAGCTTAGTAAGCTAACATGTTGTGAAAAAAATGTTAGCAACAATATTTTGTGCGATGCTATTAAAAGCCTCCCAAAAGGTAAGAGATAGCTAGTTTGGCGAGAAGCTTTTTGAGGTGAGTGCTCTTAATTCAAACCATGTACTTACAATTACCTTGATTGCCCTTAATAGGACTACACATCGCGAAGCGAAGAGTTTTGGCACAGTGTATTCAAATTGAATGTTGTTTTGGCAAAAGATACTAGTTAATCTGTTTTCGGACTTGCCTTTTCAGGATATGCAACGGTACAGTACAGACTAGGAATCTCCCCATCAAAGGGTCAGTTATGGAATGTGCATTGCTTTTTACAGTATTTTACTTTTAATGACCACTTTCAAATTTATTTATTACATAACATCAAAACAATTTCATGGTTACATATTTCTACAACACATCACACACAAATTCAAAAGTATCATGCTTTGTTGGATGATCAACAGTAAAGTTTCCCTTGCAAACCAAAGAGAGCTAGCTAGAGAGCCTCGGAACTTTCAATCAAGCTCTTGCATTGGATTATCGTCTTCATCCTAGAAAAAAGATGGAAGATGAAAAAGAGAACCAGTTAATCTGTTTTCTGAAAATCAATGCATATGATGGGGAATATGTTACGAAACGCAACAACTACGAAGCAATATATTGAAGAATAAAGAAATGAGAAATTTAAAAAAACAAATTAACACACAACACAAGAATTACGAGGTTCACCAATATGGCTACGTCCCCAGAGTATGACCAGATTTCGATTTCAGTATTCAGGAGTGTTAAAACCAAAATCCTAACTCCCACTCTTTGTTGTGATTTTCTCTCTTGACCTAAAACAATACAAGATCACTTATATTTGTTTAGAGCTCAGAGGTGACCTTTGTCTAAATAACCAATGTGAGATAAGACAACTTATATACTTGGGCTAAGTTATGACCTTCTCTCAATAACCAATGTGGGACACCCACACAAAACCTGTTTTAAGTTCACTGCCTCCATTGTAACAATGTCTCTGGATTGAAATTAGGCTCCACATACAACAATCTCCCACTTGGAGATTGATACAATTCCAATGCTGAAACTCCACACAAATGCTCGTCATACTCATCCAAGAAGCATCAACGAAAACGAATCAAAGTTGAGCATAGGCTCAACTTTTGCCTGTCAACCACCTTCGTTAACATATCCGCGGGATTCTTGTTGCCTTCAATCTTCTCCAAGTTCAGTTGTTCATCCTCTAACAGAGACCATATAAAGTGATACCTCAACTAAATGTGCTTGGTCCTCGAATGAAATGCTGAGTTCTTAGCAAGATGTATTGCATTCTGACTATCAGTCCATTACTTGCAATCTACTTGCCATATCCAAGCTTTGTCAACAATCTCTGAAGCCAGATTATTTCCTTGCTTGTTTCTGTCACAGCAACATATTCTGCTTCTGTTGTAGATAATGCAATAATCTTCTGTAACTTAGAGATCCAACTTGCTGCAGTCCCTCATACAGAAAATAACATATCCCGTGGTGTTTCTCCCATTGTCTCTATCACCTGCATTGTCTGCATCTACATAGCCTCGCACATCTATGTTATCACACTCAAAACATAAGCAGAACCTAGATGTTCATCTCAAATACCTGAGAATCCACTTCACTGCTTGGCAATGCTCCTTTCCTGGGTTTGTCATGAATCTGCTCACAACTCCAACTGCATGTGCAATATCCGACCTTGTACTGACCATGGCATACATGAGACTTCCCACAACATAGGTGTACGGTACCTATGCCATGTATTCTTCATCCTCCCCGTTCTTGGGACTCAACTCCTTTGAAAGCTTAAAATGGGCTGCTAAAAGAGTCGTCACAGGTTTAGAGGCGTGCAAGTTAAATCTCCTCAAAACCTTATCAATGTACTCTTCCTACGACAACCATAACTTTTTCTGCTTTCTGTCCCTAGTTATCCTCAAGCCAAGAATTTGTTTCGCCTCACCCAAGTCTTTCATAAAGAAAGTACTTGCCAACTTCTTCTTGAGTTCATTAATCCCCTTCCCATGCTTGTACCTGCTACAAGCATATCATCTACATACAGAGTTAAAATAATGAAGCATCACTATTAAACTTCTGAAAATAAACACAATGATGGGAGTCACATTTAGTGAAGTTTGTCTGCTTCATGAAACTGTCAAACTTCAAATACCACTGTCTGGTAGCTTGCTTTAGGCCATACAACCTCCTCTTCAACCTACAAACCATTCCCTCGTTACCCTTGACTTCAAAACCCTCTGGCTGATGCATGTAGATTTCTTCCTCAAAATCCCCACGGAGAAATGCCGTCTTAACATCCAGCTACTCTAGATATAAGTCCTCTATAGCTACAATGCTCAATATCGTACAAATTGAAGTCATCTTCACAACAGAAAAGAAGATTTCTTAGAAATCAATATCTTTCCTCTGTCGATACCCTTTCACAACTAGTCTTTCCTTGTATCTCTTTGCTCCTCCAGCTTCATTTTTAATCTTGTATTCCCATTTATTGTACCGAACATTCTTACCTGGAGGGAGCTTTACCAAATCCCAAGTTTGGTTTTGCTCAAGTGAAGCCATCTCATCTTTCATGGCTTGCTCCCACTGTTACCTGGATTCATCCTGTATCGCTTCTTGATAACATTCTGGCTCACCAGAATCAATATACAAAATATAATCGAGTGGAAGACAAAGTCTGTCAGGAGCTTTCCTTACCCGACAACTTCTTCTTAGGTTAAGAGTTTCAGGCATCTGTTGTTGATCACTAGGTCCAATTTCAGTATTAATTGTCTCATCAAGGACTTCTGGATTTTCTATCCTGGGTACCTGTCCATCTTCTGGCTCATCAAGTTCCATGAATTCCTTGTTGTCTTTTTCAATTCCATGTTCTTGTAACTTGTGCTTATACAACCGCGATTCATCGAATATGACATCCCTACTCTGATGATTTTGTTATGTTCGTAGTCCCACAAACGATAACCATATTCATCACCTCCATATCCAATAAATACACACTTTTGAGATTTAGAGTCAAGTTTCTTTCTTTCCTCTTTATTAATATGAGCACGAGCAATACATCCAAAAACTCTCAGAAAAGAATAATTTATTGGTTAACCTGAGCATTCTTCTTCAGGAATACCACCATTGAGAGCACTTGTTGGACTTCTGTTAATTAAATATATGGCAGTATCCACAGCTGCTGCCCAAACTGTAGAGGTAAATCAGCATGTATCCTCACACACCTTGCTCGTTCCATGATGGTTCTGTTCATTCTCTCTGCCATTCCATTTTCCTGAGGTGTCCTCTTAACAGTCCTTATCAACCTGATACCGTTGTTGGAACAGTATTCTTGGAACCCTCCAACACGATATTCACCCCATTGTCAGATTTTAGGCATTTTACCTTGTTCCATGTTTCATTCTCTACAAGAGCTTTCCACTTCTTAAAAGTGTGATAAACATCAGATTTCTGTTTGATGGCATATATTCAGGTCTTTCTACTAGCATCATCTATAAAAGAAACAAAGTAGAAATTACCTCCAAGAGATTTTACTGTAGTAGGTCCGCAAACATCTGTATGAACTAACTCCAGTCTTTCAATCTTCTTCTCTTTACCATCCCTTCGAAAACTGACCTGCTTTTGCTTTCCATAGACACAACCTTCGCAGAAATCTAACTGAATGTTCTTCATTCCTGGCAATGCATTCTTTGAGTGCAGAATTTTCATACCACTCTCACTCAAATGTCCAACCTGTGATGCCATAATGTGGTTCTCTGATTTTCTGTAAAAGCCAAAGAGATAGAGTGGTTATGGGTACCTGAAAGAGTGTACACTACAAGAAAAAAGGCTTTTAAAAGTCCAAAATCCGTCGCTAAAAGTCCCTTATATAAAAGCCCGTTACTAAAAGTTTGGCGACGGAATTTTCAAATCCGTCGTCTACTATCACACTTTTTTGTGACGAATTTATTTATTAATTAGCGACGGAATATCCGTCGCTAATTATATTTTACGTATTTTAATTTATTTTCTGTTTTGTGAATTTAACGACGGAATAATGTTTTGGCGACGGAATTAATTTGTCGCCAAAAGTGAAAAAAAATTAAAATATTTTTTTATTTTTCTATTACCCAATCCTGTACTGAAAATTTCAATTCTCAACAACGCACAATAATCAATACACAAAGAAATATATACAATCAATTATAAAAAAATAGTCATGATGTATAAGCCGGGTGAGGGGAAGGGGGGACACGATGGGACTGGGCGGGGGGACAAGCTGCGACCGTGTGGGGGGAGGGGGACAAGCTGGGACTGGGCAGGAGAAAGGGCTCATCAGGGGTTGTCGAGTCCCGGATCTGGATCATGTTGATCTAGGGCCGGCTCGGCATGTCCGGCAGCGGTACCCTGCTGATCCTGCTCCTTGATCAGCCTCAACACCACCGTAGCAATGCACTGGATCTCCTCCTCATCCAACAGATGCCGAGGAGCCGGTGTATGTGCAGGGGCAGCGGGGGGTGAGGACGCTCCTATCACTGCGCGAGCAGTCGTGATAGGCAGGCCCCGTATGCGGCCTTTCAGCCGATTGACGACCTCCTACGTATCCAGCCATTGCTTCAACTCCCCAGTACTCGCACCTGTACTAGTGGACGCTGATAGCTGTCCGGACTCCCTAAACTGTTCATACGAGGCCTACAAAAATAGTAATTTAAAGATATGTTAGGGCATTAATTAACGCAACAGACATTGAGGATAGTAAGAAAAAATTAACAACTTAATTAAACACATCGACTTACATCGATATGCTGGGCGATATCAGAAACATAGTCGCCGACCTGGCGCGCCTCGTCCTTGTCCTTCTTTCGCACGTGTGTCTGGTTATACGTCAGAGCTACGACCTCATCCGGCTCCAGATCCGGGTTCTGGACCGCATTCATGTGTCGGACGATGTCGTGTGGCACCAACCCCCCCGTGTGTGTCGGATCAATGTTCTATCTGTTCTCGGCCCCCTTCTTACTCTTGACGTCCCAGACTAGATCCGCAGCCCACCGATCTATCATATCCCCCCATACAATCAGAGATATCCAATGTGGGGGATCTGTCTTCATCTCCAACATCGGGGCACCATCGGGCAACATCTTCTTCCGTGCGTCGTGGAGCCATCGGTGGTAATTCTTGGTGATGTAAGAAAAGAAGGCCTGCCGCCCCAGTGCCTGCTGATCAGCCGAGTCAAACGTGAACCCCTCCTGCAAGGCATTCAATAACACAAATTAATTTAGAAAACAAACTCTAATTAAACAAATACTATCGCAGAAAAAAATACTTCAACGTACCAGCCACTCCTCCCATAGGGACTCCCTCGTAACGGCATCCCAGTCCTTCCAGTACAGGCGTGGCTCGGTGAATCGGCCCTTCACAAGAACTCCAATCTTCGTCCTCGCTTGATTCTCCAAGATCCTGCCAAAGAAGTAAATAAATAAATTAATTCAGTTCAAATATAAATTAACATCCCAAATGTACAAAATAAGGTATGATGTGATTTTATTTTACATACAGGCCCTCCAGGGTGAGCGTAACTCTCTGTGTACGCTGGGGGTCAATGCGTACCCCGCGTGTCGGGCCACATCCTCATCGAGATCCTATGTTTCGACTCCATGATTCCATAACTATTTTAACTCATCAATCAACGGCCTTAAATACACATATATGTCCTTGTCGGGACTCTTCGGCCCCGGAATAAGCAACGACAAGAACATGTACGACTTCTTCAGGCACATGCCTGGTGGAAGGTTGTACGGGACAATAATAACTGGCCAACAAAAGTAAGGCGTGGTAGACTGACCGAAAGGGTTGAACCCATCGTTGCCAGACCAAGTCTAACATTCCGAACTTCCTGAGCAAAGACTGGATGCCTGCGGTCAAACTCCTTCCACGCCTCTCCATCAGCTGGGTGTGTCAGCACATCGACATCGTTGCTATGAGTCTCACGGTGAGCCCTCATAAGTTCAGCCGTATTGGAGGAGTAGTATATTCTCTGAAGCCGTGGTGTGACCAAAAAATATCGTAATATCTTCCATGAAATGTTTTTCTTCTTCCTTTGTCCGGTTTGTACCTCAAATGATCACATACTGGACATCGTGACAAATCCTTATTCTCTTTCCAGAACAATACACAATCGTTATTGCACGCATCTATCTGCTCATAGCTCAACCAAGTTTCCTCATCATCTTCTTCGCGTCATAGTACGACGGCAGTAGCTTTACACTTTCGAACAGAATTTCTTTGATTAAGGTAACAAACTCGTTAAAACCTTTATCACTCAACCCGTGGTCTGATTTCAACTGTAATACCCTAATAACCGCAGACAGTCGTGTGTGTTTCGGAGCTCCATCCCACAGCGGCTCTTCTGTAGCTCTTAAGAACTCATAAAACTGATGAGCCCCCTCGTTCGGCGGTTGGGGACCGTCAACACCACCATTGTTACCCCAATCAATATTAGCATACCCAGCATCTATAATCATATCTAGGTAATCATACCGTGCCTCCTTCCTAACTTCAGTTTGACTAGCCGGGTTGGAGGACAATACTATCGTTTCCCCGTGCTGCGTCGACCTTGTGTATCCACCCATAAAACCATACCGATGAAGATGCCATTTTACTTCAATTCTTTTTCTCCAATGCAACAAATCACATGTACCACACGGACACCTTATCTTATCAAGGTCAACATGTGCAGGATGCGCGTAAGCGAAGTCGAGAAATTCGTCAACGCGACACTCAAAATCATCAGCGTTCTTCCTTTTCATTCAAATTCAATTGACCGACATGACGACTGCTTTAAATTAGGACCAGTCGTTAGGCAGGGTCGATGTAAATATGAATGCATGAA
Source organism: Escallonia herrerae (assembly GCA_033070095.1). Taxonomy (NCBI): domain Eukaryota; kingdom Viridiplantae; phylum Streptophyta; class Magnoliopsida; order Escalloniales; family Escalloniaceae; genus Escallonia; species Escallonia herrerae. The sequence continues at coordinate 51,008 of JAVXUP010000643.1, read as the reverse complement.
TGTGACAACAAGTCTATATATTTCTCCTTCATTCTCTAATAGGTAGTGGTCCTATCCCATTCAAAAAAGCACATGTTTATAAAACAGTGAAGAACTCATGCTCAGTCCTATGTCTGTAGAAAATTCCGCAGCACTTCCCCGCATTTCTCCAAGTACACGACATCGATTAGGTGTTCTAACAGTCATCTAACCTTGCAAGGTTTGATGGATGTTAGAACACTAGATCTGTATGCACCCGGAGAAACACATGAGAACGTGTACCAAATATCCACGACATAGAACACAGACCATGAGTCAAAACACTATTTTATAAACACATAGCTTTTCCAAATTGTCCAAACTGGACATCCAAAGGCTCATTACAAAGCATTACTTTGTAAAAGTACCTTTGAATTGGAATTAAGGGTTTTTATGCATACATGCATTCAGAAATTGATAACATATGCAAGAATCTTTCCAAAATATCAAAATTGCAAAAAGATCGTTGCATATGTTACCAATTCCACTTTAAATAGAATTCGTTGGCAACGAGTTGAACCATCTTGTTGCTAATGGACTTCTCAAAACAACAACTAATATAAAGAAGGCAGGGTTTGTAAGCAACGAGTAATTGAACCATCTCTGGGCAATATGGAGTGATTATGAGATGTACAAGGGCTAATTAGGGCAAACTTGGTTATTAGGGTTAATTACGAGTATCAAGGTTCAGGGTTTAGCGTTACGGGAAAAAGTTAATATAATTAGGATTTATTAAGTTATGTTAAGGCTAATTAGTGTTAATGAGGAGTACATTGGGCTAATTATAGCTAATTAGCGTTGATTAGGACTAATTAGGGTTATTTAGTCCTAATTAGGGTTTAATTATGCCGAGTAGTGTTGATTAGTCCTAATTAGCGCCTCCATTAGGCTTAATTGGGTTATGTTAGGGCTAATTATTGTTAATGAGGAGTAGTTTTTGATAATTATAGCTAATTAGGATTGATTAGGACTAATTAGGGTTATTTAGTCCTAATTAGGGTTTAATTATGTCGAGTAATGCTGATTAGTCCTAATTAGGACTAATTAGGCTTATTAGGTTATGTTAGGGCTAATTATTATTAATGAGGAGTTGTTTTGGATAATTATAGCTAATTGGGGCTGATTAGGACTAATTAGGATTATTTAGTCCTAATTAGGATTTAATTGTGCCGGGCAGTGTTGATTAGTCCTAATTAGGATTAATTGAGTTATGTTAGGGCTAATTATTGTTAATGAGGAGTTGTTTCGAATAATTACAGCAAATGAGGGTTGATTAGGACTAATTAGGGTTATTTAGTCCTAATTAGGGTTTAATTGTGCCGAGTAGTGTTGATTAGTCCTAATTAGGGCTAATTAGGATTAATTGGGTTATGTTAGTGCTAATTACGACTAATTAGGCTAACTATAATCAATATGCGCGTAATTGGGTTCATTTGGGCTAATTTGGGGTAGTTACAACTAATTTGATTTTCATTGGTTTCTTAGGATTAATTAAAACTAAGTAGGCTCGTTAGAGCTAATTAGGGTTAATTGATTGATTAAAATATTATTAATCAGGACTAATTACAACTAATTATAGCCAGTTCTGGAACCACGATGAGATTCCAGGGGGTGCATGCTAAAAACGTCGCGTTAACCTAATTAACCTAAATTGAATGCACAGTCAACAATCTCAATTCCGACACCTCATATAAGGTGTCGATATGGTGTTTGATACGTGTCTGACACCTTTGGACACGTGTCCGACACGTACGACACCTACGGACACGTGTCCAAGTCCTCCGAACACGTGTCCGACACCTACCAACATGTGTCCAACACATACCGACACGTGTTCGACGCCTCCGGACACATCGTCATACATTGATTTGTTTTTTTAAATGTCGGACACCATTGATCAGACGTGGTGTCCATGTCTGCGCTAACTAACAGGTATCTCAATCCAATTGGGTCTCATCCTCCGTCAACAATCTCAATTCTCAATTCTCAACTGCTCAATGCAATACAAATTAATAAAAATCACACATTCAAACCAATTGGGTCTCATCCTCCATCAACAATCTCAATATCTCAAATGCTCAATGCACGATTAACAATCTATAATCATAAATTAACAACCTAAAATCATCAATTATTAATCTCAATTACTTCAAATGCACAGCTAATAACCTAAAATCATCAATTAACAATCTAAAATCATCGATCAATAATCACAATTCTCAAATGCACACTTAACAACCTAAATTTTCAAACAAATGATCGATGTTCAAATGGGAAAAAATTATTCAAAAAGCACATATCCGATGCGCTTAAATTATTTCAATTTGGGGTTCGATTCGATTAGGGCAATTAATTTAGGGTTCAATTACTACAATTTAGGGTAGTCCTAGTTCAATTTTGGGTTCAGTTCAATTGGAGCATTCAATTTAGTGTTCAATTAAGGGGTTCAATTAGTTCAATTTAAGGTTCGATTGGATTAGGGCATTCAATTTAGGATTCAATTAGGGGTTCAATTAGTTTAATTTAGGGTTCGATTCGATTAGGGCATTCAATTTATGATTTAATTAGGGTTCAATTACTTCAATTTAGGATTCAATTAGGAGTTCTATTAGTTCAATTTAGTGGTCGGTTGAATTGGGGCATTCAATTAGGGAGTTCAATAAGTTCAATTTAGGGTTCGGTTGGATTAAGGCATTCAATTAGTTTAATTTAGGGTTCGATTCAATTAAGGCATTCAATTTAGGGTTCAATTACTTCAATTTAGGGTTCGATTGGATTCTATTAGTTCAATTTAGGGTTCGGTTGAATTGGGGCATTCAATTTCGCATATCAATTAGGGGGTTCAATTAGTTCAATTTACCGTTTGATTGGATTAGGGCATTCAATTTAAGGTTCAGTTAGTTTAATTTCAGGTTCGATTGGATTAGGACACTCAATTTAGGATTCAATTAGTTTAATTTAAGGTTCGATTCAAGAAGTATCCACAAGTATAAAGTTAAAATGTGACATTTTTCGGTGTTGAATCGGACGCGGTGTCCGTGACCTACCAACACCTCGACACCTCATCGACACATCCAGACACATGTCAGACACCTCCAGACACGTGTCCGACACCTCCGGGCAACAATCCAATTGGGTCCCATCCTCCGTCAACAATCTCAATTCTCAAATGCTCAGTGTAATAAAAATTAATAAAAATCACACATTCAATCCAATTGAGTCCCTCCTCCTTCAACATTCTTAATTCTCAAATGCTCCCTATCATATCTAAAGTCTCAATTCTCCATATTTTGTAATATACAAATGTAGGCATCAATTCCATCAGCAATTAAATAAACTAATCAATCAGTTACAAAATCAATTTCATCAATTCCATCAGCAATTAAAAATAATTGAAATTATAAGAAACATATTGACATTCCAGAAACAAATTAGATAAAATTAGGACATAAATTAGAGCATTTGAAAATTAGGGCAAATGGCGCTTAAACATGCATTAAAGCAAATTAGGGCAAATAGACATACAGAGAGGTGGTGCAGCGACGGCGACGTTGGTGGCGTGGCGGAAATGGAGGGCCTTGGTGGAGGGCAATGGAGGGGAATTGGTGGCGCTGAGTTGGTGGCACGCGGATATGGAGGGGGACGACGTGGGGGGAGGGGGGTGATGTCGCCGGAGGTGGGTGGCCAGAGAGGGAGATTGCTGGTAAAAAAAATCCCCAGTGAGAGTGAGAGACAGAGAGAAACGGGGAGGGACATAGAGAAAGACGAACCTGTTATATTTAAGGACTTTTCGCGACGGAAAAATACTGTCGCTAAAAGTCCGTCGCTAAAAGTCCTATTTTAAAAACTTTCACCGACGGATATGTTAGCGACGGTATTTTTCCGTCACTAAATTATTAGATATTTTATAAAAACAATTCTAGCGATGGTTACACCGTCGCTAATATTCTGTTGGTAAAAGTCCGTCGGCAAAAACTATTAACAACGGTATATTTCGCTGGTAAAGATTTTGTGCCGACCGACTTTTACAGACGGTGTTTTCTGTCTCTGAAAGGTCTTTTAGCGACGGATTATCCTCCGCCGCTAAAAGTCCATCATAAAAAATAGTTTTTCTTGTAGTGGTATATGATTCCTACTCTTTCACCTCTTGCTACCACCATCGACCCTTTGATCACCTTCCACTGTTTTTCACCAAATGTCACAAAATAGCCTTCACAGTCCAATCCACTGACGGGTATAAGATTCTTCTACAGTTCTGGAATATGTCTAACATCCTTCAATACTAGGGTTCCTCCATTTGATAATTTAATTTCAACTTTTCCCTTTCTGACAATGCTACACCGATATCCATTTTTGACAGTCACATGTCCATAATTACAATGAACATAATCACGAAAACAATCCCTATGAAGCGTACAATGAATCGAGGCTCCTGAGTCTACATACCACACTTTCGAATTATCATCCACTATAGCAGAGAGACATAAATCATCATAAGTCTGTTTGTTTGAACTTACCATGTTTGCCCCTTCGTCATCACCTTGTCTTCCCCTGCTCCCTTTTTCTTCTTGGGTTCTGTACAATCATTCTTCTTATGACATTCCTTATTATAATTCCAGCACACTATGGTTATCCCTTTAGACTTTGACTTGCCTCTTGATCTTGATCTTGATCTTCCTCTTGTAGGACTTCTTCTCATATTATTCTGCTTGTTATTCTGTCTACCTCTGGATTCCACGGACAAAGCAGTACTAGATGATATACCATCACCAATTGTCTTTCTCAGCATTTCGTCATTCATCACAGAGCTCACAACATCATTAAGTGTTAGTGTTCCAGAAATAGTAGAATTACTCAATGTCGTCACCAAGTTATTCCAACTATCAGGCAGTGAACACAGAAATAAGAAAGCCCTAATTTCATCATCAAAATTAATGCCTACAGATTCCAATTGATTTGTAACATCGTTAAAATCATTTAGATGATCAACAACAGAACCATTTTCAAACATCCTCATATTAAACAATCTCTTCATAAGAAATACCTTATTCGAAACAGAAGGTTTTTCGTATAATTTCTCTAACGCTTTCATCACAGCAGCAGTAGTTTTCTCCTTAGAGATATTGAATGCTACTTGTGGGGTTAAGCTAAGTCTTATTGTAACCAACGCCTTTCTGACCAAAATCGCCCACACACTCGCATTCATCGCTTCAAGTTTATCTCCCACCAGCGGTAGATACAGATCCTTCTAATACAAGTAGTCTTCAACTTGCATCTTCCACCACTGAAAATTCATACCATTAAAATTCTTGATCTTTCCTTTACCTTCTTCAGCCATTGCTCCCACTCAAACGTAAAACCTACGTGAGTAAAACATGAACCCAAGCTCTGATACCAGTTGTTACAAAACGCAGCAACTACGGAACAATATATTGAAGAAGAAAGAAATGAGATATTTAAAAAAACAAATTAACGCACAACACAAGAATTACTAGAAGCCAATATGGCTACGTCCCTGGAGTATGACCAGATTTCGATTTCATTATTCAGCAGTGTTACAACCAAAATCCTAACTCCCACTCTTTGTTGTGGTTTTCTCTCTTGACCCAAAACAATACAAGATCACTTACATTTATTTAGAGCTCAGAGGTGACCTTTGTCTAAATAACCAATGTGGGACAAGACAACTTATATACTTGGGCTAAGTTGTGACCTTCTCTCAATAACTAATGTGGGACACCCACAGAAAACTAGTTTTAAGGTCATTGCCTCCATTATAACAATGTCCCTGGATTGAAATCAGGCTCCACATACAACAAAATAGTGCGCTCAATGCTATGCATTGCTCGTATTGTGTCAAGTCATAGGGAGTCATATATACGAGTAAATTTTAATTGGGGAAGTACGTAGCATAAGTATTCACGCGTGTTCGTCATAGAAGTTCCTGAAGGGCCTTGCATGTGGGCAAAGATAGCCAAATGTAGCCAAGAACGACTCGCTGGAAGGCAGTTCCGCCACATCAATCTGCAGCCAAAACCGGCAAATTATCCTCGGTTGCGATCAACTCTCCACTTCTGCATGCAAGACACCAAGACCATTGAGAAAGGACTTTTTATGCTCACTAGTCACTTCAACTTGTATCTGCATTGCAATGCATTGTTTGTGCACTGGCCCATACTATATTTATGGGCTGAGCATGGCGATGCCAACATGTTCCAATATGGCATCGTCAAGCTGTAGCTTTTGTGAAAGGACAAAGTGAGTCCACTCGAGGGGAATCAACATGTCTGGATTTGTTGAAGCATCATTATACTTGCCTTTTGGCTCCTACTGGCCAACCCATGATCAAGTCAATGAGAGATTCACAAGTTGTGGGCTAGGTTGTAGCTTTGACATACAAGTTGAGCTATTATTGATGAAGCAATGGTAAAACCTTGGATAGGAGAGTTTGCCAGTTGGCATAAAGGGTAAACTTTTGCATGATTTTCATTGATTTTGGCTTTTGGAGAATACATTTTGAGTTTGAAATTCAGGATGCTCTTTTATTTATGCAACAAACCTAGCCTAAGTGTTACATGCAACAACTGTTTGCATCGTCATATACATGTAATCATTTGTAGACCCCGAGGATATGTGGATTGCTTCAATTAATGCATCTGAAGCCACAAATTGTAGCAAACTGATAATAGCCCGAGAGCCTTTAATTTATCAGAGCATAAGCAATCAAAGAGCGTACAAATATGTCAAGAGACATCTTCGAACATGGATCAGCTACACCCCTCACCTTATTATTATTTATTGCCACTTATTGTGTTGAATTTTGTTTTAAGTCATCTGCATTTAACCTCACCTTCTCATTGCAATGTTGGACGTGTCTCACTGACAAGAACTAATTTCATGTTCTTTATATTGATTTTGTTTATGTTTAATTGGCTTCTTAACTTTTAGGAACGTCGTGTATATGTACTCTTCTATGTTAAAAATTCAACACAAGTTTATTGTTAACATGGTTTCAGCTTCGTCATTTGGAGTTCTTTTCTTGCCGACCATGGCTACCGATGGCAACTCGAGTTCTTAGCGCACCATACCTGTAATTGACTCGTCTTCTTTAAATTAGTTATATGTGTTCCTTTGATAAGCATGAAAACCAACTAGCAACACAGCTCCTCGTCGGCAACAATTTTTCCATATGACACCCTGCTATCTCAAGGAAAACAGAAACATCGTAAAGGAGACACTACAGGGATATGGTTTGAAAAGAAAAGAAATAGAAAGATTGTGAGTGAACAGCTTACTTAGCCTTTGTTGACATTCACTAATATGTATTGATTTTACATTGAAGGGTAAGGTCTAAGATCCTATACGTGCTAACTACAGGCAATGAAAAATATACAACCAAATATCTGCATGTGTAAGATGCACAAGTAGTGAAGCGAATCAATCAAATTTTACTTATGCGCTAGAATTGTGTTTATTGAATATGTATGATAGCTGCATGGCTGCTTTCATAGCTGGAATATGATGGAGTCTATGCTTCGATCCAAGAAGAAGGAACCATTCTTGAGTCATGCCCTTGGTAAAGACATGCTTTTAATATCTCCTGAACAAAGAGATAATTGCAATTGTTATTAGTTTTGGAGAATTTGCTCTTACATTTAGAACCATTTTGCTCTTAATTTCTCTCGATTATATTTCTAGTTCTCTGTATAGATAATTGCAGTCTCGTAGAATGTGAGAGCTTATGTTTGGAAATTTATTTGTAGTTTAATGAGAACAAGAAATGCTTTCTTGATAGTAATAGTAAATGTCCCAAAAGTGTATTCCCAAAAACATCTGTTATATGTGTGGGTGTGTGTCTCTATGTATCTCTGTGTGTTGGGTTGGATTAGATTTTAATGCTTGACCCGTTTCTGACCCGACCCTCATCAATCCAAGCCTTTTTTTTTTTTTTAACAATCATCGATTGTCAATGCTCTACACTGTTAATCTTTGTGAAGTTGATGTTTTTTTTGTTGGTTCAATGAACAAAAGCACACACAAATTCCATAGCCAATTTCACAAAGATTGACCAAACCGCGTAAAGAATAACGATTGGTTGGTGACTAAAATTTATGTTCATTATAGAAAAGGTAGGTAGGTAATATTCAGTAAGCACCCGAAAGACGGCGGCTTGAAGAACCATTTTTACGTTGGACCGACCATATACATTACATGAACGACCTTAAATCAGCTACATAATAGGATAATTTCCTTGCACTATGTCTGCGCACCCGCGCAGGCACGTGTGTATGTGCATATGTGCTACTGTTGTGAGGGCGCGCACGTGTATGTGTGTATATTAGGCAATAGTCTTAGACAAGTTACCAATGGCTAGCCACATATTTGCTTCTCCCTTAGCTCACACAATTACTCTTGCCAATTCGATCTCATTTCCGTCTGACAAGCAATTATTGAACCTTAAGCATGGAAATCCGTAAAGCATACTTAAAAACTTATCAAATTATTTAAAGCGCGGTATTTGATACATGCAGATACGCAAACTATAGTTCACCAAAGTGGACTTTTGTGCACCTTCACTATAAATTTAACAAGTATCAAAATAAGAGAGAAAAAGAAAAAAAAATCTTAAATAATAATAAATATGATCATATGTGCCAATGACTTCAGACAGATGCAATAATAAATATGATCATACAAAAAGTCTCTACAACTGATTTGCCAAATACAAAAAGTTGTACCCTTAGTACCTTGTTGTACATGACGGCAAACTAGTTGCCCAACTGCATATATAAACATCAGAATCCAAAATGGCACTGCACTTTGTCACTGTAATCAAAATGGCAACCTTCTTCAAGCTACTGCTCTTGCAAGTTTTCTTGGCCTTAATGTTAACCAAAACCGCTGCAGACTCTAAAATTCCCAGCGAAGAAGATCGCCTTCCAAAACCAAGGCCTTCCAAGTCGTCGCGGACGATTCAACTCGGCCAACTCAACTCCATGATCGCCCTTCTAGGTTCCTCCGTCTCCGTATCTTTACATTCCGATAACTGGATAACTGCCACTCTCGTTGTGGCTAATGACACTCCTGGCCCCTGGTACAGTTTATTTCTGCACTAGGTATATTTGCATGTAGCTGCATTGGGAGTGCATGTAGACACTAAAAATAATTTTCACCGAACAATGGTAAATTATTTTTAGGACTAGTCAAATATTCAACGCTGCGAAAAATGCGGGCTAAATGCTCACTTGGCGTCAAACAAAAGCAATGGGTCCAAATCAAGATTAAGTCTGGAAAATTAGCCCAAGTAAGATTATGCGGTCCGGACCATGGTCTTCTACCAGAAAGTTCAATTATGTCAGGTTTGACGAAAATAAATTAAATGGAACTAAATCCATTAAATTAATCAAGGTCACGTAATTAAGGGGGACAAAATCCCTTTAATTAACAGACAAAGCCCTAAATCACATGTTTTCTAAATTTAACCACACCTCTTTGCCTATAAATAGAGGACTTTGGGTAGGGAAGAAAGACACACCGAGTTTCTGCAAACAAGTCAGCGCTATGCCAGAACTCTGTCTCAAGTATACGACATCTCGAGAATTACGCTTCACTTGAAGAATAATACGCACTAATCTAGTGTCATTCTTCAATCGAGCATTCTCGACGTTAAAGATTCATCATTCTTTGATCCTCAACATCAAAGAGAAATTCAGTTTCAATCGTGAAGATTCTACAAGTCAAGAATCGCCTTCAAGGAAGAATTCAACGTAGCGGTTCAAGAACAAGCTATTCTAGCCCTTGGATCGTGACCGAAAGCGGAGATTGAATCAGAGGACTCATATTTATTGTGATACCCCGAAAATACCGAAAATTAATCTAACCGTGAGTTTGATTAATTAAGGGGTACTATTTTTATTACGTGGCAATACATTGATGATGATTAAGTGTTAGGGAGCTAAATAGGAGGTTAGTTTGACCTTGGAGGTCAAAATGTAATTTTAGAAAGTTAAAGGGGGTAAAAGTGTAATTTTGAAAAATATGATGAACGGGATGCATATTTTTATTAAGTATCATCATTTTGATGATAATGAGGTGTTAGGGGGCTAAAGGAGGGGTTAGGGTGATTTTGGGGTCGAATTATAATTTTCTCAAAGTTGTGGGGCCAAAGTGCAGTTTCAGAAACTTTGGGGGCCAAAGTGCAAATTGTAAAAATTTGCAAGAGGTGTCTCAAACCTGGGAGCCCAAAGTTGCCACCTCCTAGTTAATTTATGCTGACTAAGTAATATAAACTATAAAGAACTATAAAGTAATAGGAGGATAAAGCTTGAGAAAAAAAGGGGGGGGGGGGAAGAAAGTGTTGGGGAGGAAAATGTAAATATGAGGAAGTCGTGAACAGTGTCGTGAACAGTAACCCGTGAAGAACCCAGAAATAGGGAGGAGGAGAAAAGAGAAGAAAAGAGGAAGAAGAGAGGAAAAAAGGAGAAGAAAGAAAGGATTTTCGAACCCTAACAGGGTAATTCATCTTCTTTGCACTAATCATGTGAAATTATTGTATAAAGTTTGTGGGTTTTTGTTGAAGGTGATCCGTGTATACATATGTGTGTGTGTGTGTCACGGTGTATATGGGTTCGGGAGAAAGGGATTCGAATGACTTAGGTTGTATAATGTTTATATGAGAGCCTAAAATGGTAAAATAATGAAAAATGGATAGAATTCCATAGTAAATAGTGTGTTTAAAGTGTAGTTGGTGCGTGTTCTTGGTGTATGTATATGAATATGATTCGGGTGGTTGAATATGGGGATTTTGGGTTGGATTAATGAGTGTAAATGTGTGTTAGAATGTATAAAGGAGTGAGAGATGATGAATTTGAATGGAATTAGAAATGATTTTGGGTGGAAAGGATGAAATTCGTGTGATGGTTGCAATCGGCAGTGAATGAAGTGAGGAAGAAGATGAAGACTGTGTGAAGAAAAGGTGAATTAGTGTGTGTGTTTGATGTTAATAGTGATTGTTTTTGTCACTAAAGGTAGAAATTAAGTTAACAGTTTAAAATTCGATTTTCTAAAAATAGTTAGAGTTAGATTTAGCCAAATTGCAAAAAAGAGACCCTAGTTATGTTTAGGAGACCGACATCGTGGAAACTTTTCAGATTTTTCCGAGGTCGGCAAGGGGGTTAACCAATATCGGAAGTTTGGAACTTTAAGGTAAAATTTAAAACATCAAACTAGCACAGTTTTGCGTGAAAATTTTATGAGGACCTTAAGATGCTATGAAGTTCCATTTTCCATGATTTCGGGTCATTCCAAAGTCGTTAGCTATTTTTGGGCCGAACGGCTTTTAAGCGCTAGATCCGGACACCGGTTCGAGCCTGAACCTAAAGAAATCTTGAAAGGATCAGTATCAGAAGAAAAGAAGCCACCATTGGAAGAGGCACAAAATGAGTCACCTATCTTTAGGTATGTCCCTGTATCTCGAAGAGCAGAGGGACAGTCACCCTTTTTTTGAACTGGCCGAGCTGAAAGAGGTCAAAGTTGTAAAAGTTCCAAAGACGGTGGATGTCCACGTCCTAAAAGAAGAGTTAACCATACCTCTTACAACCATTGGGACCGTCAAGCTGCCACTTAAAGGATTTGTTGAGCCTTCACGAGACATGGCCAAGCATCCACATCCACCCTCTGTGAAGACTTATGAAGGTTTCGATGCTAAAGCCCAAAAGCTGTTAAAAATTTTAGATTATGACTTTGAAAATCCGGCGCCACTTGGAGAACTTAGCCCAGAACTAACGGGTGAAAAGGTCCACGGACTTAACGAAACCCAAAAGAAGTTAAGACAACAAGAGCATCGAGTTTGCCCACCAAGGACGGGTATTGGTTATAAACCCGATCGACCTATCCGGCTACCTTTGAAAAGCAAACAAAATAAAGTTGGCATAAAGTACATCACTGCTGAGGAAGTTGACGAGTCAGGTGATGAACAGGTTGCTTTGCCACGGACGTGTTTGATCGCATTCAAACCTTGACAATACCCAGTTTGAATTAAGGTGAGACTAGCTCAAGCAACCAATCCTTTTGAACTTCTGCCTTTAAGAGGTTAGGGGTTACGCTTAATAAGAGCAAGATAGATTCTACACGACGTCCCCGAGGCTCCGCATTCTCAAGATTGGGCGGCCCAACTGGTAAGATCGATGATAAGAACTTTGAAGCGATAGCAGAGATGGAGGCCAAACCCAAGGAAGATAGAGAAACTAGAAGCCTTGTTCCGTCTTGAATGAAGCGAAGGACCAAGATAGATGTCAGCAATGATGGAATCCTTAAAGCTAAAAGAAGGACCATTGTCATTTCTGGCCAAGGTAAAAATCAAGTTGAGAAAAATAAAGTCAATGATGAGGTGTCAATGATGAGGAGGTTGTTGAAGCTGTGTATCACATCACAATGGAAGAAGACGCAACTCTAGATGCTGTTGAAGACGATCTGATGGAGGCACCTCCCCAGCTCGAGGACGGGGGGCAACTTACGGTTGACGACCTTAAAGAACTCAACTTAGGAATATCTGATGATCCTAGGTCCATCTTCGTCAACGCTCAAATTAACCTCAAGGAAGAGAAAAAATATATTTTGAATTGCTGAAAGAATTCAAAGATGTCTTTGCATGGACATACAAGGAAATGTCGGAGCTTGATCCTAAGGTCACGGTTCATCATCTTACTGTTAAAAGTGGGGTACACCCTGTCAAGCAAGCTCAACGCACATTCCATCCAAAGGTTGTCTTAGAGATAGAAGTTGAAATCAACAAGTTGATTGAAGTTGGGTTCATCAGGGAAGTAAAGTACCCACATGGATCTCAAGTATAATGCCGGTGCGCAAGAAAAATGGGCAGCTACGCGTATGTGTAGACTTTAGCGATTTAAATCGAGCATGTCCAAAAGACGACTTCCCTCTACCTATAATCGAGCTCATGGTGGATGCGACAAATGGGCATGAAGTTTTATCCTTTATGGATGGATGCGCAGGGTACAACCAAATATGCATGGCACCTGAAGATGAGGAGAAAACTGCATTCCGCACCCCAAAAGGAATCTACTGCTACAGAGTAATGCCTTTTGGACTGAAGAATGCGGGGGCAACTTATCAGCGTGCCATCAGAAAATATTCGATGACATGCTACACAAAATTGTGGAATGCTATGTTGATGATTTGGTGGTCAAAACAAAGAAGAGAGAAGATCACCTACAAGATTTACGCGTTGTATTCAACCGGTTGAGGAAACATCAACTCAAAATGAACCCTCTTAAGTGTGCTTTTAGGGTCTCATCCGGAAAGTTCCTTGGCTTTATCGTCCGTCACCGAGGCATCGAAGTTGATCAATCTAAAATCAAGGCAATACAAAAGATGCCTCTGCCAAAAAATTTGCGAGAACTTCAGAGTCTTCAAGGATCACTTTCATACATCAGGCAATACATCTCAAATCTAACAGGTCGCTGTCAGTCTTTCAATCGTCTCATGAAGAAAGAAACGTCTTTCAAATGGGATCAAGCTTGCCAGAATGCATTCGACAGCATCAAAAAGTACCTTCTTAGTCCTCCAGTTTTGGGAGCACTAATGCCTGGAAAGCCGTTGATCCTTTACATTGCGGCCCAAGAAGAATCCCTAGGTGCGAGGCTGGCACAAGATGACCAGGATAAAAAAGGGAAGGCGTTGTATTACTTGAGCCGTAGGTTGACGGAAACAGAACTCAAGTACAACCTGATCGAGAAAACGTGCCTAGCATTGGTTTTTGCATCGCAAAAATTGAGGCATTATTTCTTGGCATACACAGTGCATTTAATTTCAAAAGCAGATCCTCTAAGGTATGTCATGGCCAAGACAGTCCTATCAGGGCATTTAGCGAGATGGTCAATACTCTTTAATGAGTTTAAAATTGTATACGTTCCGAGGACAGCAATCAAAGGACAAGCCCTTGCAGACTTCCTCGCAGACCATCCTATCCTGGCAGATTGGGAGATTTCTAAAGACTTCCCTGACGAAGAAGTGTTCTTTTTTGAAACCCTCCAACCTTGGATGATGTTCTTTGATGGAGCAGCACGGTTGGATGGGGCAGGCGCTGGAGTAATCTTTGTCTCACCACAGCGACAAGTCTTACCATGCTCATTCACGCTTGGTGAAAAATGCTCAAATAATGTAGCCGAATATTAGGCCCTTATCATTGGTCTACAAATGACATTAGAACTGGGAATTACAAGCCTTGCAGTTAGCGGCGACTCCAAGCTAGTCATCAATCAGCTTCTTAGAGAGTATGAAGTCAAGAAGGAAGATCTTGTTCCTTACTTTTGCTATGCCACTATTTTGATAAATAAATTCAACAGTGTGGAACTTGAACATGTCCCAAGGGAGGAAAACCGTATGGCGGACGCCTTGGCTAACCTAGCAACAGCTTTGGCACTACGCGGTGAAGATAAAGTTGATATCCCAGTTTGTCAATAATGGGTCTTGCCCGAACTGCTTGGCTGCCGAATTAAAGAGACTGATGCTATCTCGGTCCGAGTCATCAAAGTTGAAGATTGGAGGCAACCCTTCATCGACTATCTCAAACATGGAAGACTGCCTAAAGACATAAGGCATAAGACCGAAATCCGAAGAAGAGCGCCAATGTTCATCTACTATAAGGATACTCTGTTTTGTCGTTCCTAAGAAGGATTGTTTCTACGTTGCTTAGGAGAAGAGGAAGTTGCTCAAGCCATGGACGAAGCTCAATTTGGGTGTATGTGGTGCCCACCAATCAGGTCCGAAGCTTCACTTTTGAATCAAGAGGATGGGTTACTACTGGCCGACTATGGTTAAAGACTGCTTGGACTATGCAAACAGATGTCAAGCATGCCAGTTTCATGCAAACTTCATCCATCAACCTCCATAACCATTGCATCCTACAGTTGCCTTTTGGCCCTTTGATGCATGGGGACTAGACGTAGTTGGCCCTCTTCCAAAGTCATCCTGAAGTCACTTATACATCCTTGCCGCGATAGATTACTTCTCCAAGTGGGCAGAAGCAGTTCCGCTTAAAGAAGTGAAAAAAGAGAAGGTGTTGAACTTCATCAAGAGTAACCTCATCTTTCGATATGGGGTGCCTCGTTACATCATCACAGACAATGGAAAGCCTTTCTATAATACCTTGATGGATCAACTCTGCACGAAGTTTTGTTTTAAGCAGCATAATTCCTCCATGTATAACGCTCTAGCTAATGGCCTTGCGGAGGCATTCAACAAGACCTTGTGTAACTTGCTCAAAAAGGTCGTGGCCAAGTCTAAAAAGGATTGGCATGAGAAAATTGGAGAAGCCTTATGGGCGTACCGAACAATATATCGTACTCCCACTCAAGCAACTGTGTACTCCTTTGTCTATGGTGTCGAAGTTGTCTTGCCGCTTGAACAGTAGATTCCTTCGTTAAGGATTGCAATCCATGAGGGTTTGACAAGTGAAGATAATGCACGACTCCGCCTTGAAGAATTGGAAGCACTCGATGAAAAAAGACTTGAAGCGCAGCAACGCTTGGAGTGCTATCAAGCCAGACTCTCGAGGCCTTCAACAAAAGAGTTAGGCCACAATCTTTTACTGTCGGCAACTTGGTCTTGGCTATCCGGAGACCCATCATCATCACCCATCGCACGGGGAACAAATTCACCTCAAAATGGGATGGACTTTACGTTGTAAAAGAAGTCTACACCAATAGAGCCTACAAAATAGTTGATCAAGACGGTCTACAAGTGGTACCCATAAACAGGAAGTTCTTAAAGTAGTACTACCCTTGAAGCCGCCAATGCTCCTGGCCTGCACGAGCTAAAACTATGAACGGCCCAAAAAAAATTTCATTCATTTACATTGTACATGAACTACGTTATGACTTGATCCCTTCTTGGGTACGTAGGTCACTTGAAAATTTTTTGAGTCTAGTCAAACAAACATAAAGAAAATTTATAAATAAATAAATGGAAGACCATTGTTTCTAGATAATCGTCGTCTTTCCATTCAATATGCTTGAGTTATTGCGGATAAAATCTCAACATGTGAAAATAATAATAATAATAATAATGAGAAAAGCTATAAGTCATCACATCCAGCCTAGTTCAGAGATTTCCTTGCGCTCATCCTCGAGCACCTGCCGTAATGCTTCAAGTTTAGCGGCATCATCAGCACTAACAATAGGAGTTTGTTAAACAACCAGGTGATCTTCCTTCAGCTTAGCAATGGCTGTCTGGCTCCCACGTATCTCCTCGTCAACTTGAGTGATCTCGAACTGATGTTTTTCTACTTCTGACCCTAGCTGCACCAACTCTTGTCTCAAAGCCTCCCGTTTCGACTCCACTCATGACAGCTGGTCTTGTAGTGTCTGACTGTGCTTAACTCTTTCCCTTTCAACAGAATTAGCCTCATCAATGCGACCCTCAACATCAACCAATCGCTCGACAAGATCAAAAGAAGTCAATGCCCCAGCATGCTGCGATTGCAAATCCTGATACGTTCTAACATGAGTCATAAAGGCCTCGACTCACTTCTGTAGTGGAGACGAATCCACCCCATCCATTTTAATCACTTCAAAATTTTGGTTGAACTTTTCCTCATGACTCAACAGCTGCTCAGGAGATGCTTTGCTGAACTGTTCTTTTACATGTTCACCCATTTGGTAGGCTGCCTTACGATGCGCTTCTGAATATATCACACCAACACTAAAAGCAAGCGTCGTCGCAAATGCTGGTTGATTGCAAGGTTGACTCCCAGGCTGAAGAGTAGGAAGCGCGGGCGAGCTCGCTCTAACTTGATGTTCAAATTTTGCTGCTCTATCAAGAGTTATGAGTTTAGCTGATGTCGATGCGGAGACACGTGTACTTTTAGGACCTGACTGGACTGCAATGGCGGGGCATGTTGAATAGGAGAGTGTGACGATGTCGGAACCCCCTTTGTCACGCGATCGAAGAAGCATAGTCCTTCCACTGAATCGTCACTACCCTCAAGAATAATATCATATGCGTCGCCAAAAGCAGCACTCTCGAGCTATAGACGAAAAGAGGAAGAAGGCAAATGAGAAGCATGATAAGAATAAAATATATACTTTTGTCTTATCAAGAGTTATACCTGTATACCCTTAATAGGTTGTGACGAGCTTGGAACATCATGAAAAAATTTATGAAGTGAAGAATCGATAGCCATTGTAGGATCCGTGTGAACATGTATTTTGTCTAAGGCAGCTATCTGGGCATCATCACAACTATGCCTTATTTCTCAAGCGTCTTCGATAGGGGGAGCATCATTGTCCTCCCTATCAGGCTTGTAAATGGTCATGCACTCAGGAGGATAGTCTGAACCACCCTCACACTCGTTGGCCGATAGAAGGCACTTACAAGGCGAAGAATTGCTGTCAATATTAGGCACACCATCGTGTCTTTGAGGTTCGGGAGTCAAAAAGTCTCGCATGCGTAGTCAGCTAGCATCTTTGGAGCACTCAAGAAATACTCCTTATATGCTCTATTCCACCATTTAGCATAACGCTGGGAAACACGGGCTCCAAAGTCCAATGAGTAAGCAAGAATCTTAACTGTGGAGTTCGTGTAATAACGAATGCTAGAAAGGTAAAATGGTGAAGATGATCCAAAGAGATCATGGGAATTTCCCCATCATGTTCACCGGGCAGGTCCTGATGAAACCCAAAGTGCCTTGAAAATTTATGCGGAGAATATGGCTCGAGAACGTAAAGAGCTTCGCAGTGCAGAGTCATGTAGCTGGAACGAAGGCTCATAAAATAGTTGAACTTCCAAAGTGAAAGCTCGCGGTTGTCAGTGAAGGTTTCGGCTTGACTCTTTTGCATCGCATTCGAATACCAAGCAAAGCCCTTTGCCTGCATGATATGTTCGCGAGTAGTAAATTCATCATAGGTGACAGCTGAACCTTTGCCCAAGTACCTCACCATTAGGGGACATGCTCTATTGGCTGTTGAGTGATGAGTGTTGAAATAGTGTGCCAGCTAGACATAAATATAGTGCACCGAAAAACTAATACTGCTTTTTCCAGGAGGTGAGACACATATATTCTGTTAAGCCCTCTATAAATGCTCGTCAAGACGGGAACAACCAGGCCAAATACATGACCTTTGGCCATCATACTGGCAGCTTTAAAGGTGCCAGGACGAATCTGTTGTAGTTCTCTGACGGGGAGACAAAATATGCACATCCAGTAAGATAATAAAGCTGACTGGTAAACCTCTTCGGGGCAGTCGTCATCCACTTCGATCTCAATAAATGCACTATGATGTTTCCTCGACCAACTCTTCAAAGAAGTGAACGCCCCAGAAGAAGTGCCAACAGAACCTTGTCCATTCTTCCCATTTTTCCTGGATTGATAATGAAGGGGTCCACCATACCAAAACTTTATCCATTCTATAATGGTGATCTTTTGGCGCTTCGTCTCTTTGTTTTGAAGAATGTAATGATATGCTGCAAACAGCTATTGACAGCTAACAAAAACAAGGTAATTTCCGTGTTTGTCCTTCGCCAGAAGATCGTCTCTACTCGGCACTATCTCTTCATAGATCGTTCCATAAACGGGAAGTCCAGCGAGTTGGTACAAGTCCCATAAAGAAACGAACATCTCTCCAACAGCAGTATGCAACGTGTTAGTGGTAGGACACCAACATTCACGAAACGCCCGAAAAATGTTGGCATTTCGGCCATACGGGAACAAAGAAGCATAAACGGCATCATAGACTTGAGCTTTTATAAAAACCTCCCTGCTACGCCCAAGGACATATTCTACCCACTCCCAATAGAGAGGGGTGTATAAAAACTCACCGCTCATTTTATAAATGGTCCCCCAAGTCGTCTTCTTGGATATGATTCTTTGCCCAACAGAAGGATATGGATCACACCGAGAGATATGCCCATGATTGGAGGATCTTAGCACGGTTATCTTCGAGCCTCCATCATCAGTTAAATTAATCGACCACGATGGCAAGTTCGGCGGGTCATACTTGTTTTTCCACTTCTTAGCAAGCCTAGTCTCTGCAGATGGTCGTGTCAATAAAAGAGTGCCGCATCAATATTATCATCTTTCTCATCCACAATCACAAGGTATGACCGGTTAGATGTCACAGTTTCCTTGAAGAAGACCATGCTGCAAAGTCTGACAAAAAAAAAGAATTATTATGTGATGGCTTAAAGAAGCGTGCTGCATGACTGAAAATAACGATGATAAGAACACAAGAAAAAGTAGAGAATGCAAATAAGATTCATGAGCGAGACGCGTCAAATGCACTTCTGGAGCTAGCCAGCGGAATGATACTACACTCACGGTCATGATGCCGGTCAACAAAGAACTCGCACAAGAGGGAAAGGTCCACGTGCGAGACTTGTCGAGCGCATTTCTGGAGCTAGCTAATGGAGTGATGCTACAATCACGATCACAATGCTAGTCGACAGAGGGCTAGCACATGAGGGTAAGTCAACGTGCGAGACGTGTCGAGCGCATTTCTGGAGCTAGCTGATGGAGTGATGCTTCAATCACGATCACAATGCTAGTCGACAGAGGACTGGCACATGAGGGAAAGTCAACGTGCGAGACGTGTTGAGCACATTAATGGAGCTAGCTGATGGAGTGATGCTTTAATTACGATCACAATGCTGGTCGACAGAGGACTCGCACAAGAGAAAAAGTCCACGTGCGAGACGTGTCGAGCACATTTCTTGAACTAGCTGATGGAGTGATGCTACAGTCATGATCATAATGCTGGTCGACAGAGGACTCGCACATAAGGAAAAGTCAACGTGCGAGACGTGTGGAGCGCATTTCTTGAACTAGCTGATAGAGTGATGCTACAGTTACAATCATAATGATGGTCGACAGAGGACTCTCACATGTGGAAAAGTCAACGTACGAGACGTGTCGAGCGCATTTCTGGAACTAGCTGATGGAGTGATCTACAGTTACGATCATAATGCTGGTCGACAGAGGACTCGCACATGAGAAAAAGTCAACATGCGAGACGTGTCGAGCGCATTTCTAGAACTAGCTGATGGAGTGATGCTACAGTCACGATCACAATGCTGGCCGACAGAGGACTCGCACATGAGGGAAAGTCAACATGCGGGACGTGTCGAGCGCATTCCTGGATCAAGCTGGTAGAGTCACACAGTAGTAGCAGTCATAATGCTGATTAATAGAGGACCCGTACGGGAAAGGACGTTCACATGCAAGACAAGTCGAGCGTATTACTAAAGTCAGCCGACAAACCTTGTTGTGATCACGTCCGTCAAGTCAACAAATTAATTGCACATGAAGGAAGTCACAATCTGATTCATGTCCAGCATATTATTGACAAAACTAATTGACAATTATCAGCACCATTGAATCCATACATAATAAGAAATGTCAGTATATATTAAATACGAGTCATCTCAACAGTGTGATGTCCTCCAAAGAAGTCAAGGTACAAGCTAGCATTCATGAACAGCAATCTCAAGTACGTTGTTTATGGAAAAAAAAATTTACTACTTTTGTTCGCTAACAAGACAAGGAAGGAAGAAAAGTATATACGTTCATATATGCTACTAATTAAAAGAGGTAAACAAAAAGCCAGAGTATATTGCCTAGAAGAAATGGAACTGCCATGGATTCTCGTGCTTCCATGTTAATGTACTGAAACATGGTCATTAAAAAAAATGTGAGCTACAGAGAAGTGGGCATTATGCCCAAAGAGTAGAAAGAAAGAAGAAAGGGTCAAGTGGGTCCACGATAAGAAACAAAAGGAAATCAAAGTAAAGAAAGGTGGGCGTTCAGCCCAAAGAAAGAAGAAAGTCCGAAGAAATGCCAGAAGAAGAAAACAGGAAGAAAGAAGCAGACGGTGACGGGACTACAGTGACCAGCGACGGGACTACAGTAATCAGCAACCGGCGACGGATGACATCCGCGGCGACAGAAGGCAGCCACAGGCCTGACCCAGTTGTGAGATCCAACGGCCATGACGCACCACCGGCCGCAACCATGGCGCGCCATCGGCAGCGACGACGTGTCACTACGGCGAAGAGACGGTACCGACGCGCTGCAACACAAATTTGGGTTTGGACATCGCGGTTGCAATCATATCAGCAGCGGAACAAGGATTTCATCCCGGTGAGCTAAAAATATATCGAAGAAGAAAAATATATTTTTATAAGTAAAAAGCACACAAAAACAAAGTACACTTTTCCAGTCATGTTTTATTATCGCGTTAACCTAATTAACTTAATTTCAACCCACCATTCAACTAAATCACATATCCGACATCTCAATCCAATTGGGTCCTATCCTTCATTAACAATCTCAAATCTAAGTGCTCAATGCACGATTAACATCCATAAAGCATCAATTAATAATCTAAATTATCAAATACACAACTAACAACCTAAAATTATTAATCAAATAATCAATTCTCAATAACAAAAGAAATTGTTCAAAATGCACACTGACCTCAATCCTCAGAAATCAGAACGGCGTCATTGTCGCAATGTCGTCGGTGACTGAAACTCAAAGTCAGATCTGCAATTTCACTATTTCAAGCGCAGTGACAGCCGAACGGCAGTGGCGGAACTTCCTCGGTTCATCCGCCGGCTCGTAGACGGTAGATCTAAGCCAGATCTGATCTGGCCGGAGTCGCCGGAGTTGGCTGGGGACTGGCCGGAGTTGGGGTGGGGACCGCCGGACTGAGGAGGGCCTTCGCCGGCTTCGTGCTTCATAATCGGGGGACGGCGACCAACCGATGAGCCCAGCCGACGACCGGTGGCCGTGGGTCAGTGGGTGGTGCCGGCGTGCGGCGAGCCGCGATGGCTGAGAGAGCCGAGAGAGGAGGAGAGATGCAGGCGTGAGAGCTTCACTTGACGCCACGGCGACCGCCGACCGGCGTTAGTGGGTAAGTGCGTTACCTTACGGCGATGAGCCGAGGCTGCCGAGCCGATGACCGGTGGCCTTTGTGTGGTGTCGCGGTGACTGAGAGAGAGCTGAGAGAGGAGGAGAGCTGGAGAGGTGCCGCCGTGCCAGCTTGCCGGGTTTAGCCGGTGACTGTGAGAGCCGGCCGAGAGAGGAGGAGAGAGAGAGAGAAAGAGAGAGAAAGGGAAAGTTACAAATGAAAAAAAACACTATATATATATATATATATATATATATATATATATATATATATATTATTTTTAAAATCTGAAAGGGGACCCCCTCGTACAAGCGTGGTTCCGCCCCTGAATCAGAACCAGTAAGAGGGCTGTTCAAATTTTATTTTATTTTTAGGTTCATCCAAGAGTATCATGCCATGATCTCCGAATTTCTAACATATGCGTTCCGACAGTGTTGCATCCGAAACATGGAATTGCGGCACGAAAGCATATTCGGTTTGTTACATAATGAAATTCACACGGTTATTGATAACAAATTTTATCTTAAAATCAGTGATTTTCTTTTCCTACTGTAATGGGATATTGGGTTGGCAAATCGCATAAGAAGATTTAATGAGCGGGAGATTGCAATATATGACATCAGTCAAGGATGAGCAGATTAACGGCATATTGATGGCGGCATGAAAGCAAAATTGCAATGAATGAAATCAAGAGTTGGGCAAACTGAAGCATGTTCTCTGTCAAAAGACATACAGATAAAGAACGTGCGAGGGGGGTACCGTCAGAAGCTATACCGGTTGTTAAATGAGCGTGTCAAGTCACTAAGACAAAAGCCAACCGCAGGAGTCGTTGCCAGCCGTCAAAGCGAAGGAATCAACCGCGAGGACAAAGAGTTCGCAAGCCGCCAAATAGCATAGACAATGGTCAATAGCAGGACGGACCACCTTATATAAGGGCACAAAACCCTAAACTTTTCCTCTAGGCGGCAAAAAAAAATTGGGCTCACACCGACTTGGTCCGTGGATGAGCCTTAACCCCAAGGCTTTTCAGTCCAGCACACGGCTTGGTCCATGGATGGGCCGTAAGTCCAAGGCTCCAAGTAGGGCTGTATACGAACCGACTTCGAGCCGAACATGGGTGTGTTCGAACTCGGTTAGTTTAAGTTTTGGTATGTTCGAACTCGACTCGAGTTCGTTTAGAGCCAAAAATACAATGTTCGAACTTGGCTCGAGTTCGCGACTATCAAACTCGGACTCGACTCGTTTAACGATACGAGCCGAACACGAGTTTGCAAACTCGACTCGTATTCGTGTTCTCCCTAACAACCAAATCCATAAATTTGCTCAAAATCTCAAATTCTTCAAACAATCAAGCTATAATGAATCAAAATTGAT
The DNA here is from genome assembly GCA_033070095.1 of Escallonia herrerae. Classification (NCBI taxonomy): domain Eukaryota; kingdom Viridiplantae; phylum Streptophyta; class Magnoliopsida; order Escalloniales; family Escalloniaceae; genus Escallonia; species Escallonia herrerae. Next base: position 27,693 of record JAVXUP010000643.1, on the reverse strand, counting down.
ACATGCAGAATAAAAAAAATGAAAAAGAGGTCTTGATTTTTTTGCGACATCACCACTTTTTCCGCCTTCTACTCCTGTCGAAGCAGATTCAGGCAACTCCCGTGGAAGCAGATTCCGGTGACTCGCGTGGAAGCAGATTCCGGCATCGGGATTAAAAAGAGAGAGAGAGAGAGGAAGAGGCGACGATCTGGGCGCCGATCTTTGAGGGAGAGAGGCTTGCCGATCTATGAAGGGTGTACGTGTTTGAGACGAGGAAGCTGCCGGGGAGAGCAAGTGCGGCTGCCGGCGGCTGCTGATCTGTGATAGGGTGTGAGTTTGAGACGAGGGAGTGTGGGTGTCTTTTTCAGACAAGGGAGAAAGGGAGTGGGGCGGCTGCTGCTTAAGAGAGTTTGTGACTTTGAGTGTGTAGGTTTAGGTTTTAATTTTAGTTGTAGTTTATATACTTAGGGCTTTTTGAGATATTGGGCTTCATACAATGGGCTATGTTAACAAGTGGGCTTAGAGTTTTGGGCTAATTAACTTTAAGCCCTCCAAGTTTAAATTTTTATTTATATGGTTTAAGTAAATATTAATTATTATAACATATTATTATTAATTAATTATTTAGACGAGCTGTTCGCGAACACGTTTGTGAACATTTTGGCGTGTTCATGTTCGGCTCGTTTATTAAACGAGTTCTAAAAACTTGTTCATGTTCTGTTCGTATATTAGACGAACGAACATGAACGAGTTTTATGGAGAACGAACCACGAGCCGTTTGTGAACGGCTCGGTTCATTTACAGCCCTAGCTCCAAGCCAGCGTGCTGATGCTTCCCTAAAAAAAAGAGTACTTACTTCGAGCCTTGTGATTGTGACGGTACGTTAAAAAAAAAGAGAGAGAGAGAGAGAGAAATATGTACAAGTCTCGAAGTGGGGGTAATTTGTAGACACTAAAAATAATTTTTACCGAACAATGATAAATTATTTTTAGGACTAGTCAAATATTCAACGCTACAAAAAATGCAAGCTAAATGCTGACTTGGCTTCAAACAAAAGCAATGGGTCCAAATCAAGATTAAGTCTGGAAAATTAGCCCAAGTAAGATTATGCGGTCTGGACCATGGTCTTCTACCAGAAAGTTCAATTATATCAGGTTTGACGAAAAGAAATTAAATGGAACTAAATCAATTTTATTAATCAAGATCATGTAATTAAGGAGGACAAAATCCCTTTAATTAACAAACAAAGCCCTAAATCACGGGTTTTCTAAATTTAACCACACCTCTTTACCTATAAATAGAGGACTTTGGGTAGGTAAGAAAGACACACCGAGTTTCTGCAAACAAGCCAGCGCTCTGTCAGGGTCCTGTATGTTTCTCTCTCTAGGATTCTAGAGTGAGAAAGTGAAAGTGTTCTGAAAATGTCCACAAAAATCCCCCCCCCCTAAATGAATTCTCATGACCTCTATTTATAGAGGTTGAGATGATGATGTCATCACTCGACACGTGGCGCTCCCCGGGAGTGACACGTCACTGAGGGGGTCCACAGCTGTCGGTGCTCCGCTAACTGTCGAATCGCATATTCATCCGGTCTGCCCTGCACAGCGTCGCTCTGTCTGTCTGGAAAGACTGGCTCCCACAGCGTCGGTGTGGCCAGAGAAACCCCTTTGATCTAGCCTCCAATCCAAGCCCTTGCAGAGTCCCACAGGCCTGGCAGTGGTGGTGAAGACCCGACGCCCAACTGCCAGGCAGACTAGGCACGATGCCCTCCGAAGACCTGCTCCCGTCTCGGAGTGACCGGGGGGTCATAGTCCATAGGGGTGCCAACGCAAGCCCCCAGTGTCGGAGCACATGTCATGAAAGTGGTGCGACGACGAACGTCGCAAAGCAATACTTGGTGCCGGGGGCACGGATGATAAGAATGGCGCACGGGCGCGGCGACGAAGGTCTCGAAGTTATAGTTGGTGCGGCGGGAACGCATGATGAGAATGGCGCATGGGCACGGTGACGAACATCGCGGAGCTATACTTGGTGCCGGGGGCACGCATCATGAAGATGGCGCACGGGCGCGGCGACGAACGTCGCGAAGCTATATTAGTGCCCGGGGCACGTATCTTGGCGCACGGGCGAGGCGACGAACGTTGCGGAGCTATACTTAGTGCCGGGGGCACGTATCATGAAGATGGCGCACGGGCGCGGCGACGAAGGTCGCGAAGCATATACTTGGTGCCGAGGCACGCATCATGAGAATGGCGCATGGGCGCGGCGACGAAGGTCGCGAAGCATATAGTTGGTGCCGAGGCACCCGTCATAAGAATAGCGCATGGGCACGGCGACTAATGTTGCGGAGCATACTTAGTGCCGGGGGCACGTATCATGAAAATCGCGCACGGGCGCGGCGACGAAGGTCGCGAAGCATATACTTAGTGCCGGGGGCACGTATCATGAGAATAGCGCATGGGCGCGGTGACGAAGGTCGCGAAGCATATACTTGGTGCCGAGGCACCCGTCATAAGAATGGCGCATGGGCGCGGCGATGAATGTCGTGGAGACGGTGCACGGGCACGCGTCGGGTGTCCCGAAGATGGGATTTGAGCTGAGTGTACCTGTCATAACAAGATAATGAATGCAACATGTAGTAATGACAATGTTGGAAGTGATGGTACGCGGTCGTCGGACGACGGACGTCGCGAGGTTGATAGAGGACGGATGTCACAGGTTGATGCGGGACGGACGTCGCGAGGTTCATGCGAGACGGACGTCTCGAGGTTCATGTGCAACGGAAGTCACGAGGTTGATGCGCGACGGACGTCGCGAGGTTGATGGACGACGGACGTCGCGAGGTTCATGCACGACGGACGTCGCGAGGTTCATGGGCGACGGACGTGACGGACGTCGCGGGGTTCATGCACGACGGATGTCGGGAGGTTGATGCGCGACGGACGTCGTGAGGTTGATGGATGATGGATGTCGCGGGGTTGATGGAGGACGGACGTTGCAAGGTTAATGTACGAACGTTCGTAAACATCGCAGAGGTGCAAAGACTTGAGAAAACAAGTGCGCGCGGGAGGGGAAGCCATAGGCCAAAGATTGGGGGAAGGCCAAGGCCACCACCCCTGGGGAGGCCGAGGCCGACCCTAAGGGGTGGCCAAGGCCAATGGCCAACTCCCATGAAGGGAGGCCAAGGCCACTCCCCCTTTGGGTGAACTTCGGGTGCACGGACGGTAGGTGCTTTGATGAGCGTTGATGAATCCAAAAGTTGAGTTGCGACAATCGTGTCGACGTGAATCATACCATGTGACGAACAAGGTGCTAAAGTCACATACAAAGCGTACACAGCGAACAAAGTGCAAAAAAGGACCTTGTGCGAAAAGTGATGAACCGGGGGGGGAAGGCCAAAGCCAACCTTCCATGGGAGGCCGAGGCCGACCCCATGGCCTTGGGTGAGGCCGAGGCCGACCCCATGGGGTTGGCCAAGGCCTTTTCCCCTTGACCCCGTCGCTCTGGTTGCGCCAACGGTCGATATCTTTGGTGAAAAGGTGCTCAGGTGGTCGTGGAGCGACGAACGTGGTACTGTGAGTCAGAGTAGCGTGAAATAATTGGTGACTAAGTCGCGAGTGAGGCATGTGAAGCAAAGAATGCACGTGACTCGGGCACGCGCACTTTGACCAGTTCGAAGCGTTGAATACTGTGCTTGTGCGGACGTGTCATGCACAATGGGACTCCAAGTGGACTTTTGAGTGCGACCAGAATAGGTTGGGAACATAAGCCCCCTACGTGTGGTGTGCACAGATGGGCAACCCGAGCGGGCACCGCACGCATAAACACTTAGCCAGATTTTGATATTGTTTGGCCGGCGAGCTGTTGAGGTTGTCAAAGCATGAAGATGATGATGAGTAGGTGGCTCGAGCCACCTCGGGCACCACCTACAAAAACGTGGAATGCTTGGGGGTTGAGACAAAGGCACTATGATAAGACGCAGGGGCGCGAGCATGTAAACGGCGTCCAGGTGACGGACGACACCCTGGCAGAGATAGTGTCCCGAAGGGGTCGCCTATCCCGCGGGTGAGTCCTTGTGCCGGAGCACTCGGAACGAGTCAGGGTAGCATCCCGGAGGAGCCGTCTACCTGACTGGCCAGGTAGCATCCCGGAGGAGCCGTCTACCTGGCGGAAGGGGAGTTAAAGAGCTCCCTGACAGAGATAGTGTCCCGGAAGAGTCGCCTATCCCGTGTGGGTGAGTCCTTGTGCTGGAGCACTCGGAACGAGTCAGGGTAGCATCCCGAAGGAGCCGTCTACCTGACTGGCCAGGTAGCATCCCGGAGGAGCTGTAGTTGATCGTGCCGGCGATGGCTTTAAGGTTGTGAGCCCATCCCGTAGTTGATTATGCCGGCGATGGCTGTAAGGTTGTGAGCCCATCCGATAGTTGATTGTGCCGGCGATGGCTTTAAGGTTGTGAGCCCATCCCGTAGTTGATGGTGCCGGCGATGGCTTTAAGGTTGTGAGCCCATCCCGTTACGAGGGGTCCTCATGCCGGAGCACTATGAACGGATCCCCCCGTGATGCTGCACACTCCAGAAAGTGGGTCGAAGCATGTTCCACGTCCATGGCGGGGGCGCATGGTGTGGTGAATAAGTGTGATGCCCAAAGGCCTGTATCATGATTGTTGCGCATGGGTGCGGCAGAGTGAGTAAGGTGTCAGGGGCACAGTGTGACGTCCCGGTGACGGGGATAGCGAAGTGATGTCCAAGTGACGGGAGTCGCGGAGATGCCGTCCGGGCGACGGGCGTCCCTGAGATGAGGTCCGGGCGACGGGGGTCGCGGAGATGATGTCCGGCCGACGGGCGTCGCGGAGATGATGTCCGGGCGATGGGGGTCGCGGAGATGATGTCCGGGCGACGGGCGTCGCGGAGATGATGTCCGAGCGACGGGGGTCGCGGAGATGATGTCCGGGCGACGGGCGTCGCATGACCGTCAATGTTGTAATTTTGTTTTGTAGTGTTTGGCCTTGGTTGTCGGTGTTCGATCGTTGGGTGAATGTGGGCAAGCCGGAGTATGTATGGGTTGCGTCGGCTTCAATGCGGTGGTGGAGGCCGAACTGGGGAGAAGGGTGAAGGCCAAGTGAAAATGGTTGGGGAAGGCCAAAATGGGTGGCATGGAGGATGGCCATGGAGTAAAGGGGAGAGGGTATGGGGATGAAGGGCCAAGGCCGACCGACTAAGGCCGCGAGGCCGAGGCCGCGAGGCCGAGGCCGAGGCCGACCAAGGCAGCTTGGCCTAGGCCGACCGGCAGGGAAGAAGGGAGATGGGGGCGAGGCCGAGGCCGTAGGGGGAGGAAGGGGAAGGGAGATGGCGAGGCCGAGCTTGGGTTGGCCATGGAGGAAAAGGGGAAGGGAAGGGGAAGAAGGCGGCGGGGTGCCGAGGCGCGAGGCCGAGGGGGGAAGGAGGGGCAGGGGAGAGAAGGGATGAGAGTGGAGGGGGGTCGGCGTCGGCGAGGGGGAGTGGCCGGCCGAGGCCGAGGCCGAAGGCGGAGGCGCCGCAAGGAGAAGAGGGGGGGCGGCTGCGCACGAAAGGGAAAGAGATAATAGAAAATTAGGTTTAGGGTTTTCTGGGAGGGACGCGGGTCAGGTTAGGGTCGGTTCGGGTTCAGTCAGTCGGGCATACGGGCGTGGACAGAGAGAAAGAGGGGGCGGGTCGGTTCAGAGCGGGTCTGGGCGCGTGGGTCAGCTGTGTTCGCGGGTAGGGTTTGCCCATATCTGAATTTGAAATTTGAATTTCAAAATTTGATAATTAATTAATTAATTAATTAACTTCTTTTTTTTTTGGTTATGCAAACTTAAAGAGGGAGCCCCCAAGAAAGTTTTCACAATTACAAGATGAGAATGAGTGGAGTGGGATGGGATGGTGGGAGTGAAAACTTCGTTCCATGAGAGAGAAAATATTTATGAAGTGGGGAATGAGTGATGAGGTGTTGGGTGGTGAGGGAGGAGAATGTTAGAGGGAGAGTGATGAGAGCATGTATGTTGGGATTAGGTGGGGGAGATGAAAATTTTGAAAAATTTTCTAAGTGTAGAACGAGGGTGAGAGGGTAGTGCCCGACCACGAGCAGGTAGGGTGAGAGGGAGGAGTGCGAAGGGGGTGTGAAAATTTTCTAGGTGCTGAGAAAATTTTTGAGTGTTGGAAGGAGCATGGGTGTAGGGGTGAAAATTGGTTCTAAGTGTTGAGCTCGGACAAGGGTGCCAAGGGAGACCGCAGAGGGTGATCATGGATGACCGGTTGCGGAAAAAAAAGAAGCAAATTTTTCTAAGTGTCAAGAATTTTTATTTTTTTTTTGATAAAGGGGTGGTCATGCGACCGCAAGCACGAGAGGTTGAGATGAGCGGGATGGGAGACTCAGGGTGATGGGCTGGTATCGATGACCGACTGAGTGACGGAGGTAGGGGTTGGTGAGGCGTGTTGCATGCATACCTGGCAGAGGAGGTAGCGAGACCTTGGGGGTGTCAACTGACAGAGTTGAGACTTAGTAATGTGGCTCGAGCTACCCCGCGCACCACACACCAAGTCAGTATGGGATGTGAGGCTGAAGGGGTTAGGAAGGCGTGAAGCCCCCAAGGGAGTGGATGATGGCATCAAGAGTGGTGTCAGTAGGCCTGTGCAAGAGCCCTATGGCTTGAAAATTTTCTAAGTCTGGAAAATGACGGCCTCTTGGATGGCTGGGTTGAGGCCATGACTAGTAGTCCTGGTAGCCCTGCGTTGCTGAGGCATGGTTGCTTGGATGTGTCGGGCACAGGACGAACAGCACTGCGATGCTCACCTCCCCAGCAGAGTCGCCAAAATAATGCCAAGGAAAGTGGGTTCGCAGTCGACGTGGAGGTGCCACAAGGAATGCAGTCTGACTCGGATGCCAAGTGTGATGATGTGAGACACAGCAAGGGCGGAGCAAGGGCAGAGACCAAGGGCTTCCCAGACAGAGCTTGAGGGCGACAGTGCTGCGAGGGCGATGGCGCAGAGTGAATACACAACGACAGTCACAGTCTGATGCTTATGTCTGAAGTCAGGGTCCTGTATGTTTCTCTCTCTAGGATTCTAGAGTGAGAAAGTGAAAGTGTTCTGAAAATGTCCACAAAAATCCCCCCTAAATGAATTCCCAAGACCTCTATTTATAGAGGTTGAGATGATGATGTCATCACGTGACACGTGGCGCTCCCCGGGAGTGACACATCACCGAGGGGTCCACAGCTGTCGGTGCTCCGCTGACTGTCGAATCGCATATTCACCCGGTCTGCCCTGCACAGCGTTGCTCTGTCTGTCTGGAAAGACTAGCTCCCACAGCGTCGGTGTGGCCAAAGAAACACCTTTGATCTAGCCTCCAATCCAAGCCCTTGCAGAGTCCCACAGGCCTGGCAGTGGTGGTGAAGACCCGACGCCCAACTGCCAGGCAGACTAGGCGCGATGCCCTCCGAAGACCTGCTCCCGTCTCGGAGTGACCCGGGGGTCATAGTCCATAGGGGTGCCAACGCAAGCCCCCAGTGCCGGAGCACATGTCAGGAGAGTGGTGCGGCGACGAACGTCGCGAAGCAATACTTGGTGTCGGGGGCACGGATGATGAGAATGGCGCACGGGCGCGGCGACGAAGGTCGCGAAGCTATAGTTGGTGCAGGGGGCACGCATGATGAGAATGGCGCACGGGCACGGTGACGAACGTTGCGGAGCTATACTTGGTGCCGGGGGCACGCATCATGAAGATGGCGCATGGGCGCGGAGACTAACGTCGCGGAGCTATACTTAGTGCCCGGGGCACGTATCTTGGTGCACGGGCGAGGCGACAAACGTCGCGGAGCTATACTTAGTGCCGGGGGCACGTATCATGAAGATGGCGCACGGGCGCAGCGACGAAGGTCGCGAAGCATATACTTGGTGCCGAGGCACGCATCATGAGAATGGGGCATGGAAGCGGCGACGAAGGTTGCGAAGCATATACTTGGTGCCAAGGCACCCGTCATGGCGCATGGGCACGGGACGCGGAGGCCGGGGGCACGTATCATGAAGATGGCGCACGGGCGCGGCGACGAAGGTCGCGAAGCATATACTTGGTGCCGAGGCACGCATCATGAGAATGGGGCATGGAAGCGGCGACGAAGGTTGCGAAGCATATACTTGGTGCCAAGGCACCCGTCATAAGAATGGCGCATGGGCACGGCGACTAATGTTGCGGAGCATACTTAGTGCCGGGGGCACGTATCATGAAGATGGCGCACGGGCGCGGCGACGAAGGTCGCGAAGCATATACTTAGTGCCGGGGGCATGTATCATGAGAATGGCGCATGGGCGCGGCGACGAAGGTCGCGAAGCATATACTTGGTGCCGAGGCACCCGTCATAAGAATGGCGCATGGACGCAGTGACTAATGTTGCGGAGCATACTTAGTGCCGGGGGCACGTATCATGAAGATGGCGCACGGGCGCAGCGATGAAGGTCGCGAAGCATATACTTAGTGCCGGGGGCACGTATCATGAGAATGGCGCATGGGCGCGCGACGAAGGTTGCGAAGCATATACTTGGTGCCGAGGCACACGTCATAAGAATGGCGCGGTTAATGTACGAACGTTCGTAAACATCGCAGAGGTGCAAAGACTTGAGAAAACAAGTGCGCGCGGGAGGGGAAGCCATAGGCCAAAGATTGGGGGAAGGCCAAGGCCACCACCCCTGGGGAGGCCGAGGCCGACCCTAAGGGGTGGCCAAGGCCAATGGCCAACTCCCATGAAGGGAGGCCAAGGCCACTCCCCCTTTGGGTGAACTTCGGGTGCGCCGACGGTAGATGCTTTGATGAGCGTTGACGAATCCGAAAGTTGAGTTGCGACAATCGTGTTGACGTGAATCATACCCATGTGACGAACAAGGTGCTAAAATCACATACAAAGCGTACACAGCGAACAAAGTGCAAAAAAGGACCTTGTGCGAAAAGTGAAGAACCGGGGGGGGAAGGCCAAAGCCAACCTCCCATGGGAGGTTGAGGCCGACCCCATGGCCTTGGTGAGGCCGAGGTCGACCCCATGGGGTTGGCCAAGGCCTTTGCCCCTTGACCCCGTCGCTCTGGTTGCGCCAACGGTCGATATCTTTGGTGAAAAGGTGCTCAGGTGGTCGTGGAGCGACGAACGTGGTACTGTGAGTCAAGGTAGCGTGAAATAATTGGTGACTAAGTCGCCGTGAGGCATGTGAAGCAAAGAATGCACGTGACTCGGGCGCGCGCACTTTGACCAGTTCGAAGCGTTGAATACTGTGCTTGTGCGGACGTGTCATGCACAATGGGACTCCAAGTAGACTTTTGAGTGCGACCAGAATAGGTTGGGAACAATCTTTAAATTGTAGTTTGTGTATTATTTTTTGTCTCGCAGATTCAGACACGAAATTTGTGTGTACAGTGCCATCAGCCCGTATGGGATTGCCAATTGCAACTATCGCAAAAAATTTTATCATCCTTTGCAGAAAAAAAAATTCAGTTAAAGAGAGACTCGAGTGATCGAAATTTTGTTTAGCGGAATTCAGAGAAGTAAAAATTACGGGTAGTTTGGAGTATCTCAACTGCGTAATAAATTGGAACTTCAATTGGCGCTGCTCGAATTTGCTAGCGGCACTCTCGGTGGAGTCATTTTACGTATGTTGTACTTTATACAGTGTTGCTTGTACTTTCTACGTAGGAGTGCTGTTTTACAGAAACGGAGTCGCAATAGGAGTACATTGTGCACAAATTTTTTGTTGTCTGACTGGTCAAATAGTGCTTATTTTCTGATGCAATTACTAAGCGGGTGGAAAAATTAGTACGTGCGTTGTTAAGATAAAGTGGTTGAAAGGTCAGGTGTACTCCGTTTTGCAGTTTAAAGATTTAGGTAATCTTATGAAGGACGAGGAGAATTTAAGGCAACTAAAACGTAAATTTAGTCTTCAGGTTTAGCATGGAGATATATCCTTGCATTTTGTTAGATTTTCATAGCAGTACATAATGTTTTTATTTTTCTGGAGGATTTTCGTATGTTTGACTCAGTAGGTTGTATTTCAGCTTTAATGTTATTAGTGTAGTACGATGTCGTTCTTTATTCTGTCCCTTGATTGCGCAATATGATGTTGTAGTGTTATTCAAGGCAAGCACATGGTAGAAACCCCGTGCTATTGTAGTAAAACTTCTTGGTCAAGAGTTTCTTAGGATTTTCGTTTGGTTAAGGTTCAAAGTAAACATACAATTCAAGCTTCTATATCATGTATTAACCGAAAGATATACCTTCTTAGCAGTCAAATTACTAATTATTACTCTTATACTTATGTATTTAGTTACTCTTACTAATTTTATTTTTTAATCTAGTAAAAAAGTTTAGCGTCAAATATGGTTGGATTACTGAAGAAACTAAAGCGTAGATCATCATCACGAAAAATATCATCACCACCAGCACGAACGCCAGCACCACGGCCATCACAAACACCAATCCAAGCACCACCACCACCATTCGTTCCTGGACGAATGAGTACTGGCTGTATGATAGATACCCAAGACAATTGGGAGTTCAATCAAAATATTTCAGATCTTGAATACACGCCTGATCAAGACACCCCGCATTATAGTCAAGGACGCAACTCGATTGGCGAAGCTACTACTCCGTGGCATAATCTTAACCCTATGCCTGGTCATGATGAAGAAGGGCAGAACAATGCCTCCGGTAATGAGCCAGAAGTCCGAAAGGGGAAAAAAAGAGAAAAGAAAGTCGAGTGTTGGAATCATTTTGATGAAGTTATGGTGGACGGCATCCAAAAAGCTCAATGTAAGTACTGTGCTAAATTATTTTTGTCTGGTAGTGGTAATGGACATCTTAACGGGCATTACCCTCAGTGTGCACCTCGAGAAGGCCACGTCGAACCTACCCAAACGCAGTTATCTTTTGACGGTAAGTTATTTGTTTATAATCAGCGAGAGCAAAGAGACGGTCTCGCTGAATTTATTATTCACGATGAACAAGTCTTTTCTTTTGCCGATAATGCTAAGCACTCTAGATATATGAACACATACGTTCAACCTTTGTACAAAAAGGTTCATAGAAACACAACTAGATCCGATGCACTCCGACAGTATAATGCTGTTAAAGCACGCCTGATCGATTATTTCGATAATTTTGACGGTAAAGTTAGTCTTACTTCTGATATTTGGCAATCTCTGTTTACTTTTGTTAGTTATACTTGTGTGACGACCCATTGGATTGATACAGACTGGATTATGCACAAGAGAATCATCGCTTTCGAGCTCTTTCCTTTTCCGCATGATGGAATGAACATTGCTAGTATTATATTAAAAGTATGTACCACGTTTAAATTAAAGGATAAGATTATGAGTATTAGTTTTGATAATGCTTCTAACAATACAGCTGCTGTTGATGCTTTAGAGGAGAGCCTCAAACCTGTAGTTTCTGGTAAATTATTTCATGTTCGTTGTGTTTGTCATATAATTAATTTAATTGTTCAAGATGATTTAGCTGTTGCAGGAGATATTCTTGTCAAAATGAGGGGTATGACAGCGTATGTTAATAGTTCAAGTTCGAGAAGACAATAATTTAAAACGTTGTGTGTTGAATATAATATGCCTCGCAGGAGAGCAGTTACAGATGTGGTCCACAGGTGGAACTCTACATACCATATGTTTTTACGCATTCTATCATACAGAGAAGTCTATACGCATTGTCTACTAACCTTGTTCCCAGCCGGCTTGCCAACTCAAGAGGAATGGCAGATGACCACATACCTAGCTGAATTTTTGGAGGTATTTTACACGTCTACCAATTTATTGTCTAGTACGTACCATCCCACCTTTCCTCTCACTGTAATAGAAATTCTCAAGATGGTTACAATGTTAACAAAATGGAGATATATAGGACCCTTTAAGGAAATAGTAAAAGTGATGGATAAAAAGTTTAATAAATATTAGAGTGAAATGCTTGTTATTTTTGCTGTGACTACTTGTTTAGATCCTAGGTTAAGTTGCATGGCGTGAACGTCTCGATACAAGAGATATCAAGATTAATGTGCTACCCACTAGAGGACACAACCGCACTCACAGCGAAAGTGAGCAAGACATTTGAGGAATTGTTCAACATCTATCGTAATTCTGCTGACGTGCGCGGACCAGCTTTATCATCGACTGCTGAGAGGTATTATGCGCCATATCTTAAGGGCTTTGAACATCTAATAGTAAGACAACTACCACGTGAAGGTACTTCTAATTCGGCATGTTCGTCTACTTTTTCCTCTTTTAATGAGATTGGTGTATATTCAAATACTGATCATTATTCTAATTTATCAATGCAAGAACAGGTTAATTTTAATTTGTTAAATTTTTGAAACAAAATCAAAACATGTATAAAATTTTAGCTCAAATTGCACGGGATGTACTGCCAGTGCAAGCCTCCACGATTTGCTTCAGAGTCGGCATTTTCAGCGAGCGGGAGGGTTTTGGATGACAGGAGGAGTCGTCTTAATCCCGAGTCGCTCGAGCTATGTGTATGTTGGAAGGATTATCTTCATGCGAAATACTGCGAACAAGATAAACCGATTGATGATAGGAAGATCAGTGACTTGGATGTTGAAGTACTTCCGGATGATTAGGTAATTTCTTTTTATTTTCCTTCTCTTAAGTTTTAAGAATAAAATTTTTCACAAAATATAGTTTTTTTCATATATATATATATATATATATATATATATATATATATATATATATATATATATATATATATATATAAAATAAGTTTTTACAAGCAAGTTAGATATTTTACCGTATCTATAAAAAATAGGTAACTTCACCTGTTTGTTTACAAGCAGCCGGTCCCAAACCCTGATAAAAGGAGGAGGGCCTATGAACACATTTATCTTCAATGTATATGACTTATACTGAAATATAAGGATAAAGATTAGGTTCGTTAAATTGTGAATCTTGGACATGCCTAGAGTATATGAAAGAAGAAATTTAAAATTGAGAAATGTAAATGAGAGAGAGAGTAATTTGCTTACATAATAACAAGAATCTTAATCATAGTACTACATTACAATTTGTTTAAATAATAACAAACATAGTCCTAAATATTGGGCCTAGGGCCAGGGCTTGGAGTGGGCCCAGATTTCCCCCCAATCTGGCCCGGCCCGTTTGGCAGCCCCACTGGCCCTGCCCGGCCCATTTTGTTGGAGGCCCATTGGGCTTAGGCTGGGCCGGCCCAAGCCCGGCCCATTTGACACCTCTAGTTTGGAGGTCTCTAATAACAGTAGATGTTTGGTTGTGCATATGATAATTTATCTTGGATAAAAATCCGTATACGACCTAAGTGACCCGAAAATGGTCCATATGTGGGTTTCTCACCAATTTTTTTGACCGACCCATTTGTGTTTTGTGGGTTAATTCGGGCCCCTTTTTTAGAGCATTTGTTGAGAGAGACACCGATCTATAATTTCCATTGACAACAGAGTGAAAAGTCTGCTACCAACGTGGAATAGGCTTTTATTTTCTATTATTACCTTCGATTCTTCTCTCTATTGCTCGGTGCGAAATCTAGTATATTTTTTCAGTGTGCATGAAGAATCATGTCTTTTGCCATGGCCTCAACCTCGTTTCTTTTTTCAATTTTTGTTAGAGTTACCCATGAGTTGTAAGACTTGTTAACTCTATGAATATTTGGTGTTTTGACCCCCAAAATCTCAAAAAAATAGTTTTTCTTACATATGAATGGGATTCCGATTTTTTTCGCATTTCTCACATCCGTGGACCCTTGCTTATATTCGACTCCTTGATTTCAACTCCTTATGTCTTTCTTTGCTATAACATTCTCTAACTTCATCCATAATAACCACCATCAATCACACTCCTCCACTCCCACCCACACCACTCCACCACTTAAACCTTCAACCTCTTCCTTCACCACTGACGAACACCTCAATAAACCTTGTTTCCTTCCACCCCTCGCATTACCCCACCGTTGAAACTTCCCTCTCTTCTTCCACCATCCAAAGGTTAAGTGGATGGTGTTTGCTTCCTTCACTTACAGAATGGCCAATCCGGTGGCAGCACTAATTTTACGTATTGTTTATTACCGAAAAAAGAAAGCAAATCAAGGGAAGTAACAGATCTGGGCTCTTTTCAGTTGGCTCCGTATTTTATAGCACCACCACCCATTGAATGGTGATGGTACTGAAAATGGTTCGATGCTACGTGGAGGTGCCACAAAGGATGCAGTCTGAGTCAGCTTCCAGGTAGGCAACGCGGGAGACAGCAAGGACGGCGTAAGGGCCGAGGGCAAGGCTCCCCAGACAGGTCGCGAGGGCTGGCAGCGCCGCGCAGGCAGGGGACGACGAACAGGGGCGACAGTCGACGGTCCGTGGCGAGGGCAGCGTCAAGGGTCCGGAGACGGGAGTCCAAGTGTGTTTCTCTCACTAGAATTCCAGAGAGAATGTCTTTTAGAGAGAGAAAGTGAAAAGTCCAAAATGAGAGAAAGATCCTTGAAAAAGCTCCAAAGTCCACTATTTATAGGCAAAAATGTGCATGTGTCATAAGTTGACATGTGTCACCCCCTGGGAACGACACGTCGCCAGGGGGCCAAAGCACTGATCCTCCGTTGGGACTGCCGGTCCCTAAGTTCGTGCTGCCCTGCCCTTGCGACATCTCTCTGCCTGTCTGAGGAGACTGATCATGCCGCGGTAGCATGGTCAGAGTAGCCCGTTGCCCCAGCCTCCAGTCCAAGCCCTTACTGAATCCCACAGGCCTGGCAGCGGTGGGGAAGACCCGACGCCCAGCTGCCAGGTGGACTAGGCAAGATGCCCTTCCGAAGACCTGCTCCCATCTCGGAGTGACCCGGGGGTCATAGTCCTTAGGGGTGCCGACGCGAGCCCCCAGTGCCAGAGCACGTAGGCCAGTCACGCAGGCACCCTGGCGGAGATAGTGTCCCGGAGGAGTCACCTATCCTGCTGCGAAGGGTCCTCGTACCGTAGCACGCAGCGAAGTCCCCCTAGAATAAAGACGGCGATGGCTTTGAGGTTGTGAGCCCATCTCGTAAGCATATAACATGATTGTGGCGCATGGGCGCGGTGGAGTGCGGGCGACAAGGGTCGCAGAGTGACGTCCGAGCAACAAGGGTCGTTGCGTGGATGGCGCGCGACCGTGAGCGACGGTTGTCATGGCGACAGAGCGGCCACAAGTGACGGTCGTCGAGACTACGAGCGACGGTCATCGCGACGAAGGAGCACGGCCGAGAGCGACGGTCGTCGCGACTACGGCGGAGCTCGGCCGCGAGCGACGGTCGTCGTGACAACGGAGCACGGTCAAAGGTGACGGGGGTCGGTCGTCAAGGCAGGTGGCCGACCTCATAGGGTGGCCGACCCTCAAGGGTGGCCGAGCCCCTCAAGGTGGCCAACCCCTTGGGGTGGCTGACCCCCAAGGATGGCCAAGCCCCTCAAGGTGGCCAACCCCTTGGGGTGGCCGACCCCCAAGGGTGGCCGACCCCCAAGGGAGGCCGACCCCTTGGGGTGGCTGATCCCCAAAGGTGGCCGACCCCTTGAGGTGGCCGACCCCCAAGGTGGAAGGCACGCCGAGGTCGCTTCACGAGCGGTTCACGTGACTTGAGCATGCGTTGCTTTGACCGGCTCTCGAGCGTTGAAAAGTTGACCGCTGACTGGGTGATGTGTCGTGCAAAGTGGGTCCCTTAGCGGGTCCTGGGGTGCGACCAGAATAGGGTATGAACATAAGCCCCCTGCGTGTGGCGCACGCGGGGGGGCAACCCAAGCGGGCGTCGCACGCATGAACGTTGTGGTTACAGCCCCTCCTGCTGCGGGGGCCAGGGTCCCTGGTGATGGAGCAGGCGATGACGCTAAGCCCGTGTAGCAGTTTGATTGAGCCTGCAGTGGCACTAGCCCGTGATGGCGCTCAGCCCGTCCCGCAGTTTGATTGAGCCGGTGACGGCCTACAGCCCGTCCCGCAGTTTGATTGAGCTGGCGACGGCACGAAGCCCGTCCCGCAGTTTGATTGAGCCGGTGATGGCGCTAGCCCATGATGGCGCTCAGCCCATGCCGCATTTTGATTGAGCCGGCGATGGCGCTAGCCCGTGATGGCGCTCAGCCCATGCCGCAGTTTGATTGAGCCGGCGACGGCATACAGCCCGTCCCGTAGGGAGGGGTCCTCGTGCCGGAGCACTACGAGCGGAGCCCCCAGAATGCCGCACACTCTGGAGAGTGGGTCGAAGATCTTCCACGCCCATGGCGGGGGCGCATGGTGTGGTGCACGGGTGTTATGCCCGGAGGCTTGCAACATGGTCGTGGTGCATGGGCATGGCGACGATTGTCGCGGAGGTATACTTGGTGCCGGGGCCCCGCATCATCAGCGTGGCGCAAGGGCGCAGCGACGACTGTCGCGGAGCAATACCTGGTGCCTGAATCATAAGCATGGCGCCAGGGCGCGACGACGACTGTCGCGGAGCAATACTTAGTGATGTCGTCATGGCAATTGTTCACAGTCGGTGACGAGCATCAAGTGACCATTGCCATTGAGCGCGCGTTGTAGAGAGTGCGATGAGTTGGTACGGGCGACGTGGATCGAGGAGATGGCATGCGGACGACAGGGCCTGTCGCGGAGTTGTCATGTGAATGCATGCGACGAAGGTCGTAGAGGTGGTGCGCGGGCGCACACGACGGTCATTATGGCGACGGTGCATGGGAGACAAAGGGCGCCATACGATCGCGATGATGAGCGGACGTTATGGCCGTCGTGCGTGAAATGAGAAGTAACAATAGGGAGCGTCGGCGGCCCCCCGGGACCGGGGTGGCCGACCTCATAGGGGGAAGGCATGTCGCGGTTCTCATTGTAAATTTTCCGCGTGTTGGTGACATTGATGTCATCGCATTGGTGACAGAACAAGTTTAGTCGCACAGAAAGTCAATAAAAACAATGTGCGTGCGTGCCCCTGGTTTGACCGCTTTGACAGCGTCGGAAAATTGACTGTTGACTGGGCGACATGTCGAGTTGACTGGGTGACGTGTCGATTGCGGTGAAAAGTCGACCGTTGACTTGATGACATGTCAAGCGAAAAATGGGACCTCTGGTGTGACTAGAATAGGTTAGTAACATAAGCCCCCTGCGTGGGCGGGCGCGGAGGGACAACCCGAGCGGGCGCCGTATGCATAAACAGGGAGGGGAACAGAGAATGGAGGGAGTGAGGGAGCGAAAAAGCAAGAGGAATGGACAAAGCGGGGGAGGCGTCGGTGGACAGGAGCGTAAAAAAAAAGAAAAAAGAAAAGAAAAAAAAAGAGAGAAAAGAAAAGAAAAGGAAAGAAAAAAAGAAAGGGAGCGCGAAAGGGTGGGGAAGGTAGATGAGGGGCCAAGATTGCATCTTGGCCCACCCCTATATAAGGAGAGGAAGGGGATGGGGGAGGCACTGCCATTTGTGCCAACAAAAGCCAGAGAGAGAGAAGAAGTGATGGTGAGAGAAGAGACGGAAGGGGGCGAGGGGTCGGCGGGGCCAGGGGGTCTGCCGAGAGGGGAGGTCGGTGGCTCAACGAGGGGAGGGGGGTCGGCCAGTCGTGGGGGGTCGGCCGCCCGAGGGGGGTCGGCCAGCCAGGGGTCGGCCGTGCCCAGGGGGTCGGCAGCGACGGAAAAGGGGAAGGGCAAAGTGGGGGAAGGGACTGAGCAGAGGAGAGAGAGGTCTGCCGCGGAGGTGGGGTCGGCCCTGCAAGGGGGGTCGGCCGCGCAAGGGGGGTCGGCCCTGTAAGGGGGGTCGGCCGCGCAAGGGGGGTCGGCCCTGCAAGGGGGGTCGGCCACCCAGAGTGTCCGACAGGCCCAAGTCCCAGCCCTACAGCCCGGAGCGACACCAGCAGCGAAGAAAGTTTGGCAGAAGATGTGGGCGAAGCCGCGAGGGGCTGCGGTGGGCTCGTCATGACCGCCGCGGGGTATGACAACTGCACCTGTGCCGGCGCCGCCAGTTGATGAGGCCATACCAGCAGCTGGCGGCGAGGTGGTAGTGCCATTGACCTTTGACGATGGCGGTAGGAGGTCTTATGATCCGGAGCCGGACAAGACAAACACATTGCTGGGGGTGAGGGGAGTAGTACCGTGTGTACCGGACCTGGAGCTGTGCAGGGAGTTGGCTATCCGAGTGGTAGACGGAGCGTTCACGACACCGTGGGGTGGTCTGTCGATGGGAGAGGAGCCTCGGCTGTCGTCACCATATCTGCGCGCGCCGAGTTGGGCGGAGGCACCTGTGATGTCGCCGAGGTATGTACCGGCATTGTTGATTGGGAGAGAGGATATACCTTGGTTGCCTGTGGTGTTCAAGGGCCATAGTGCGATGCCGGTAGGGTGGGACTTTTGGTGTGAGCATATGGTGGAGACGCCAGAGAGGGCGCAGATGTTGCAGGCATTGGGACTGTTGCCGGCGATCAATATCACGGTGAGGGGACTGGAGTTATATAGGGATACGCCAGGGATGACCCGATTGCTGGCAAGATGGAGCACGCAGTCGCATACGTTCGTGACCAAGTTCGGAGAGATCGGGCCGACGTTACTCGATGTGCTGATGCTGACAGGGCTGCCGATACACGGGGAGGTGGATGCGCGGGTGACCCGGTTGAGTGGGGAGGAGCGGCTGTTGCAGACGCAGCTACTAGACATCCTGGCTGAGATGAAGAAGGACCGGAAGGGGACGTACGGTGGGTGGCTGCACCAGTTCTATGGTACGCCGCAGGCGAGGACAGGCCAGAGGTTGGGCAATGCTGCCCATTTCGTGATGGGGCCGTATTACGGCACCGAGTGCTGCTATTACGTGGCGAGGTATAGCCCGGACCGTCTGTCGTTGGCATTCGGGTATGACTTAGAGCCCCCATGTGGTTATGATAGCCCTTGGAGTGTGGCGAAGGCTTTTGGGTATACACGATACGACAGAGCCCGCGAGTGGCCGGCACCGACGACAGAGTGGAGGCAGCCAGGGACAGAGGTGGCAGGGGCAGTGACAGCGGATTATGCACATTGGTGGGAGCGGTTGCGAAGGAACTGGGCCTGATGGCTGGCACAGCTGTCAGGCACACGTTGACAGGTAGATGTGTTTGCATGCGACCGAGCCCTGAGTCTGATATCGGCCACAGTCGCGAGGCAGTCCGGGATGCTGTCACTAGTGACCGGGAGCTCTGTTCCGAGCTCGGAGAGGGAGGCGGAGGAGGATGTCGGAGAGCCGGGGGACGTTGCCCCAGGGGAGGACAGTGGAAAGGAGCTTATCGCGGAGGTGCCGAGGGTGCCGGGGGCCGGCAAGGGTCCCTTATTGGCATTGCGAGTGGGGATGATGGAGACGGCGCGTCAGGCTAGTGCCGGTACATCAGCCCCACACACATCAGGGGCGAAGAGGCCGCGCGACGCATTAGAGGAGCTAGACTCTGAGGTTTGCTTCTGTCTCTTCTTTTGTTGTATGAATATGGTTTGCATATTGATCATAATTTATGAACTGACAGCGGTTTTGCCAGGGGGATGAGGAAGAGGCGGTCGAGGAGGGTAGCGAGGTAGAGACCGAAGTCGAGGGAGAGGAGGCTATGGCAGCCGAGGCTGGCGGATCAGCTGACGATGATGAGACTGAGGCAGTTGAGACGTTGGCGGCCGGTGTGACGAGGAGGGTGAGTTCATTGCCTGTCGCTGAGGAGATGGTGGGGGCCCTATACGGCGGAGAGGGGAGTGATATAGTGATGTTTGATACTGACGTGGACTGGTGGATAGGCATGGAGACACAGGTCGTGGGAGGTGATGGTGGTGATACAGCGGAGCCCGAGCCTATTGTTGCAGCCCCGATTTATGAGCAGGAGACACCGGTTCAAGCTGGGGTGGCGCGACGGCACGACGCATTGCCGGAGTCCGTGGTCGAGGCTGGTGCTACTCTACTGGCGATGCATTCAGCCACGATTGGTGCGCAGATGGCTGGTGGAATGTCGGAGATTTCTGCAGCGGGCGGCAGTGGTGCGGCAGCCAGAGAGATGAGTAGAGGGTCTTCGAGCGGTCAGGTGGATGTGGCGACTTGGGGGGGCCTCCAGCTACCGGCGGAGACGGTGCGTCGGTTAGAACTGGTGAAGGCAGTGTTCCCGCAGACATTCGAGAGGGTGGGGGTAGAGAACCCAGTACTACGGATGTGGGTGTCTGCCTGGTTTATGGAGTGGCTACTGCCGTTTGCTAGTGTGCCGTCGACGGGTTGGACTGCAGAGTTCGTTGCTCGGTCGCTTTCAGAGTTCGCTCCGTTCACATCACTAGGCATGCAGCTGGACTGGCTGGCAGATTTCTTTAGGTCGAGGAGCGGCAGCCATGAGATGGATGAGAGGCGTGCAGTCATGGACATGCGGGAGATGTTGCTGGAGCGGCGTCGTACAGGGTTAGAGGTGGAGCGGTCAGAGATTGCTGCAGAGTCGGCCGGGATTGACATGCAGGTAGCAGAGATAGAGAGACAGCTTGTCGACTTGCAGAGGCAGTTGGCCGATCTACAGAGGCGGCGAGGTGAGGTGGATGGGCGAGAGTCAGAGCGGTTGAGGCGACAGGCTGAGTTTGATGCTGGATGGTCAGAGCTACAAGCGGAGCGGGAGGCACTTCAGGCATTCAGCTCCCACCCAGTTGCATCACTGTTGTCTAGACTTTCATAGCTTGCATGTTACTTTGCTGTAGTCGTAGCGCTCGACGAGGGCTAGTAAACGTTTGATGTATATGTTTATATATTTTGATGATCTTGGCTTGTTGCATGTTGTGTTCGGTTGCTTTTTGCCGTGTTTGAATGTCTTGCGCATGTTGGTTACCTGTGAATGTTCCCCCTTCCCAGCCCGTAGAGAGTAACTTAGGAGGCATAGGTTGAAAATGAGTGTCAGCTAGACAGAAGCTGAGGTAACAGAACGACTTTGTATTGATAGGACGTGGGACAAAATGCCATTACATGAGTAGCGTAGAATGCTATACAGATCAACAAAAATTACAAGTCTGTAAGCAATGACGCATATACAAAAAAATGCTATGAGAGCGAAGACTATGATGCGGGGGGAAAGGGCTGGGGGCACATTGCCATGACTATGCATAATACTTCTTCAGGTAGCGGCCGTTGATGGGGGCCGTGATCTGACCGTCGTCGTGGTTGAGCAGGAGGTATGAGCCATTAGCGCGGGCTTCGTGCACCGTAAAAGGGCCCTCCCAGTTTGGCGTGAACTTAAGGGCTGACATGTTGGCCCGTACATGTTTGGCGGCTTGAAGAACAAGGTCACCTTCGATAAATGAGCGTGGCTTGACGGTCTTCCCATAAGCTTTCGTGAGCTGCTCATGATATTTCTTCATGCGGCGCAGGGCCGTGGCCCATCGTTCGTCGAGGCCGTCAAGTGTCGCCAGCCGGGCTGTTTCATCTCCGAGACCGTTGCTTAGAGAAAGTCGAGCCGACGGTACTGCGACCTCGGCAGGTACCACCCACTCGTCCCCGTAGACGAGAGAGAAGGGCGTGGCCTTTGTCGCTGTGTGCAGGGATGTTCTGTAGGCCCAGAGTGCCAGATTTAGTTGCTCGGACCATGACCCGTTGGTGTCATGCACCATTCACGATAACACTCGGAGCAGAGTCTTGTTGGAAGCTTCAGCTTGACCATTACCTTGCGGGTAATAGGGAGTTGATGTGGCATGGTTGATGTTGTACCCTTCCATGAGAGCTCGAACCTCTCGATTAATGAATGGCGTGCCATTGTCAGATATAATACATCGAGGGATGCCGAAACGACAGATGACGTCACGTAAGAAGTTGGAAACGGCACCTCCCGTGGCTCTCCGCAGAGGCACGGCTTCGACCCACTTCGTAAAGCGTTCAGTAGCAACCATGATCCACGAATGGCGTCTGGATGGCGGGTGGATGGGGCCGATGAGGTCGAGGGCCCAAGAATGAAATGGCCACGGGGCTAAGATCATGGGCAGGTCGGATGCTGGCGTGTGCATTCTGTCGGCGTGCCGCTGGTAGGGTTGGCAGCGTCGGACATGAGAGATGGAGTCGGATTCCATAGTCGGCCAATAATACCCCAATCTTAGTAATTCTGCATACAGCTTCTGGGAGCCTTGATGTTCACCGCAATCACCATTGTGTACTTCGTTAATCACCTTGACTACTTGGGCACCCTGCAAGCATCGCAGGGTGCGTCCCAAAATCCCTTGCGAAGCAACTCGCCTTCCGTCACAAAATACTTGACTGCCTTGCGCTTGATGGATCGTGCTGAGCCGGGTCAGGTGGTAGAATCCCGTGGGATAAATACTGGATGAAAGGCTGGCGCCAGTCACCTTCGACGTCAATGACAAGAGCTTCTGCATTGTCGGGTGCATACAAGCACTCGGGACAGTCCCTTTGTATATCCGAGGCATCCTTGGCCATGGATGGCCAATAGAGGCCCATACGCTGGAGGCGACGATATAGAGGGGGACCGTCGAGGCCACAACACTTCTGGTGGCCGAGCTGTAACTTGTGCTTTGCCTCTTCTGGGGCCAAACATCTGGCTAGAGTGCCTCCGGGACACCGCCTGTATAAGACATCTCCCATCATTGAAAAGTCTGTAAGGGTGGAGGCATGAGCAAGAGATGGCGCTTTAAGTTGGTCGATAATTGGTTGCCTCCAATCGTCCGCAATAACGTCCTTCGGGACTAGGTTCAGTGCTGTGCACGGTTCCATTCTCTTGACGATGGTTAGCATCCGCTGTTCACCATCGACTTCTATCTTTGACGCGATTGTGGCCAAGCTGTCCGCATGTCTGTTGTGGCACCTATTATGATGTTCATACTGGACATGGCCGAGTCTTCCTTCCAAGTGTTGCACCAAGGCACGATAAGGTGCCAAGGCTGGTTCTTTGACCGCGAACTCTCCGTCCGCCTGCTTCATGACCAAATTTGAGTCTCCTTTCACACACAGCGCCTTAGCCCCCATACTGACGGCAAGCATGAGGCCAATGACAAGTGCCTCGTATTCAGCTTCGTTGTTAGACACCGGGAATGCAAGCTTGAAAGATAGTGAAGTGGTAACACCGTCTGGAGCCCGGAGGACTATACCGGCACCCCCTTGCCGGAGGGGTGTGCCATTGGGACCTTTGCTAGTGGCAGAGCCGTCGAATTCAAGTGCCCACAATTCATCGATGTCGGTGATCAGGGCTGTCTCCTCCCCAGGCAATTGATCCGAGGTCGGTTCATATTGTTGGCGTGGGAAGAAGGCCAGGAGGTCTGCAAGTGCTTGGCTCCGCAGAGCTGTAGGATTCTTGATAGATAAACCGAATTCGGCCAATAGCAACAACCAACGGGTGAGTCGACCAGACAGGGCGGGACGTGTAAGCATGTAACGGAGTGGGTCAGCTTTGGTGACGAGTGTGATCTGGTGCGCCAAAAAGTAATGTCTGAATTTCTGTGAGGCGTACACCAAGGCTAGACAGTGTTTCTCGAGCTCGGAGTAGTTGGCTTCAGGTCCCCTGATTATTCTGCTGAGGTAATAAACGGGACGCTCGACGCCTTCGACTTCTTGGGCAAGCAAAGCCCCGATGGATCTGGGTGTGGAAGTCAGGTAGAGTAGGAGTGGGATGCCCCGTTGTGGTACGACCATGGTTTGCGGTGACATGAGGACCGCCTTAATTCGTTCAAATGCTTGCTGTTGGGGCGCACCCCAATTCCATGGTGCGCTTTTACGCGTCAAGTGTTGGAATGGCGTAATGAGCTCGGCCAGCGCGGGTATGAAGCGTCGGAGGTAAGAGACCTTGCCGAGGAAGCTCTTCAGTTGCTTTGTGTTCTTGGGGGAGGGCATTTCTTGGATGGAGGCAGCTTTGGAAGGGTCAACGTCGACGCCCTGTCGACTGACCAAGAAGCCGAGGAACTTGCCGGAGGAGACGCCGAAGGCACATTTCAATGGATTCATTCGCATGTTATACTGGCGGCAACGATCAAAGACTGCTCGAAGGTCGGTGAGGTGATCACTTTCCTTCTTGGATTTGATAATAAGATCGTCGACGTAGTCTTCCACAGTACGGTGTATCATGTCATGGAAGATTGCTGTCATTGCCCTTTGATACGTAGCACCCGCATTCTTGAGGCCGAAAGGCATAACTTTCCAACAAAAATTACCCATAGGAGTGCGGAAGGCTGTCTTGGCGCTGTCGTCGGGGTTCATGCGAATTTGATTATAACCTGCGAACCCATCCATGAAAGATAAAGTTTCATACCCGGCGGCAGCCTCCGTAAGCATGTCGATATTGGGTAGTGGAAACTCGTCCTTGGGGCACGCCTTATTCAAGTCCCGAAAGTCAATACAGACGCGGACTTGGCCATTTTTCTTTTGTACAGGGACGACATTAGCCAGCCAAATAGGGTGAGTGATAGGTTCGATGAAGCCTGCCTGCAGAAGGCGTTCAATCTCTTGCTTGATCTTCAATTCGAGTTCGGGGCGGAATGTCCGCGGGTGTTGTCGGATAGGGATGGATCCGGTAGCAATGTTGAGATGGTGTGTGACTAAGGCAGGATCCAGCCCGGGCATCTCATTGTAGCTCCATGCCAAGACATCACGATACTCACGAAGGAGGGAAACCAATTCCTCTCTCCGGCCGGGGGCGAGTTTTGTGCCGATGTAGGTGTGCCGCGGTTCTTCGCCCGGGTCGGCCAGGTTGATTTCTTCAATATCTTCAGCCTGTGGTCGAGGGCCGTCCTCATAGCAAGGTGGTGCTGCGCCGGGGGTGAGGTCAGGATCTGGCAGACAATGCTCGGCCGTGCAGCACCATTCAGTCTCTCCAAGTGGGTCGGGGTCGAGGGGGTCCGATGAGGGACCACCTGGAGCCCCCGCACACCGTCATAATTGATAGATGATTCTGCCGTCCTTGACGACACGTTGAAAGGCCGGCTCAGCCTTTTGCTTCTTGGACTTGGGGGAAGAAGGGGGGAAGTGGTCGTGGCAACAGGCGGAAGCGGCAGGGTTGACCCATTATTCTTGTCACTTTTCTTGGTTTTGGCCTTGGGAGGCTTGTCCCCGCACATCTCATCCCAAGTTGGCAGCCTGGTAGAATGTATATGAGTAGCATTCTCACCATCCTCGGCAAAATTAGTGAAGAAGGAGGCCTCGGCGAAATAAGATTCGGCGCATTCAAAGGGGGCTTTGGTTGCAGGGATTGTCATTGCTACCTCATGCCCCGTAGAACCGGCTACCAGCTTCACACATTGGTGGTATGTTGAGGGAACGGCCTTGTTAACATGGATCCATGGTCGCCCGAGCAGGAGGTGAAAGGCAGACTCGCTGTCTATTACGTGAAAAGTAGTGTCTCGACGGACAGTTCCGACCATGAGGTCGACAGTGATATGGCCGAGGGTCGACTGAGGACCCTGTCCAAAGCCGGTAATCTTAACGGGGTCGCGGATGATTTTCCTTGGGGGAATGCCGGCCTGTTGCAGGGTGACGAGAGGTATGATGTTGATCGAGGCGCCGCAATCAACCAAGGCACGACGGAAGCCCGTGCCATTAACAGTACATTCTAAAAATAGCGGCCGATTGTGATGCTCGACCGGCGGTGAGTCTTCATCCGAGAAGACTAAGGCCGTGGAGGGGATGTGACGTAATTCAGCCTGGACGGCGAAGCATTCGGGACCGAGGCCAGTGGTGACCTCGAGCAGGCAATTGGAAAGATAAGTCCGGGCGGCGGGTGAAAACCCCATTTCATCAAAAAAAACTTTTGATCTTCGTCATCTGTCCAAAGGAAGGCATCGGCTGCTTAGCTGGAGGAGGCACGTTCGTCGGTATGGGCTCTGCTGGGGCTTCGGGGATTACAGGCTCGACATGGTCAGTGACAGCCGTAAGGACCTGGTGCTCCCTATTGTTGCGATGCGATGGGTAGGGATCTTTGCGTACATCGTTATTCTTCCGTAGCTGTAGGTCGCCCGATGCTACCTTCCTTGCAAAGATTGTTCGCAGTGCATTACAAGTTTTGAGCGGATGGCCAAGGGCTCGATGGAAAGGACAGTAGGTGGGTCTGGCCTTTTCTTCGTCTGTGATGTTGGTCCGCATTGGTGGCAGTTGGAAATTTTTGTCATGCGCCACCCATTCCGCCAAGAGTTCCTTCACTGTATTCAGATCACAGGGATAGTCAGGTGCAGGCCTTTGCCTTCGCTTGTCGGAGCCTTGGTCCCCATCTGGAAGCTGACGCTTGAAGCCTGCATAGTTGTTGCTGTTGTTGCGACGCTGAGTGATAGGTGTATCTGCTGAGGCCAACAGCGTACTTTGCGGTCGAGGCTTCCATGACTTGACAGGACCAACTGTCTCGTAAGTTCGTCGGGCTGTCTCCTTGAGGTGTCCCCATGACCTCAACTGTAGGTTCTCGATATGCACTCGGTAGACGTCAATCATGTTTTTGATGCATATGGGAACCAACGTTTCGTCTTTGCTGAAATCCGTGCACTCAAGGCACTTGAGATGAAAACGATGCACATATTTATTTAAGTCTTCTCCCTGGTTCTGGCGAATGCCAGCAATATCAACAATAGTCACGCGCTCGGTCTCGTAATGAAACTTGTCTAAAAACAGCTGGACCATGTCGTTCCAGGTGTGGACGGTCCCTGCGGGGATCTGGTGATACCAAGTGTAAGCCAAGCCTGTAAGGGATTTGTGGAATTCTCTCAACTTTAAGCTGTCTCCTGTACCATACTGCTCCAAGGAGCCTGCGAATCTTGTTAGGTGCTCACGGGCGTTGCCCTCACGTCCGTTGAAGAGCACAAAGTTTGGTTGCTTGTACTTGAGGGGGTAGGGTGCGATGGCGATATCATTGGCGTATGGGGCGTGTCCGGTCAGACGGGTTGAGGAGTCCGGTCGGAATTCCTCGACAGGCGACGGACAAGGGCTTCCAAATCTGACCGAGTGACATAGTTGGAGGATGGTGCCTCATTGCCGGTCAAGGGGTGATGACTGCCTGGTGCGTCGCGAGCCCCCGAGCCCCCAGATGGTACGGCTTGATGAACGGGACATGGGAGGGTTGGTATGGTGCAGGTGCTGGCAAGGGCAGCTGTGCAGGGGCATGGGTGGGTTGGCGAGACATGTCCATCACTTGGCCGGTGGTTTGGTGTTGCTCAGGTGGATAGGGATTAGGTTCCATCTCGATGGAGTCATGAGTTTCAGAGGAGCTTCTTGCCGGCGTCGGATGAGATGGTGTGACAGCGGGGAGAATCTGCTGCAAGACTGGCCCGAGATCCGTGTGTAGCTTGCGGGGTGGCACTGCAGAAGGAGATGTGTCAGCTACTGGTGGCGAGGGTGTTGCGAGCCCTACCGCCAAGGGTCTGGATGTCCAAGGCGGCGGTAGTCGCGACACTGGGGCCGGGGCGACGTCAAAAGCTGGCCCCGGTCCTGAAGGCTGGATTGATGGAGCGGCCTGCTGCGAGGCCAGGGCTTGTATGGATTTTTGCATCTCCATAATGGCGGCTAGTAGAGTGGTCTGTGAATCTTGCAGAGTGGTGATGGTTGGAGTGAGTTGCTGGATGGCTGCACTTACGATCACTTGCACGTCGGGGGTAGTGGTTGGCAGCTGGTCTCGGAGCCGCGTGGCGCTAGTCTCTTCCTGATCACCGAGGTGGTGTTCTTGCATGGCGGTGTTGGGTCCTTGGCTGGTTGTCCTGGTAGCTCTCCGTTGCACAGGCATGATGCCTAAGTCCGGAAGATATGCAAACTGC